>VYXD01004356.1:290589-450114 GCA_013397195.1 Hylia prasina | reverse complement strand
CCTCCCTTCCCCCCCGCCCTTTCCCCAATAAACTCAGATAAAGCCATTAGGATGGATACAGTCTCTTTTTGTCCTTCCTTCTGAATGCCTTTATATACACTTATATACATGAAACATCATTTTTTAATACTGTGTATATATATATATTTAAAATACTGTATGTATATATATATACATAAATTCCAAAATTGTAGTCCACATTTTGTAGTGATAAGCCTAAAGCAAGAACAGCTTTTGCTGTTCATAGGCTGGCCCTTTCAGGGACGTCTTTGAAAATCACTTTGTTGTCCACATTTTATGTGTGCATTACTGTAAGGAGGATCTAAGTCCAGTCATTTTGCATGGGAAAAAACCTTGAAACCCAACAGTCTAGACTGAAAGGGAGATACCAGGATATTTTTTTTTTTTTTAAATCATCTTGGAATTGACTTGTGCTATTTCATTTAAAAATCCCATCTTAAACTGGTATATCACACTTATACTATTAAACCCCCATAGAACGGAGGTCTTATGACCTTTGCATGCTCAGATACTGTGTAATATCTCAATATATAAAATGAGCATGCCAAAAGGCCCAGAGACTAGCATTCCCTTTTGGAAAGTTAATCCTTTAATACATTTGTTTCCAGATTGTGGTCTGCAGACACATATAATCATGGTGTGATACCCATCTGCAGTATCATATCATCCATTTAGGGGTTTTAATTTAAAGTTTGGTGTGAATGCTGCATAGTGGTTCCCTGTTGTGTTTGAAGTTTGGATCGTGGTCCACGATCCAAAAATTTAGGAATGTGCATTCAGAAGAATTAAGAGTCCTAGATCATTACGTTTTGCTTTCATTTCATCCTGTATTTTTTTTCTCTACTTTCAAACATGATTAAAACCAATGAGAAGGGAAATATTTGAAGTGATTTGCAAAGTTATTTGATTTTTATAAAATTACATGGTGTGATGTGCTCTATGTGCCAAACTACAGACAGACTTTCAGCTCCTAAACTAAGTACACTTTGTTGTTCTGGTTTAAGCCCATTGAGAATTCTGCCAGTTAGGTTTTTCTCTTCTGTGATCATCTAGTGCATAATAGTCTGATGTTGCAGATACTTGTAGGAGCATAGCAAAACTGGTAGCATCATGTATGTGGTTTGATTTTTAATTTATAGTATATTAAAGCATACTTTTGTCCCGAAAGATGTTATATAAAACTACTGCAGTATATATTAAAACAGTCGCTGGACTCCTAACTAGTCTAATATGAATAACCAAGGTACGCAATAATTAATGCTTAGGGATAAAAAAAGGTTTTCTTTAAAATAGAGAAACCTGTATTTGAAAAAATAGGCTTAAATATATACCTTCTAAAATAGGAGTTTTGAATTTTGATCAGTGTTAAGGTACAAGTCAACACAGCTTTATGTACTGGTTGATTGTGTTTATTTACCTATTTGCTGCCAAAGTTTTAAGTCACGTCACACCACAATACTGGTGGAAATGGCTATTCTAAACACCTGGGGCCAGTTCGTGGAAGTGATGGAATTGGCTTCTGCCAGAGGCTTCCTATGCTGGTGCAGTGACACTATTTTCTCCATTTTACATTCTGCCCAGTGACTCTCACTTTCAAAACTAAGATTACCAGAAACAAAAAAAGGCAACAGAAAACTTATTTTCCTTTTCCATTCTATGGATGAAAATAAAGTGTGAGCTTTGTTACCTCTAGAGGTGATAAACCAAAACAATTGGATGAACAATGCACAGTGAATAAATCACATGTAATTCTTTGTTTAAATTAGTTTTTAATGCAAAGCAGGTTTTGTACATGTCTTTTTTCCCCCCCTTCCTGCATATCTCAGGCATCATTGAACTGATAAGTAATACGTTAAAGAGATTTTTAATGATTCTTAATATAATTCTGGCTTTCATAAACCATAAAGAAACTTTATCTAGTAACTATGAAACATGGAATGAAATCTGTACTATGTATCAACATAAAACCATATGTAAACACAAAAGATGATGTTGAGCTGTGTAACTGTTTGATTAAGAGCATATAGCTACCACAAACACAAGTCACTATCCAGAGAAAGACTTATCTTTTGATAAAGTGACTACATTTTAATAATTATTTCCTGAGTTCTCCTTTTTCAGAAATACAGTGAAAACATATGTAATTTCTTTTAACCTCATTGTATGTGTGTCTTGATGTTTTTGGCCTGCCAGTTTAAATCACAGTTAGAACTAGCGATGTGCAAGTTGCTGTTACTTACATAAAAAAAATCTATATTAATGTAAGTAACAACCAGTGCAAATAGTGCAATGAATTTGAAATGTGTTGTGTACTTGTTTCTCTTTACTTTCTGAGGTATTTGGCACAAAATCATTATTTCTTGAAATCAGTAATGTGTTGCATTTATTGGATAGTGCACGGCCGAAACAGAAGTGCTGTTTTCAGATTATCTAAATATTTTTGTATTTTCCAAATATCCCCTAGCTGGGGTATTGTATTAAGAGAAGTTCACATTATGTAGTTCATAGTATATTCTTCCTTCCGTAGTCCTAAAATCCTGAGCAGATTTTTCATCCTGACCTTCAAATGCTGGGACTTTGGGAGAGAGTCAGCCACGGTTACTTATGTAACTCAAGAGAAAATGCCAGGGAGGATTGAGTCCAGAGATTGGAGTTCTTAATATCTTGAGCAAAGACTGTGGAAATAAGGATGTACGTTTATATTAATTAATTACAGAGCATTAAGACAATAAGATCAAACCTGGAAGACCTCTTCTAATTAATTATGGCTTTGCTGGAATAGTATGTACCTCCGACTTCTCCAGTGCCTCTTGCAATAAAGGCTGGAAGATACTGTGGGGCTGTGTGATCAATGCTTTCTGCTCAGTGTACTCACAGGGTACAAAAACAGTGCTGGATGAAGATCCCGGACTATCAAGAACAAGTATTCAGCTGAGAGCTAGTAACAAAAAACAAAACAAAACAAAAACAACAAAACCAAAAACAAACAAACAAAAAAGAAACCCAAAAACGCAACAACCAACCCAAACCAAAGTTGTCACAGCTGTGTCCTTTTAAGGTCAACACCAAAAAGACTCTTGTCATGTTGACAGAGGGAGATGACTTACTGATGTAACCCAAGGCAAAAGAGATAAGCAATAAAAATAGTGTTACATTTCTGTTTGATGGAGTGATTTCTCCTGACAGCTTACAGAGAGAACCAAGGAAAGAAATGCACCAAGTTAGTTACTATGACAGTGAAGCTGATAAATCACATAGAAATCTGATTGTGCCAATTCCACTGGGGTTTGGAGCCTGAATTTTACTATATTTAATAAGGGCTTACATAAAGTCCTCAAAATATGCCAGACCTTAATTTTACTGAAATAAAACTCCTTTCTACCAGGTAAAAAGGTAAATATCATTTATTTCTAATAGTGCTCTTCTTTAGTATTCATAACTGGACATAAGGAAACAAAAATTTGATTAGATTTCCAGCATTCAAGCAGTGTTTTTATTTTGTAGAAAAATAAGCCAAAAATCGAATTCTTGCTTTGCAAAGGAGGTTCCTGGGTGGAAGGGGAATGCCTCTCTTGGTATGAACCAGTTCATCACCCTTCCATCTGATTTTAAACATGCTTATAGTGAGTGTGAACTAATAACTGCTTTTCTAATGTGAACTCCTGTGTAGCACAGTGCAGCAAATTCTAGCCAGAGCATAGCTTCTGCTGTGTAATATAAAATCTGAGTATCATTAGTGTAGCTGACAGAAGTATAGTTTCAAAGCATTTTAATGACAAGGAGAGCATTGTAATCCTCGTCTGCATGTTACTTAATGAATCAGTTTGCTTGCAATAATGATTTTACTTTTCTGAAGACAGCATCTGTATTTCCTGCCAGATAAAGATTATTTTCTCCTGAAATCTTCTTTCCCCCCTCTCTTTTGTTGCAAAAAGACATTTTAATTGTTCCTTCCTTTATGGCCTGGCTTATTTCTGTTCCTCTGCCCTGTTAGGGATGACTTTGTGTTCCCTGTGTGTTAGCAAGGTGGGCTGCAGGTGGGCAGGAGCCATCAGTCAGGCCAGGAGTGTGGCCCCTGCCCCAGGACCTTCAGTATGGTCACCTGCCCTGTCGTCCTTCTGGGTGAGGTGTAGGTACTGCTTTGGTCTGGAGGTTTTTCAGGTGCGTGTGACCCTTTCCTGGCTTGTTCCTAGTGCTAGTTCCAGTGCTGGTTGAATTTGCAAAGGCAGAGAAGATGGGAGCTGGGCTGTCCAGAGGAGAAGTAGTAAGCATCTTTAAGCCAAGCCTAAGTTGGCACTGAAAGACACAGTCTGACTGGACCCCTACCAGCCCTGGGGTGGGAGCAGGGCATTTTTGGCCAGTGTAGCTGCAGGGAGAGGGCAGGACCTGGGCCCACAGAGTGTGGTGAAGGGATGGGCAGCATCCCTTCAAGTCCAGTAGGGCTTAAGCCTATCATAAAATTGCACATTTGGATTCTGGATCCTAGATCTACCTGTGGCATCCTCTCTCTGACTCCTCTACTCCTGATGAGAAATGTAACCAAGTTTTCCTTGGCACTTTGTCAGGGTTACCCTCTCCTCTCTGTGCTTAGTGGTGGAAATATTAAGTCTTTGCATTTTGTCACAAGCAGAAGCAAAAGTGTCATTGTATTTAACGGAGGGAAAGACCTTTGTGTGCTATGTCAGGCAGAAACAATATGCTGGAAAGGACTGCCAAATCAAGGATAGTCCAAGAGCCTTGGTTCTAGCAGACAGTATGTACCATAAATAAATAAATAAACGTTTAAATGCATTTCAGTGCAGCAGAAAGAAAAAAACAATAGTAATGTATTGTGCTAGTGTGGAAGAAGAAGAAACTTGGAACAAATGGCCTGGTGTTTACACAGCTAAACCAAAATAATATGTGAAGGTTGGTCGGGCCCAAATAAACCCCATAAAAAGCTTTTTAGGAATTCTAAGAGTTGCACTGGTCAGTTTGACCACACCAGACTTCTCTGCGTAGCCATCTCTGTCATCTCACACATCATCCCACATCATCTGGGGATTATGTGAGAACAGGGGTGTTGCAACAATCTAGAGAGATGTTGTAGCTTCAGGAAGGAGGAGACAGTATTCTTTCCCCATTGAACCGGAGCAAAAGGTTTATTTTCTTCAGTAGAGAGAGCAGCAGGTATCACCCATTACTTGTTTGGTTTCATCCAAAGAGATTAAGTTCAGCTAAAAACTGTAACATGCATAATTTTAATGTTTTGTGTTACAAAAAAAAAAAAAAAAAAAAAAAAAAAAAAAAAGTAAAAGTTTTTTTTGATAACCAGCAAGGTGTAGTCTCAAAATGGCTGAACTTGATCTATCAGTCTCAGATCACTGCAGATTCCATCTGTATCTGAGTCCTACTCAGACTTTGTGCACAATTTACTGAAAATAACTTTACTCATATTTTTTTTCCCCACTTTTAAATGTAGCTCTATTAAATTCCTTTGGCAAAGCAGTGTTGGCAACTCTGGGTGTGTCTTTTGTGAAACCTATGTAGGGGGCTCGAGATGAGCCCATGATGAGAATGTCTTCTCATTGCATTTTTAATTACTAAACTGCCTTCAAAATACAAAAAAAATGTAAAATGCTTGCTTGAAATATGGCACAGTCAGGCATACAAATGACTGGTAAGACAGTAGATAGAAAGGATGGCATTTTTTCACAAAATGTTTATAATGTTACTGTTAATTCCTGCTGCCCAAGTAATACCTGTCTTGTATTTAGTTTGAATGCAGAAGATGGTGTGTTTTTAAAGCTATTGGCCTTAAAGGGAATGCAGAGGGTCACTATGAAAATAATAATAAAAAAACCCCCAAAAATAATAAAGACAAAGTAATTTTCACCCCAAGTGCTTTTGAGGAAACAGTGCCCTTGGCATGTATATTCTTAAGGAATAGTGGTAAGGCTGTGCATACCCTGAAAAATGGATTTATGTATGTTGTCCTGAAGTTCTGTGGGAACTGTGAGCAATGGGTAGGTCTTTGAACATCAACCACAGTATGTAATCCTTTTTATGCAGTGACCTACCTTTATCCTAAAATTAGGTAGAGTTTTTTGCCTTGACAGCGTCTGGTGGAAGGATGTTTCATAGCCTCACTGCTTTGTCAGTTAAAACCCTTCCCTCTCATTTCCAACCCAAAGTTAATCATGGCTAGTCTATTTGTTCTTATGCCAACTGGATCCTAAGCTTTTCCCTCCTTAATGTTTACCTGCTGCTAGCAATTGTTTTTCTAGTCTAAATGAGCTGCACTTCACATGTTCATAAAGCAAAGAGCTGTATCTTCCGTATCTTCATTAATTTTCATTAAAATGAATCTTTCTTGACCATTTTTAAATGGTTTTCTTCATGCAGTATCATGTGTGATGTCATTACTTACCTGTTTATGCTCAAATTTTTGCCTGGGACTTAAGGCCCTTTAAAGTGTGATTTGGACTGATTTATATTTGTTGTGTACTACTGTGTTGTTTTCTTTCTTTTTTTCTTCTTCAATCACTGTTAATAAAATGTTAAGGATTGTTATTTCACAGAGCTTGCACTGTTCCCTACTAGTTTTCATTCCCACTTTCAATACAGTTTTCAGTAGTTTTCTGTATATCTCTGTACTTCTCTAGATTGAAGATAGCATAAAACTTCTGTTATCATTCAGTTTCCTTAGTATTTTCTGTATAAACACTAGAGTATTTGTCTTGTTAGCTCATCTGTGATGCAGCTGTTTGAAATGAGACATTTAGATCCTGATGGACTAGTTCAAATGGAAAGAAGTGACTTGAGAATAGTGTAAAAGAGTTTCAGACTCTGCTTTGTCATTTGGCCTCAAGGCCAGGCTCACTTCTTGATGAGTGTTACAAAAACAGTGTAAACATGGCTGTGATATGGCTGTTTTGGAGTGGTAGTGATTAGTGTATAATGTTGATTTTCTATGGACACAAAGGAAATTAGGAGACCATGTTTACTTGCCTAACCATAGGTTTGCTTCTTCTCTTTTAATCATCTACTGTTCTACTTAAGGAGAAAAAAGAAAAGCAATTAATAATGAAAAAATGGCTTTATAAACTAGAGCAGAAGGTGTCTCTTCAGTATTGCTGAAAGGTGGAGTGTTTGTAGGAAGCATAAGCCAATGCTGAGCAGTTGCTGATTGTTTCCTGCAGACCAGACTCTGCAATTCTAATCTGCTGGGTGGCGCATATTGCATTTTGTCTGTTTGCTTGAGTTTCTACTGATGGAGTCCAAAATGCTTAGGAGAATGGTGCCAAACCAGACTTTCTGACGTGTAGTCGGGATGTTGCCAGGGTGAACATTTGGAACTGGGAGCTGCAGAAGAGTATCCCACAGTTGGGATGCACCCACGATCTGATGTTGGATTTTTCTCATGTAGCAAAGCAAACGAAGTGCCAGGCTGTCTGCTTCAGAAATGCTGAGTGTTGCCACAGTATCTTATGCTGATAGACTGTTGTTGATTAATCTTTTGAGTATTTGAGAATTCATTTTCTATGAGTGCATTGTAATAGTTTTCTTACTTTAACCTTTGTATATTTACAATTACAGGAAGCAGTTTAACTTGCAGTGAGAAGTGCCTGATACTCTCATGTGGCTTCACTGTTTCCAGCTTGCACAGCATTGCTATGGCAGTGTGAACTTGCACATGGTCTTCCTTTTGCTCATCTTGATGCCTAAACCACTCACGCTTCCTCATTTCTTGAGCCCCAGTTACAGTGATCACATGCCAGTTCCAGTACAGCCTAAGATGTATTTAATTTTGATTGGGTTCACAAATTTTCTTGTGATGTTTTAAATTCAGAGCAAAATGCAGGGATCTGCAGAAAATGATTAGCAGCTGGTTACCCGTATAAAGGATGCCGGTTAACTTGAAGGGCCTGTGTGTACAATTAAATATGTGTACTTGCCTGCCATGTAAACAAAAGTTCCTGACTTTATGCACTCTTTCTGCAGTTGAAATAATAGGTGATGTCTTTTCTATTTTGGTAGATCGTTTATAGTAATGTGAATGAAATCAACAGTTACAATAATATGCCTATGTTCCTATTGTTTCTATGACCCACATATGTCTAAAGAAAAGAAAAAGAGAAAAAAGCACACTTTTTAAAATCTGAACAAATTTCAACTCTATCTGTGATGAGTGAAGCATGGGGTCTTTATTCCACTACCTCCAGTAGACCTACCGTTTCTCAGTATATATGATGTTTCTGTCGCTGATTTTAAAATTTTTCACCCAAATCTTAGGTCTCATTCTTTTTTGTGTATTTCCAGTGATACACAGTCATCATGCAAATTGAAACATAATGAGACATAAGGCGTTGATATGTCAAGCTGTTAGACACACGGGAGACAATAATTTTCAGAAATTTTTAGAGTCTAATCAAGTGTGTGTATGTTGCCCAGATTACAGTGTACTTGTGAATTACTCAAGTCCCCTTTAGCTCAGAGGCTGGTAGAGTTCCACGTAGATGAAGTTCAGTTTGGGTTTAAGGAGACATGTTCTTTTCTTCTGGGGTTTGCAGCTTCCAAGCCCCTGCTGTTGCCCATGTCGGGGCCTGGGGCGCGAGAAGCAGCGGGTCAGTGCCCACACGGTGTTTGAGGCACACAGTGCAGGCAGGCAGACCTGCAGCCCTGCTGGTGCCGCTGGTGGTGTGGGAGCGTGTTGCTGCCACCTCTGTGCCTAACCTTTAATTATCCTTGAAGCTGTGAGTGTAATACAGACCTATTTGTGCAGTTGGCATGAGACAAGCGTGCCATCTTGTGAGCAGACAACATGGGAGCTACATGTAGGTTCCGCTGTGGGTGAAGGAAGCGTGAGGGTTATGAGCGGAGCTGTTGCGTATTTTTGTTTCAGACTCAAAGGAGATCCAGAGCTTCAACAACTTAGGGTGTAATAGGATGGGAAATCAAATTGCTTCTTTAGATCTAGGAGTCATAAAGAGTCATTATTTTTCTATTAATAGGCCGAGGCCTGTCAAGATGATATGGGATTCAATGATAATGAGGTTATTTTTTTAAACAGAGAGACTCGAGTCTGTGTTTGGTTTAATCAGTAGATTTTGATGCTGGAGAAGACCCAAGTACTATGTACTTCACAAATACATTGGTTTACTGCAGTCTCTGTTCTTTAGGTCATACAGGCATATGCTCATCTTGTTATCTACATACAGTGGTTGTATGAATGTCTTATGACATTAAGGTTTTTATCTGCGATCTTTGACTGTTCTTATTACTCTGAAGAAGAGAAGCCACGGCCATATTATGAAGATAATTTCTAATTTCTCTCATGTATTCTTATTCTTTCAATACATACTGCTTAACAAAAGAATTGTTGAAGAGATGCTTAAATTTAATTGGCTCTGATTCCATCTCTGTCTTCTTCAGAGGAAGAAGACAGAGATGCTGTATAAAAACAGTTGTACCAGATATCAGGGGGTAAGAATTTATAGCTAACACTAATCCCTAAAAAATTACTACATCTATTGTGAAACATTCTTTACAGAATTGTCACAGTTTTTAGGTCCTGTATCAGTTAATCAAATAATTTTAGAAGTTGGATTCTCTCCTGACTATTAATGGTACAAAGATCACTTTTGCAGCCCTATGTCTTGTTGTTTATGATGAAACAGACGAAACTGTTACAGGAGTAATTATTTACTCTTGACTAGTCCCATTTTGCGAAGAATTTGCACACTGATATGTGGATGAAACATTTATCTCTCGAGTGTTTGAAAAAACAGTTGTGGATGCTCTGCAGCTATTCCTAGACTGGAAAATTAGAAGCAATCCCTAGCTTGGATTGATTGTCATGGGGAGAGCAAACAGCAACAGATTATTGATGGGCAGCAGCTAGATGAGCAGAATGACATGATGTGTACTCAGGCTCACATTTGCCAGTCCTTTTATTCAGTTGTGGTTATCTCAGCCCATCCGTGTTGGACTCTCAGCTCCTCCAGCTAATTGGCTGCGTTAATTTGTAGCCCGCACCTTCAGATCTCAGGTACATCCCAAATTCCTTTGCACAAGTTGCAACATTACTTCAAAGAAGGTGCTGTTGTAGCCTCTGCAAGTGGTTTTGGGACTTTTTTTTGACTCCAAAATGCCAGTGAACCCAGAAGTTGCTTTAATAGTTGCTTTCTTTATAATTGAAAACACGGCAAAAGCTTTCACTTTTTGTGGGATACATCCCAGTGCAACAGATCAGCTCAACATCATTGCTGGATATTTCTTAAAACTAGTGAGGTACTGAATTGGAAATTGAGGTGACATGAAGGCAGCTCTGAGCAGGAAGACGGGAGCAATGTGGTAAGACTTGCTTGCATCCAGGGGATTTTTGAGAATGGAAATATTAGTGTAATCTGTGGTTGTACCTCTATGTAACCTTTAGAGGGATAGTTACATATTTTTTTAAGGAATATTTAGGTGCATTATTGATGGAAAAGAAATATAGGGCCCAACTTAATTTCAAAATATATCTTCAATAGGAATAAAACAACTGTTCACTTCTGTTCATCTCTGCAGACTGAAGATTTCTATTCTCATCGGTAGTTTTAGTTTCTGTCTATATGTTGCTGTGTGCAGATTCTGCCACCTATGTTGTAGTTGTGTTTCTGAAATTACATATTTACCTCTCTGGGGGAAAAAAATAAATCTTTTTTTGTATGTGTTTTATGATCCTGGCAGATTACTGATGTTTAAATTAAATTTCTGGTGTCTGTATGGTCCAGGCTAATGTGAGGGCTTTTGGCACCACCCCTTTGTGCAATAAAGAATCAAAGCCAGTAGCGTAAGAAATCTTCTATCAAAAGCTGAAAGCTAGATTCATAAAATCACTTATGCAGGCATTATGAGATTTTCCCATGGAAAGTTTATGTGGGAGTTTGGGAAAAACTGATTCAAGAACAGCATTATTTGCACTATATATATTCATCCAGCAGTCAGCAGGCTGGCGCTGGCCTCCCTTGCCAGTTTTAAAGGGTTGCCAGCACTCATGAAGCTGCTGCAAAGCCACATCAGCAGAGTATCAAGGAGTCTTCTTATTCTGCACCCTCCTTCCCCCTTTTCCGACCAGAATTGAAATGGGTAAAACAGAAATCACACTCCTCAGTGAATGCATGTACTCAATTCTTATGGCTATCCACAAAATGCTACTGTTTTAAAGCCGTTTCATAACAAATTATTAAGGTGGAAGCACTGTAAGACTAGCTTTCTCATCAACATTTCACTTCATTTCTCAGCTTCAAAAGAAAAATAAGAGATAAAAAGGGCAAATAACAGACAAACCACTCAGAGTGAATCCATTTGCATTCACTTTGGTCTTATTTTTAAATGTATTTTACTTTGGTTTTTTTTAAGAAAGTGGCTCTCTTTCTCCGTCTGCATGAGGACCATATATATGTGCTGCAAGGGAGTCTTTCCTTGTTAATAGGGATGATTCAAAAGACAAGGTAATTCACCACTGCTTTGGCTGGAGCTAATATTGGGCTCCAACATCAGTTCTGTAATTTCTGACAAATGGCCAAGATTTCTTGAATAGGCACAGCTTTCTGTTTTGTGTAGGGAACACACAATCCACTCTTTTGTTGTGGTTGCCACTGCTGTTGTTTCTCCCCCATTCACAATGGAGAGTGGGGTTATTTGTGCTGAGTGGAAAAACAGTGCCGAAATTCTGACTTGCTTATGTTTAATGTGATAGTAATTTTTGTGATAGCCATAAATGGTAAAAGATTTTGTAATACGGATCCCCCGTATCCTGATCTCTAAGTCAAGAGGGCATGTTGGTGATGAAAGTTTTGTCTGTCACAGGCATGTCAAGATGAGGGATTGCTGGATGATTCAACCCAAATGTATAGGAACTGTTTACATAGAGATTGCCAAACAATTTCCATTGCTGTTCTTTTTATCTAAATTCTTGAATAAATTACTAAATAAAATAGTCTGTGTTTGGAATGTATAGCTGTGGGATATATAGAAACTCACAGCATGTGGGGGGAAAAAAGTTAAAATAGGGAAATATAATAGTTTTGTAAGCTTTACGTGAATATAGGTACATCGTATATAGAGTCAAGGTTCAATTTGCTGATCAAAGCATCCAAATAACTTTGGATTTAATAATGTCGGCAATGAATGCTAATATATGGAAATTGAAAAGCATGGAGCAACAATAGCTAGCCACGCTTACCAGTATTACCCTGCAGCAGGTAGATTTACATTTTTTTGTTTTGTTTTACAATCACAGTTTGGAAAATGTGTGTTCTTTTTCCCTTCTTCCATACTTCTGAATGTGGGTTGTCCTGAACAAGCTTAGACAAGATTCAAGCTAAACAATAGGGGAACATCAGAACCTTTGAAGGCTCAGTTTGGATAGGTACCCAAAGCCTGAGTCTGCTTTGATGTATGTGGGCTCAACTCCGGTTGCCCTTGGTTGCCCTCTCTTACCTATGTAACTTGTGTCTGGAAACCCTTGCCAAATTTTTTTTTAAAAAGAAAAAAAAAATTAAGGACATTTTTGCAAACTCATGTTCATCTTGGTTCTGGTCTGGCTGGAAAAGTACTACAATAATGCCCTCTCCGGTGATGATTTAATATTACTGGTTTTGGTCTAGGCTTTAGACTTCTGCCTCCTTCCCAGTTTCTGAAATTTCAACCGCATTTCAAATGGGAGGATTTTACCTCTAGTGGAAACAAAATTATTTGAACTTTTCTGGAATGCTAGCCAAAACCGTCCTCTATCTCCCTTGCATCTTTTCCTCTTCTCCCAAGTAATTTATGGTTCCATTTGACTGAGGTTTTGGGCAAGGGAATTCTGATGCCTTTCTCTCATATCACAGACCTCACCTGGCAGAAAGGGACAGCACATCTCAGACTTGCTTCTCTGGAAGTCAGTGGGGCTTTTGCCATTACCTTCAAGGGAAATATTATCAGTCCATTGTATTCCTAATGCAAAAGAACAAATGAGTCATTTCTTGTACCCACACCTGATTGCTCTTGCCTAGGAGCCAGGAGGTCACCTTCTTTCCTCACTCTTCATCTCAGGGTAGCACTGTGCTTGCCTCTGCCAGTACACTCAACTCAGATTCAGTTCTGAGTCATTTGCAAGCCCTAAACTCCCATTGTCTTCAAAGGACATTTGGATTACAGAGAACACTGCGTTTACTCAGGCTGAAAAGAAATTGAAACATATGAGATTGCCACACCTACTAGAAGAGTTTGGCAAGACAGTGGTTGTTTGCCCTAAAGACAGGAGGAGCACTGGGGATGTGATAGATGTGCCCACAGCCCAGGGGGTCTTTGAGTCTTGCTAGTACAAGATTGAGGGAAAACTCTACTCCACTGACAAAAAGCAAACTCTAAACACTTAATTTTTTTAAAAAATTTATTTATTTTTTTAAGATTGTAGAGTGAGAGCTACAATGTAATGTTGACATGGATACTGGTTACTTTTATTGGACATGGGGATATATAAGACATTTAAAAACAAATAGCAAAATGTTGAGAGATAATTCAAGTCTACAAACCCTCTTACCCTTCAGAAAGTAAGTCACTGTCTTAAGCATTGAGGATTAGGAGCAATGCATTTTTCACAGAAGTAGGTGATTCTATCCAAAAGCAGTTGAACCTTCTTTGAAGGATCTGGTACCTCCAAAAGAGAACACCAGACTAAATGGACCTCTTGTTTCATCTAATAGGGAATGTTCTGCATCCTATCAAGTGTAAGGACAGATAATTAATAGAATAACCAGATGTGGAGAGGATGGCAGGCAGGGCTCTTGTTAGGGGGTGTCAGTCCTGGCAGAAGTCAGTTACTTTATTGCAGTAAGCAAATCAGGCTGGATTCTCTCCATGGTGCAATAACAACAGATTGGGGAGCATGCAAAGCAGCATCAATACATAAAAATTAAACTACTTTTAATATACAAAGCTGAGTTTAGATAAATGCAGAACAGAGAAGCAAAGGCATAATATTCTCTGAAAGTGCGGCCTTTTAATGCTGTTTTGGAGACTAATTTACATACAAATAAAATGTCAGCTTATCCCATAACTGTCATGATAAATTGGAGCACTTAGATTTTTGCATGAGATGCTCCTTCTGTACCTTATTAAATTACGGGATCTTGGCCTTTTGCCAAGTGCTAGGTTGATGCTTTCTTTACTGAAATACATACAGGAGGGGAATATGGACCTGGACATCTAGAAGACCCAGGTCCAATCACTAGCTAAGAGCTCTGCCTGCACGTCACCTTGAACACTTTGAATTTTTCATTTCTCTGTAGATAATTTTATTTATCTGTAAAATGGCAGTGATGTCAGTTTTCCTGTTTCGCAAGCTTTGTTGAGTTTTAATTAGTTGTCATGTGTACAGAGCGCTTTTTGGTACTTGATTGGAAGCGAGGGCAAAGTGAATCTTGCCTTGCTGGGCTCTCCCATCCTGGATGGATGGCAGTGGAGGGCAGGTAGGAACAAGCTCCCTGCAGCAGGCCAGTAAGAAATGCAGAGCAGCAACCTGCTGTGCTCAGAAACTTGTAAATAAAAGCAGTTTTAGAATTCTTCATTTTGGTTGCAAGATAGCATAAAATTCTCCTTCATGTCACCTCTTTAGACATGTCACCTTTTGACTTCAGTTTCTCCTGAAAGTGTCTGTGTGATTACCCCAGGAGTGAGCTTAAAATGAAATAAGTGCCTGGAAGTGGGCTTAAACAATCTATTTTGAAATGCTACTCCTAAACTCTCTTGAAATGACCAAGTGTCTGCTTTATACCCATAGAAAAGGTTAGATTTATTCCAGTGGCTAGATGACTACTGATGTGTGCTGTGCTCAGAATCATAAGGTAATAGAAAAGATCATTGTGAATTAATTCAGTGTGAATTAATAAGAGATTTATCTGATGACAGTTGTTTGAAGGTGATGGCACTTTTTACCTGAATAGGATTTAAGATGTCCAAAAGTGCACCTTTAGAGATTTGAGAACGATCGATATTGGGAAAGCAAATGTAAATGGGAAGGAGCAAGCTTGAACAGACCACCAGTCTTTTCACTTGTCTCTTTGTTGTAGACTTTGTGGGGAAAAAAATTGCAAACAGCCCTTGGCAAATTGGTGATCAGAGGCTAAACGGAAGACCCTGAAAATGAAAAAGAGTAGGAGAGGAGGAGAAAAAAACCTGCGTTTTGCTATAATGCTGTTCTATTAATATGACGTTTAAGGCATGATTTTCTCCTTGCACTTTTTAGATTGATGAACCTATCATAATTTCAGTGGAGCATGTGGAGTGTAAAATACCAAACAGATGCATTTTGTCCAATTACAGTGTCTGATCCTGCCTAATTTTACTGATATGAGGAATTGTATTCTACTTCAGCTATTCCAGGCAGGAAAGACTGAACATGCAGTTTGAGGGCTTGCAGAAAAACTTGTATGGATTAAAAACTCCTTTGGAATTAACTTGTCAGTTGCTTAGAGCTGTGACATCTTCTGTCTTGAATGGTGTATGAAGACACTTGTGCCAAAGCAGAAAGGAGGTGGTCTTGTTGTTGAAGAGGCAGTTGCTTGTCATTAAGCCTATTCTGCCCTCCCATGGTTTAGGGTCTGACTCTTGGGTTCCTTACGCAAAAGGGGTTGTTCTTTCCTTCGCTTCTCAGTAGAGAAGGGTTAGGGAGGGCCATGTGTTGGTTGTTTGCTGGCAGGCTTACTCTGAGAACCATGACCAAAAGTGGGAGAGAAGCATCGTGTGTGACTGCCTACTGCTCTGTGTCCCAGCTGGAGATGGTGGGGATGTGAAGCTGTACACGTCTCTTTTCTGTCATTTCATTGTGCAAGTGTCCACAAGGGAAGGTAGAAGGGCAGCAGCTTTGGCCAGTCCTCTAACGCTGTGTCTGACTCTGGGATAGTTTGCGTCTAATGTAATGTAATTTTCAGTGAGGGCAGCAATTTCACCGGGAGTTTCAAGTGTTATTTACAAGGATTTTTATTTATTTATTTATTTTTTAAATTTTTTTTAACGCCTAAATGAGAAAACACGGCAGGTCTTTGAATTGTGGGCAGTACTAATGAGCTTGTTAAGTTTCTGGTTGTGCTCGGCGCAGGTCTGGGCCAGCCCGGCGGGACAGGCTGCCGAGGAGGGCTGGGTGCCGGCTGGCTCCCCAGGGACGGAGCCCGCCGCCGAGATGCTTTCCCAGAAATTCAGTCTCTCAAAACAGGAGCGTTCTGGCTTCGGAGCCCGTGTGCCTTACAGCTGCTCGATTGTTGTATGGAGAGTAGGGAGGAGGCTCCAGATTGATTAGGACTTGATGTGCTTGATAGAAGCCGGTACTTTGAACACTTAGGGGTTTTTATATGAAGAACAGCAGACAGTCTTTGTAGTCTATTTATGTATAATAAACTGGGTTTTGTTTTGTGTCTTGTGGTTTTTTTTTTCTGTTTTTCCTCATTTTTTTCTTTTTTTTTTTCCTTTTGTGAAAGAAAAATCTAAAAAGGAGAGAAATTAAAACCACAGCGTTATTTTCCCATGCAGCTATAGCAAGTATCCTGCGATCTCACATGATCGGCTGTCCTGCTGGAGTGGAGTGTGGGAAGGTGTCAAAATATGTCTCTCAATCTCTCAATTTTTTTTTTCTTAAAAGGGAAAGCCAGATGAATGCCAAAAGCCCTGCTCTCTTCTCTAGCCCTGCAGTAATAAACTACATGAGTGTATGTTATTAAGATGATAAAGATTAAATTTCTAGTTACTAACGTGCTATCACAACAGCAAAGGGGGAAAAAATCTTGAAAAAATTATGAAAATTAGTCTGATGGTCTCCTTTTAATAATGAGATCACTCCCAACCCCAACAGACAGTGTAGGCTGGAATTCCACAGGGCTTTTTTGTGGTCCTAATGATTTTAATAATACTTTGTGCTATGTAGCACCTTTCATTAGAGGATCACAAAATGCTTTACAGTCACTAATTAATTAAGCCTCACAACACTCCTGTGAGATAGGTAAGTATTACACATATATTAAGCTGAGACACTGAGAGTTAATGATTTTTTGCTGCATTATTCTGGGAAAATGATTGATGTTCAAGCGCCGTATGTGCATTATATGTCTTTGTGTGGGTGTGTAATATATATGAGTGTAAAAGTATTAATTTTACTATCCCTTAACAAAGATGTCCTTCTTAAGCCTGTTGAATATAAATGTGCTATTTTCATTTAACTTTTTGTTGCTGCAGCATATTGACTGATAATATCACAGTTTTCATATACCCTTGAGTATAAGTTCGCTCTTCGTCTGCTTGTGCATCTACTTGTACAAAGATTAGTCAGTGGCGTCTCTTAAAATTCAAACGTATTTCTAGATGGATTATTCTGTTAAAAAGAGCGTATGACTAAGATCTGACCTAAACCTGCATCACAGGCACCAGGCAACAACCATTCTGTTGCAATAGGCTTTGATGACAAGTCATCACATTCAGTAAGAGTAATGAGCAACAACAGTGACCCGCTGGGGAGCTGGTGATCAGCAGGTAATTAGTCACTATCTTCACCACTCTTAAGAAACTATTGATTACCAGAATTTGTTTTTTCTTTTTCTTTTTCTTTTTTTCTAGGAAGTACAGTAGTCACTATGGTCATTCATTATCCTGAATTACAATCTGATTTTAGCAGAAGTTTTTGTTTCCAGGTATAAACTGATGTGAGTGACTGTTGAACAGAAAAGTCTGTATCTTGCAGATGTATGAACCACATAGGTAGCCTTGACTGTTTTTGAAGGAAAGTACATATAGCTGTCAACCTGAGCCTTATCTAAAATTCCCTCAGCTTGAGAAGTCCTTTCATTCATATCAGGCTTAGTAATTCTTTTATTTTGGGCAGATCACTATTATCAGTGATGAAAAGGTAGTTTAGTCCTAAACACTGTTCTTCACTACGCTTCTTTACTAGCACCCAACAAATGTCCTTACTATTGCGATGACATTGTAGAAATGTGGGAAGTTGCCTGCTAACAGTGAAAGTAACACCACTAATTTTGTTTGAAGTGGAACACAAGGCAGCCAGCAGAGGTTAATTTACAACTGCTGATGGAGTTATTTAGATGCCATTAACTATCCCATTAGGCCAGTCCCATGATGATGCATGTGAATTTTTAAGACACTTTCTTTCTACAGCTCATTTTCAATAGTTACTTTAAACTTGTTTTAGACTTTGTGTTTGGTAAACATTAGCTCTGAGATATTTTTTGTCTTTTTGTGTGAGTGCATGTGTGTGCAAGAGCACGTGTGTCTGAGGAGAAGAGAGCTATGGGATTTCTCATGTTTGAGGGAAATAGAGAACAGCAGACTCTATTTGTATAGTGCTCAGTAATAGATGCATGGGAATGTACAATAGGTATAATAATGTTTTTAAGTAAACACCATATTTTGAATGCATAATTTAGGAAGGAAAACCTTTTTTTTTGTTTTGTTTTGCAGATGTACAGATCAGCTCTCAAAATGTCTTCTGTGTCTTCCGTGCATCTTCTAAGACAATTGCATTAGCCCGCCTGCTAGTTGACTAATAGAATTAATAATTGTAAAAAGCACTCTAAAGCCACATGCCTTATGAAGTCAATGCTGGGTATGATTTTACAAGTATGTGATCTATTTTTTCAAGTGAAATTGTTAACTGAAAACGTTCTTGGCACACAATAAAACATTGTGCAATCTGTTATTTGTCTTAGAGATAATAATTTCAGAGTGGCTATATTCTTTCTGTATCTAACTTATGACTTGCTAGGGGATGGTTTCTTCAATTTAGGAGTATTGTAAATGTAGTTTTATTTACATAATATGTCTCTGAAAAATGATAGTGGTGGAATTTCAGCAACAAAAAAATCCCTGTGTCTTTTCTTACCGTCCCCTTGAGTGGATATCAAACAAATAAATGACAGATGATTTTTCAAAAGCTAAAAGAAACAAGAAGGGAAAATACTTCTAAATTCAATTCAACTTAAGGAAATCAATGTTATCTTCTTTCTTCTTTCCTTTCTTTCTCCAAGTGTAGAATACTGCATGAAAAAGCTCTGTAAGGCAGATACAGTTTTCTTTTTTCTGCTCCATTAACAACCCAGACTCACAAATGTATTGGGAAAATTAGAACTAAAGATCTACTGTCCAGTTAGCCTGTATACAGTCCAGATTTTTCTTCTCTTTAGGGGGACTTTTTTTCTGTTCTTTTCTGTGACTCTCTTCTGTCAGTTGTCATGAAGATAGCAAATCTCTAAGCTTTCCTTATCTGCCAAAAATATCTGTAACAAAAACATTTTAGAACATTGCATTTAGTCTTGTTTAATTTTGACTGAGGTAACAGCCATGATGTTTACTTTCTCAATTTCTGATTTTTCTTCTCTGTGAAGTCAGGACTTCTTTCTCTGTCGTCTGCCACAAATTGCATTTAAACAAAAGTTATTTTAAAAATGGTTTGGGAGGTGTAACCAATAGAAAAGTACATACTTAGCTGAACACCTACCAGAGATGCTCACAGATATTTTTAATGTGTGTTAACCAAGAGCATTCATGGTTTCTCACAGAGAAGTAGCAATGCTGAAAGGCTGATGACTATCTTTATATCTTCAATTATATATGTGTGCATGTTGTTTTAGTAGGCTGAGTCTATACTGTAATAGGTCTCTTACCACTGCAGAAAATATTTCTTTTCTCTGAGTTCTGAGTCACTTGATGGTTCAGAAGCTATTGGGGAAAAGAAAGTACAATTTAGCTCATACATCCCCTGGTAGGTGTAGTTGATATTAAAGAGAATACATTTGGTTCCCAAGCTTATGTGTCTTCTACAGTAAGGAACTGCAGTAGGCATTTAAGAAACCTATTAAGACCACACAGAGTGTCAAAATTTCTGTAACACCAGCTGGCATATTATGTGAAAGCTGCCTTGCTGTAGCCCATGCTGCCTGTGGATGAGCTCAACCACAAAGACAACAGATCCAGCCCAAGACACAAGTTGAACATTTCCCCTAAGAAGTTGTCTGCTTTTATCAACAGAGCACATAGTACCCTTTCATGTGGAGCAGATGTAAAAAAGAGGATGTACAGATGCCTGTTCTTTTATTTTTAACCTCTGTCCCCAACCTTGCTTCTTGAAGTACTGTTTAGAGAAGGTTGTCCTGCTTTCAAAGGTCTGGATACAGCACCATTTGGAGCACATCAGTCCTACTCCCAGAGTCGCCAGGGGTCCTCCCTTGGCACACCAATATATATCTCCAGTGCCTCTGTAGCGCCCGGCCAGGGCTGGCCTGGGAATGGGGGCTCAGACTTGAGTCTCACATCTCATGTGTGGTACTGCAGGCTGCTGCCACCAGACCACACACAATTTGGTAAAGAGAAACATCCATCCTTGTATACAGCATTGGCAAAGATTAAGAGCATAGAAGAGTTGGGGCACATCTGTCTTCTGCCCATAGCTAGCATGTGAACACAAATGGATCAAACCAGCTAGTGATGAATATCAAATCCAGAACCACACAGTGGAGAAAGCAGGGGAGTTTCATATATATATTTTCTCTTAGATAGGGTGGGGAAGGTGAAACGGATGAAGAATTTGACTTAGTACCTGCATAGTTTGATTACTTGTCCTTCCATAATCTCCCCCCTTCAGAAAGCAGCTAACTCATCGGTGGCAGACTCCCCCTTTCTCTCTGATCCTTATTGCTGTCCTGTCTCAGCTTTCTTAAATGGATCCTGGAAGTGTACTTGCAGATTTAGCAGTAGTGGCTATGTCTGCAAGGAGGACTGAACAGAGAAAGGTTTGGCTGATTGGATCCATGTGGATTCCAGGTGTTTTCAGGGCAGATCCTGGCTCAGCCACACAATGATGTCAAATGTCTGAATCCAGGCCTGTAAAGTTTTATTGACAACGGGTTTCCTAATAAAGTTAGTTTCTCTTTGTTTGGCAAATAGAACTAATTACATGAATAATGGACTGTGGGGCCAGACTCTAGAATATCTGTATAATCCTGTTTGAAGTTTATGGGCAGTAGGAGGGGGAACTTTTGCTGTAGAGAAACTGATACCTGCTTAGGAAAATACTTTCTCTGAAACCTCAAGTACTTACTCTCCTAAATCTGTTTTCTTCCTAATAACTTGTTTGAGTTCTTCCTGAGATTATGTCTTCTAGGTCTATTTTTACAAAGCTACGTTATATGTAGTTGTACTGTGTATGAACATTAGACTTCAAAAGTTTATTTTTCCCTTTAGTTCTCTAAAATTATTTTAGAAGGAACTTTCATTTAAAATTCTTCCTGCCAGACCATTATCACCCCAAAAAATAATGAAACCTGCAATTCACTGACTCTCATGGAAGTTTTTGTGGGTTTTTTACAGTTCTCTTTTTAATTAAGTTTAATCTCAGTGTGCTAATTTTTTTAAAGTGTTCTGCATAGTTTAAAAACCTATCCAACAAAAATTTTCTGAAAAGCTGATGTAGTCAATGTATTGATGTAGTTCAGAATGCTTTTAAAAGTGTCAGGTTTGTAATCTGTTACATATCTTGAATAATTCTATAGGGTTTTTTTTTTTTTTTTTTTCTTTCTTATTTCTTTCTCTGTGGTAGATATGGTCCGGAAAAAGAATCCCCCTCTAAGAAACGTTGCTAGTGAAGGTGAGGTACAGACCCTTGAGTCTAC
This sequence comes from Hylia prasina, assembly GCA_013397195.1. NCBI lineage: Eukaryota > Metazoa > Chordata > Aves > Passeriformes > Sylviidae > Hylia > Hylia prasina. Next base: position 428,410 of record VYXD01004356.1, on the reverse strand, counting down.
AGGTACTGAAAGTGAAGAGTCTGGAAGGAAAAAAGAATTTCCTGCAGAGCAGATGCAAGAAAACACTGACCAGGGTGATGCGGCAGAGTTAAGTAACAAGGAGGAACTTTGCATGCATGTCCAAGAGCCATCTTCCAGTGTTAAAAAGGACTTGAAAAGCTCAGTGCTGAGTGAAAAGGCTGGCTTCAATTATGAAAGCCACAATAAGGGAGGAAATGTTCCATCCTTCCCTCATGATGAGGTGACAGACAGAAATATGCTGGCTTTCTCATCTCCAGCTGTTGGGGGAATCTGTGAGCCCTTGAAGTCTCCTCAAAAATCAGATGCAGATGACACCCAAGATGTGGTCTGTACCCCGTCAGGAGATGCAGCGGAGACAAATGAGGAGCATCAGATGTCGCCAAAAGCTTCAGATGAAACAGTGCAAGTGCAAAGTGGTCAAACTGATGGCCAAGGCTCGAGCCCGGTCCCCATGGCCTCAAAAAACCCACAAGTGCCTTCAGATGGGGGTTTAAGGCTGAACAAATCAAAAGCAGATTTGTTGGTAAATGATAACCCAGATACAGCGCCTCTGTCTCCAGAGCTTCAGGACTTCAAATGCAACATCTGTGGGTATGGTTACTACGGGAACGACCCCACAGATCTCATCAAACACTTCCGCAAGTACCACCTAGGACTGCACAACCGCACCAGGCAGGATGCTGAGCTCGACACTAAAATTTTGGCTCTCCACAACATGGTGCAATTCAGCCACTCCAAAGACTTCCAGAAAGTCAACCGCACTGTGCTTTCAGGGGTACTGCAGGACATCAATTCCCAGAGGCCTGTCTTATTAAATGGGACTTACGATGTGCAGGTTTGTATGTTCCCAGCCTCCCCGCTTCTGCTCACTGCCTTCTCTGCTGCAAAGCCAGAGCTTGCAAAGCCTTTTCTACCCACGTGGTTGCAGTATCTCATATAACCTGCTTAAGCCTCTAGAACCATTTTGGTCTGTTGTAGCCAAGCTTGCTGCAGGTCTGCTGAGCATCTTGTACAGTAGACGAGTATTTGGCTTTTTGAGCGGTGACATTTCTGTGTAGGATTTAGTCATTATGGTAATCAATAGCAAGAGATCTTATTCAGCAAACAGGCAAACAGCTGAATTGGTAATCATATCTGAAGGATTTACTGTCACAGAAAGAAAAGAGCAAATAATAATGAAAAATAACAACCAGATAGACAAAAGACAGCAGCTGGAAATTAAAAATGTAATCCTAAATTATCAGCTGCTGGGAGTCAAGATTTGGCTTATTGATTCCTTATTAAGATAAAATAAATGGCAAGTCTTGGCAGCTCTGAAGTTGTCTAGTGCCAGAAAAACAGGATACACAATGGATATTTAAAACATTTCAAAAAGTAACAGTAATCCATGCTGTCCTTCATGTTAGTAAGCTTGTAAGAAAAGGATTATTGCTGCAGTCATTCTCATCTAGTTGAAGCAGGAAAAAAGCTACAGATACTGCTGCGAAAAAAAAAAATCTTATTTTTACCATGAAAGAGTGAGCGCAAAAGTTTTTAATGGACTCTCTTAGTTTCTTATCAGCTAATATTTAATTAGTTAAAAAACAATTGATGGTGCTTTAAAAAAAATCTTTGGATTGAGCTGAGATACAGTAGGATATTTCAGTATTCTATATGATACAAAAATTCAGATTTTAAGAAAAACCAAACCAAAGTAATGAAGTTTGCACACAATACATGCTCAAATGTCCATCCATTTTCAAGTGACTGCATACATGGAAACATTGTAGTAATCACCAGATAAAACTCCTAGTGTATGTTAAAATAAAAGGGTAGAAGGGTGAAAAGATTTAATTATCTTGCAGAAACCATGGCTATAGGAAAGAAATTTTGCAAGACAGGTTAAGATGGCTAACATCTAGCTTCTAGCAAGAAACCAAAACCAGAGGAACTTGAACCTTTTCAAATGATTGAAGGTTTTCCTCTTTTTAAAGAAACTCCACAATTTTATTGTGGAACAGCAAATCAAACTAAGGTCGTTGCTATGCGTAAAAGCTGCAATCTTTGAACTGCTGTCTTGCTAAAAGATCACTGTCTCATGTCAGACACTCTCTCCTGTCAAACTCTGATTAGAAAGCAAATACATGGTGTAGTTAAAAGAGGTTAGAAGTGAATAATGTCAGATTGTGAAATGATGATTTATAATTAGCACATAGTATGATCTTAATACCTGGATTTCCTGCTATAGTTTCAGTTTGCTGACTCCAGGGACAGCATCTTAGAGCAACTGATCCGTGCTGTCAGGAAGACATTCAAACTGGAACAGCTCAGACAGACAGTATAGAGGAATTTGAGTTTCTAAACACACTTTCATTTCCTCCAAACAATTGTTTCGTTAGGTCCTTAGTTATTTATAGGAAAGTTTATGCTTGATTAGAATGAGCTGGACGCTTTTCCTTTGCAGTGCTCTCAGAAATAAAACAGATGTGTGAGCTATCTCAGTTTGAACTGATAGAATGAGAAATAAAACAGCTGAACCTAGACTATACTTGTCTACTAAACTCTGGCAGTAAGATACTGCAGGGGAGACAAAAAGCGGTAGGAAACGGCCCATAGATAATCTACTTAAGATCAGTCTTTTCTCAGACAAAAAATATTTTCCAAAATAGAACAGACAGCCTATACAATGTTGGCTGTGTATTTGAAAGAAAAAAACCCCAGCAACCTGGCTCTAGAAACTCAGTGTTAAAGGGTGCTGGTTTTCCCTGGTCAGTTTGGGAATAGAAGATTAAATAAGCTTTTGTGGCAAATGCCATACTTCATCAATTGCACATGCACCAGATGTTGATCCAGAACATATCAGAAGTAACTGATTTATATTTTTATGCTTTCTCCTCCCCACTCCTGATTCATAGCAGCTTTGTGAGAGTCATAAACAAAGTGAAAGAACATTTGAAAATCCCTTTTGCACCCACACGTTTATATTACTCCTATATCCGTTTTTGAGGATTTTTTCTCATGCATCTGAATGGCTGGCATCTCCTGCCACAACAAGGGATCGTATTGATTGGTGCTCCAGTTAAAATTGGTTCAGTCAAACTCCTGTATAACATGAGAGGGAACTGAACCTGAATAATTGGTTCATGTTAACACTATTATTTTGTATAGGTACTGGGCTGAATGAAAAGAATCCCTTTGTAATTAACTTGAAATAGTAATGAACTGTGCTTAGGATCTGATTTATTGATCCCCTTGCACTTAGCAAACTGTTCTGTTGTAGCTGGGCTGGAAGTTATCGATAGATTTATGGTCTCAGGCCACGGAACTGGGCACAGAAGCCAGAGGATGAAGATGACTGACTTTGATCTGGCTTGCAGTAGTCAGTTGAGATGATAGTATACAAAGATTTGTAGTAATGATGGATGCTGTGGAGCCCCATAGTTTGCATTCATAACAAAGGCAAATAAAAAGCAATGGGAAAATGTCTGAGTGCAGGAAAACACAGTATCTCCTATCCTATCTGTAGAGATCTAGGGATGTGGTCCATTTGCTGAGAGCTTGGAAAAAGAAATCAAATGCATTTTTGGATTTGTATCACAGAAGTGAAGTTAAACCTCCCCCACAGCCAAAAAACACTCTCCCAACCCTAAATGCAGCTTTCAGGGGGTGTAATCAGCAAAACTGGGGATATACGTTTGGCTTCATGTACAGGTATTCAAATATTGGGAGTGTGTTTTCTAGTACCTAAAGAGGATTTGTCTGGGCACTGTGTAAATAATCCAACCTTTCTGGTGTTCTTATTGTGCAGATTTTTGCTTAATATGAATATTTAATCCAACAAGATTCCCTTGTCTTTTTTGAAAATGTTATTTTCTCTTAAAAGTCTCCTGTACTCTTTGTTCCCATTTTTCTCTTCAAAGGTTTTTGGTGCATTGAGTTATAATAAATTCCATAGGATGGGGTAAAATCACTGAGCAGTTTCTGGGACATTAACTTTCTTGCCAGTATAGATTTAAGAAAACATTCACTATCACATCTCTGAATTGCCAGGGAATGTGTTAATCAGCTTTATAGCTTTTATCAAAATAATATTTGAAGTGAGTTCAATGGATTTTTTGCTGATGTGCCCCCCAGTACTTTTTCTTGACATTTAGTTAATTGATCAATCTCTATAGGCAACTTTGTCTTGCTGGATATTTCAGCCTGTGTAAGGCTTTGTGGATGTGCCTAATGCAGTAGCCTTTATACTGGATCTAAAGACTTCACTTAAAGTAAAATTCCTGTGACTGAGTTAACAGCTATGATGCTGAAAGCTATTGCCTTTGCTGCTGTATGATTAAGTCTTCTTCTCTGTTTGATCTAATGACTCTTTAATGTGTATGTTAAAGTCTGGAGACAGGCAAGTTGCTGGCAAGTACAGAGCAGGCAGTCTTTTTTTCTAAGCCCCAATATTTTTATGAGTAGTAAGTGGGGCAGCTTCAGCAGGAAGGTTGGAAGGTGCTGTCTGCCACATATCAGGCTATAGCTAAGGCATAGGACAGGCCCAGTGAAGGTGGAGAAGCAGGCTTGGATCCCCTCTGACAGAGCAAGGAAAGGAACCTACTTTTCCTGTTTCCTGAACAAGTGTTCAAGCCATTAGCCTATTGTATAAAAGGGAGTGTGACCCCATTTCCTGGTGTGTTTTTAAAGAGAATAGTGTTCCTCAAAGAAATGACAGAAATGCCTGCGTTCAGGTAAGGGTTTCAGATGGNGGGGGGGAGAAAAGGAATAAATTACTGCTTTATCTGCTACCCCACAGAATAATAAGAAGTTATCAGCAATTGTTTTCTTCTACAGTTCTAGACATCCAATATTGTAAGAGTTTTCCTTTACCACTCAGCCTAATGTTTTGTCATATGNAAGAACATTTGAAAATCCCTTTTGCACCCACACGTTTATATTACTCCTATATCCGTTTTTGAGGATTTTTTCTCATGCATCTGAATGGCTGGCATCTCCTGCCACAACAAGGGATCGTATTGATTGGTGCTCCAGTTAAAATTGGTTCAGTCAAACTCCTGTATAACATGAGAGGGAACTGAACCTGAATAATTGGTTCATGTTAACACTATTATTTTGTATAGGTACTGGGCTGAATGAAAAGAATCCCTTTGTAATTAACTTGAAATAGTAATGAACTGTGCTTAGGATCTGATTTATTGATCCCCTTGCACTTAGCAAACTGTTCTGTTGTAGCTGGGCTGGAAGTTATCGATAGATTTATGGTCTCAGGCCACGGAACTGGGCACAGAAGCCAGAGGATGAAGATGACTGACTTTGATCTGGCTTGCAGTAGTCAGTTGAGATGATAGTATACAAAGATTTGTAGTAATGATGGATGCTGTGGAGCCCCATAGTTTGCATTCATAACAAAGGCAAATAAAAAGCAATGGGAAAATGTCTGAGTGCAGGAAAACACAGTATCTCCTATCCTATCTGTAGAGATCTAGGGATGTGGTCCATTTGCTGAGAGCTTGGAAAAAGAAATCAAATGCATTTTTGGATTTGTATCACAGAAGTGAAGTTAAACCTCCCCCACAGCCAAAAAACACTCTCCCAACCCTAAATGCAGCTTTCAGGGGGTGTAATCAGCAAAACTGGGGATATACGTTTGGCTTCATGTACAGGTATTCAAATATTGGGAGTGTGTTTTCTAGTACCTAAAGAGGATTTGTCTGGGCACTGTGTAAATAATCCAACCTTTCTGGTGTTCTTATTGTGCAGATTTTTGCTTAATATGAATATTTAATCCAACAAGATTCCCTTGTCTTTTTTGAAAATGTTATTTTCTCTTAAAAGTCTCCTGTACTCTTTGTTCCCATTTTTCTCTTCAAAGGTTTTTGGTGCATTGAGTTATAATAAATTCCATAGGATGGGGTAAAATCACTGAGCAGTTTCTGGGACATTAACTTTCTTGCCAGTATAGATTTAAGAAAACATTCACTATCACATCTCTGAATTGCCAGGGAATGTGTTAATCAGCTTTATAGCTTTTATCAAAATAATATTTGAAGTGAGTTCACTGGATTTTTTGCTGATGTGTCCCCCAGTACTTTTTCTTGACATTTAGTTAATTGATCAATCTCTATAGGCAACTTTGTCTTGCTGGATATTTCAGCCTGTGTAAGGCTTTGTGGATGTGCCTAATGCAGTAGCCTTTATACTGGATCTAAAGACTTCACTTAAAGTAAAATTCCTGTGACTGAGTTAACAGCTATGATGCTGAAAGCTATTGCCTTTGCTGCTGTATGATTAAGTCTTCTTCTCTGTTTGATCTAATGACTCTTTAATGTGTATGTTAAAGTCTGGAGACAGGCAAGTTGCTGGCAAGTACAGAGCAGGCAGTCTTTTTTTCTAAGCCCCAATATTTTTATGAGTAGTAAGTGGGGCAGCTTCAGCAGGAAGGTTGGAAGGTGCTGTCTGCCACATATCAGGCTATAGCTAAGGCATAGGACAGGCCCAGTGAAGGTGGAGAAGCAGGCTTGGATCCCCTCTGACAGAGCAAGGAAAGGAACCTACTTTTCCTGTTTCCTGAACAAGTGTTCAAGCCATTAGCCTATTGTATAAAAGGGAGTGTGACCCCATTTCCTGGTGTGTTTTTAAAGAGAATAGTGTTCCTCAAAGAAATGACAGAAATGCCTGCGTTCAGGTAAGGGTTTCAGATGGCATGTCCCAAGGGGATGGGTATTTATGCAGCCATGAGTAAAGACATACTGCAGTGCTCAGCAGTTCTTATGGTTGCTTACATATTGTGTATGCTACCTTTGAGGTGCTTCCTGCCCAGCCTGGCCCTGGTTGTGGGGCTTGTTGGCACAGATCTACCTCCTCTTCTATTCAGCCATTAAAAAGATTCAGAATGTACAAAACCCCATCTTTTAAAAAATTTAGTCCTCTGATTTTGATTGTTTCACAGTTTTTGATCTAGACAGACATATAAGAAGACAAATTTCTGAAAAATCATGGACTGACAAAAGCCATTGTTCNGAGCCCCATCCAGTTTGGCCTTGAACATTACTAGGGATGGGGCATCTCTGGGTGGAGCATCCTCAGTTTCTCTGGGCAACCTGTTCCCACTGCCTCATTGTGCTCCTAGTGAAGAATTTTGTCCTAATATCTTATTTAAACCTATCTACTTCCAATTTGAAGCTGTCGCCTCTTGTACTGTCACTGCATCCCCTTATAAAAAAGTTCCTCTTCAGCATTCTTGTGCCCTTTTAGGTACTGGAAGGCTGCTATAAAGTCTCCCTAGAACCTTCTCTTCTCCAGGCTGAACAGCCTGTCTTCATAGGAAAGGTGCTTCAGCCTTCTGATCGCCTTCATGGCCTCCTCTGGATTCACTCCAATAGGTCCATGGCTGCCTTTTGCTGGGAGCCCCAGAGCTGGATACCCATGCCCAGATGGACCAGATGGGGTCATGAGAGCAGAACAGAGGGGGAGAACCACCTCCCTTGACCTACTGGTTACGTATATGAGTACCTATAATGAATAAGGGTAACAACTTCTCCAGGATTTTCACAGCAACTAAAAGCATTTCTGGATGTTCAGCCAGCAGGCTGGTCAGTGTCCTAGAAAGTGGTAGAAGTGCCCACACAGAGTCTGTAAAATTCTTCCTTTTGTGTCCTTTATAAATCACTGGTGAGTTCCATGTGTCTACATGGTGTTGTGTCAGGAGTGGTTTTTAGTGGTCTGGATTTCAGTGTATCAAATCTGGCATCTTTTCTCAGGTTAGACGTGTGTGACTGTATAAAGCCTAGTCTAACTAGGATTCAGCTGAATGAGAAACAGTGATTTTCTTTGTAGGTTCTGCTTTTTATCCTTCATGCTTATATTAACAGATTGAACATGACACTGTGAAGGTAAGGCTTAGAAAAATGTAGGGGTTTTTAGGGGTACAGTTGTAATCAGCAGCACTTCTTGTGATAAAGGTTTTCCTTTACATTTTGGTGATTTTGGCAAAGGGACTCTTACAGGTTAAGTGACAATTACAGATTGGAGGCCTAAACAAGTACAGCATTTTCTCTTCTATTAATAGCAAATCAAACCTTTTTAAAGTTTTTTGTCATCAAGTGGGCTTCCTAAAAGGTGACAACATAACTGGTGGATGTGAGCAAACAGAAATATGTATATGAATGAATTTTGTTTTCCTTACATGCTTAGACAGATGGATAAGAATTTTATATTGTTTGTCTCACTGACTTTGGCTCAATTGTGCATAACACAGGAATTAGATCTAAATAAACAGAACAACTGTTGCTGCATATGATGTATCCTGATCTTGTGGACTAGATTGTGCCATGCTAGGTTTTGCAGCATATGTTAGAACAGAACTTGCATGAAGGTGGATGTCACACAAGGCTCATTTCATGCCAGCCATGTTGCAGACTCTCTGGGCACTTTCTTGATAAACGGAAAACTGTCAGGCTTTCCTGAGTGTTGCACCTGCATGTGGGCATACCTGTTTATTTTGAATCTTATTTCTGGGTCATGATCAGGCTTGGAGGCTGCCTTGCACACTTGAGAGAGTCACTCCTCAGAAGCACAGAATTCAGTCATCTCTTTTAAAGAACTGACATGAAAAAAAATGGTGTCAGATAGAGAAATTGTGGTGGTAAATCACACATATGAAGAAGTCTATATGCATTTGCTTGTGAGCATGTATACATATATTTGCTTCTTAGGTGTATATAACTGCATACACATTTTTAAATACATGTAAAAGCACATGGAAGAGATATTTAACTTCTATATTGACAATAGCTGATAAGCAATGATTTGTATGATTATATGCAATAGAAGTTCTTTGTATCACTTCTATGGAGATATTTGCAAGTTCACTCTTCAGAATGATAGGCAGTGATTTACAGCATGTCAGCTGCTACGTGGTAAATGCCTGGGAACATTGCCTTGCTCTGTGGCAGAAATAAGCCATTTTAGCTGCCTTGCAGTGAGTAGTAGTCTATACTAACATTAGAATATTCAGATGGACAGTTTGTGGAACAACTGATGTGATGTATACTCACAGGCTTCAAAGCGAAGTTGTTTATGTGTTGATATTCCTTACTCTATTGCAGGGATATGTGGTAGTGTTTCAAGAGTGGCTAATAAAAACAGTTGGTGAGACTAGTAATATTAGTGCTTATATTTAAACTTATAAACTGCTAAGATAGCCTACAGAAAGGATGAGAGCTCACAAAAATAAAGTTCCTGGGGAAAAGGGAAAGCAACTAGGTTTTCTTCTGGTATAAATCAATGCGAGTTTGCCTCTAAGCCTGTAAGGCTGTGTGAGTTTACAGTAGCCAAGGAACTGTCTGGTAATTTTATCTATAGAGAATAGAAGGAATGGTGCTTCTTTAGATACTAGTCTAGTAGCACTAGTTAGCAAATGAAAGTCTTGATTTTCTCTTTCTTTCTTTTGTTGGTTTTGCACATCTGGTCTCCTGACCTTAATTTAAGTTCTATTATTGTTCTGTTGCAGTCATTGTTTTTAAAATACTTATAAAATTCTAATGACACAAAAACTCTGTTGGGTTCAATGGCAACAGAATAAATCTCAAGAAGAATGCACTTACTTTGAATGAATGTGATCCAATAGTTTGCTTTCTTGTTTTGGTAAGTATGAACTGCCCAGAAAGCCAGGAGTTTGCCCTCAGTTTTTTCCTCACTTGTGCAACATAGGTTTATGTATCTATAAATTAATCACAGAAAATAGTTTAAAGAATATACTCTGAAGATTCTTCTAGTTTAAAATGCAGAAAGAGTGAGTGAGAGGGAGTGAATTCTACATAGGGGAGTTTAGAGAACTGGGTGGTGTTACACAAACTTGCATGAAAGCCAGGAATCTGTTCTGGCCTGCATGACATGAAGAAGTTCATAAACGTGGGATGGTTAAAATGTTCTGGATGCTATATTGCACAAAGCAAATGAATAAACAAGAGCATTAGAAAATATTTTAGGATTAGAAGATTAAGAGTAATTGCAAAAGCAGACTGGATGGCTCAGAAGATTGGTAAGGGATCTGGAGCCTTTCGCCTCCTGATTAGCCAAAGATGTAACCCAGGTAAGAAAAAAAAGATTCATTAACGTTTGATGTTCCAATGCAGATGGATTCTAATCAGTAGTTGCAGAAGAAGCCAGGGGTCAAAGACAGCTTTACCGTGAGCATGTAATCCTTGTGGTTGAATATCTTATGTGGATATAGTTTCTGCTGGTAGAATTTTCTTCATGAAATACATGATTACAGAAGCTGGCAGATTTTCTCTTCCTTGGTGATTTTATTCAGTTTCTGTAAGAAGGATTTGTAAACTGCTTTGGTGTGATGGAATTTAGTACTGAATTTTGAAAAGGAGGGGGGACAATAGTGTAGCATTAGGATCAAGGGCAAAATAAAATTCAAAAACAAATATTTATAAAACAAGAAAATACTTCTCTTTGCCCAAGTCCATCTATTCCATGAAATCATTGTCTTGACTAATTAAAGTAATGTAGACATATCTGTTGGAAACATACAGTGCAATTGCACAGCTTTGTTGAAGTACTTGCCAACATACTTTAGAAAGTACATCTTGAAACACTGTCAATTATCATGTTATCTTTTCTCCTTTTTCTGGCTATTTTTGGAAATGTGTGTGGTGTATGAGGAGATAGCTTAGTTGCATTAACACACAAGCTTCAGATTTTGACAATTTTCCCCATTAATGAATAAACTTAATGATTAAGAGTTTTGAGTTTATGGAAATCTTACTGTGAAATATATTTCAGTTTGATCCCGGAATGTGACATGGCAATTTTTAAAGAATATCAGTGCAACCACATCCAGCACAAGAATGGAGACGCCATTCTATTATCTGTCTTTTTTCATACAGGGTAATAATTAATACCAACTATAATGCCGTAATTGAGATGCTGCAGAAATACGTGGCAATCCCAAGGTTTCATAAGCAAATCACAGTGAAGAGTAAGAACTAAATCATGTTTCCACAGTCTGAACCTGTATATTAGATTCTCTTTAAAAAGAGAATTGTGTAGATTAATTTTCTCCTTTGTGTATTGAGGGAACTGGTGATCTATAGTTGTTCCTACATTTCCTCTACAAGGTGTACCTGTATTTGTGACTGCCACTAGCTGTGTCAGCTGGCACTTTGGACGCCAGTGCTAGAACGGAATTGCGAGATTTTAGCATTGCTTTTGTTTATGTTCCTTTTTATGTTGGGAAGAAGTGTCTGCTTAAGGAAATGTAACTGTTAGAGCAGAGCAGGAGATTAAATTTTGTTGGGATAAGAATGAAATAATGGAGTAAATACAAGAATCTACCACTTCTGATAAGACACAGAAATGTGGATGTTGATTTCTATGGTATGTATACCTCAATATCTGTCTGTCCGTCCATCCATCCATCCATCCATCCATCCATCCATCCATCCATCCATCCATCTTCCACTTTCTCCTTCTCTTTTCCTTTTTGTGGGGCAGATCAGAGAGAGCAGAAAGTGAAGGACAATTTCATCAGCAGTGAAGAAGTTTAGTGCCTGTACAGAGATACAAGATGTAACTCAAAAATCTGAAAGTCAAGCCAAGATTTGAGCAAAATGCAGGAATCCAAACAGTTCTACAAGTGTGTGGGTTTCTTCCAAATGTGACTGGCTGAAAGCTGAAACAGAATCAGTTTATACTGTCACTTCAAGTGCTTCTCCCAACCTCTTTGCATGGAAACAAGTTTCTTAAGTTGTCTTTGAATGATGACCCTCATGGAACTTTTCAGTAGGCTTTTGTTATGTATAAAAAGAGGCTTTTGCATGTAATAACATTAAAATGACCCTGAGTTACTTTTCACATACATGGTCTGATGCAATGAATTATTTTGAATTGTGGTAGGTATTTAGGGAAATACCAAACCAGTAACTGGTAATCAATTACATTCGAGTGGTGTAAAGATTGTATGTGTCTCCCACATTACAAGAACATAACACAGGCACTGTGGGAATATTTAGTTTTACTTTATCCTCTTGTGATGCAGAGAAGGGTGTATTTGCATGGAACGAAAACTTGCTGTGTAGACCACTAAGCAGGATTAACACAAGTTAGAGAAATGGTGTGATTTTCAGTCCACTGCAGAAAATGCTAGTACTAATGTATTTTAGCAGTGTTCTGAAATAAAAGTAATTAGCAATGAATAGCAGCTGGGATTATTGTCACTTAGAGTTTGTAACTGCTTCACAGAGTGTCTGCAAAATAGGTTTGTTATCTGTAAGTGTGGCTGGACAGCTGAGTGTAATGAATGTACTTACTCCTTAGAGCCACTTAAGGTAAAGCATTTTGGTCAGTTTTCTGCATGCATAGAACAAACAAAAATATCTAATTAAGTGAACAAAACCAGATCACCTTGCAACTTATGTAATCGTGCAGTGAACTGCTGTTATTTTCTGTTTACTGTAATTCCATCAGTGCTTTCTTTAAGTTGTCTTTTGACATCACTAAGATTTGAACATTGAAATAATGCAGTGGATGGAGACCTAAAGTGCCAGATATTGGAAAGCAGGCCCACATCCTACTGTTGTGAATTGGATCAGGCTCAGCATGGCTTTAATTCTTACTTGCTATAAAATACGTAAAGGGAGGTAACTCCTGCACTACAGAAAATCTGTTAAACGTCCCTCTTGCAAAGAACCTCTTCAAAACCAAGTTCATAATTTGGTAGCAGAATGTGGAGCTTAATAGTGAAAATGTTATTACAGCTAAGTTCTAATGATTTGGCTGCCTGACTCACCATTGCCTAATGAGATAAGTTTCCTGAACAAACAGAAAGCCATTTTCAGTTTATTTAAGGAAAAGTTTTAACCAGTGCATGGAGGTTTTGCTTCCTTAGGAAAAAAACAAACGGAAAAAAACAAACAGAGAAAAAGAATTGGAGGCTGAATGGCAGTAGCTCATTATATCATGGTTTAGTAACTCATTGCCTCATCATACATGCTCAGTTCTGATGAGATACAAAGGATAGCATTTCATTCTGTGAGCTGAATGGCTAAAAGGCATTTATATTATATACATTTAAAAATGTTTACATTTCATGCTCTCTGTATGTCTGAGTCTTTCCATTTGGTGTGATACTGAATGAGCAGTGATCACGTTATCTTTGTGGCATAGCTGTTGAGGAGGAGAAGAAAAATAATTACACCATTTGCCTAATGCATTAGAACTGAAATCTGCAGAAATGTAGTAATACACTTACTGGTTGGGAGAATGAAAATCAAACCCTGCAAGGCTGAATTTTATATTCCCTGTAAGACATTTCCTGGGTGTTAAAACTGAGAATATGTCACAAGGGAGCTTCCACCCATGTCTACATCATTTGGTGTAGACTGGATGATGGCAAAGGAGTTGATGTCTGTGGATTTCAGGAATTATCTTCTGGATGCTTTACAGTATTTGCTACTCAGGAAAAGAAGCTGTGCAATGGTGACATTTTTGTCAAGAGATTGTTTCTTTGGCCTTCAAACCAGTTGTACAGGAGCAGCAAATCTCCCCCTGATGTCAGGGGCAGGTGTGGTGCACTCCTGGGAAGGGCAGGCCTGCCTTGCTGTGAGAACATGGGCTTTAATAACATCAGCCCTGGAAGCCTTCTTCCCTTCCTGCAGAGCATTTTGCTCAGACATCATGAGAACAGTTAAGTAGACCTACCTTATTTTTTTCTGTGTGTAATTAGTGATGTCATGGACTTGGGTGTGGTAGTTTTCTTTGCCACATGCCATTTTTCTACTGTAGTTTTTCCATCCTTGTTTGACTAAATTGAGCTCTGTGCATGAGAGGAACAGAAGATTTCCTTGGAGAATGTCTGTAGTGAGTAATCCTTGAGAAAACTGCCTTTTGTTTGAGCCATCAACCACTATGGCTCTGTGAAAAGGCATCCTGGTGGATACTGGATACTTCTGTAGGAATGATCTTTTTAAGAATTGGTCACACTTCTGACACAGCAAGCTGAATTTGGTATTTGAAATTTAATTTTTGCTTGCTTGAATTTAGAAAGCAATCCTCCCTGACTGGAAACGTGAATATGATTAAAGCATCTAAGTCAAAAGACTGAGGGTCGGTTTTTTTCTTCCACACCTTGTATAGACTCCCACCAAGGTCTGCTGTTAAAGGGTTCAGAGCTATGGGAACTGACTATTGGATCTTCTATCAATGACATTTAATGATATAGTGAAGGAAGGAACAGGCCTTTCAGCACTAAGATCATTTTGTGCACATGTACCCCAGTCTTTGCAAATCAATATATTTGTTATTCAGCTATGAGAAGCATTTAAAAATACTCATCAACAAATGTAAATTTGTGAGGGTATATGTATGATACCTTATGTAGTCCAAATGAAAGTGGTGGCAATGATTAATAAAAGAGGTTTATGAATCAGTTGCTCTGTATTTCTCTTCCCCCCCCTCCCCCTTTCCACTCCTTGCTATTTGAATAAATATACAGTGGAGCTAAAATGACCTTGTTCTTTATTCACAGGTCACTTTAGGTGGAACCTTTATTGGAATTGGGCGGAAAACTCCAGATTGCCAAGGCAACACCAAGTACTTTCGCTGCAAATTCTGCAATTTCACCTATATGGGCAACTCCTCCACTGAACTAGAGCAACACTTCTTACAGACTCACCCAAACAAAATGAAAGCAGCCCTTCCCTCCTCTGATACTGGTAAAACTTCAGAGAAAAACTCCAATAAATCCAGTCCTACTCTTCGACCATGTGATTCTGGAGACTTGGGGAAGTGGCAAGACAGAATCACTGTAAAAGCAGGAGATGATACGCCAGTTGGATATTCGGTGCCCATCAAGCCAATAGATTCCTCTAGACAAAATGGTACCGATACAACCAGTTACTACTGGTGTAAATTTTGCAGTTTCAGCTGTGAGTCGTCCAGCTCTTTGAAACTATTAGAACATTACAGCAAACAGCATGGGGGAAGCCAGGCAGGGAGCCTTCACCCAGATCTGAATGATAAGCTTTCTAGGGGATCTGTCATTAACCAGAATGATCTAGCCAAAAATGCAGATGGGGAGTTAGTGACAAAGACAGAAAAGGGTGCGAGTGTGACAAAAAAGAAAGACTTGAGTAGCAAAGGAGCAGAGGACAGCATGGTGACAAGCTACAACTGTCAGTTTTGTGACTTTAGGTACTCAAAGAGCCATGGCCCAGATGTAATAGTGGTGGGCCCACTTCTCCGTCACTATCAGCAGCTACACAACATTCATAAATGTACCATTAAGCACTGTCAGTTCTGTCCCCGAGGCCTCTGCAGCCCAGAAAAGCACCTTGGAGAAATTACTTATCCATTTGCTTGCAGAAAAAGTAATTGTTCCCACTGTGCTCTCTTGCTTTTGCACCTGTCTCCAGGGGTGACAGGAAGCTCTAGAGTCAAACACCAGTGCCATCAGTGCTCATTCTCCACTCCCGACGTGGACGTTCTCCTGCTCCACTATGAGAATGCACACGAAGGCCAAACGTCTGATGTCAAACCAGAAACAAATGCCCTGCCAGGGGCAGAGGGGCCGCTGACGCTCAAGGAGAACAAAGAACACTCATGTACCAAATGTGACTTTACCACCCAGGTGGAAGAAGAGATTTCCCGACACTACAGGTACAGTGAAGTTTCAAATGATTAATGATTGGAACCCAAACAAACAGCCCCCTCCCATAGTTTCTTAATTAAATGTCACCATTCGTCAAACATTTGAGGAAACTGGAAATCAAAATAGGAATGTGTATAGATATAAATCTTTACAGCCAAAGTCCAATCCAACATCCACTTTGTTTTGGAAAACCACCAGCTAAGTTGGTGGATTTAATTATACATTTAAACCTGTGCAAAGGAGAGGGAAATTTGGATTTGTGTGCAGATGCTGGAGTTTCAGCATATTTGAGGTTTGGGCAGCTATTTTCCACCCAGAGTCTTTTAGGTACTATAGGTACTATTTTAGTTTAGGTTTTTTCTGAGAAAGTTGGCATCTTCATTCAGTCAGGGAACACAAATGGCTTTACTTTCCAAGATAGACTGTGAATCCTTTATGCTCCGTAACAGTGCTTCAATGTACTACCTTTTTGTAGTATTTTCCATTCCCAAGTCCAGCAATGTAATAATTAGTTTAAGAGCATTCCACTGCTGTTTTGGTGTTCGTTTCCCACTGGGAGCAGACACTCTTTTGTCTGTTGATGTCATTCCCCAAGATCCTTTTGCAGATGCTTATTTTCGTGTTGCTGGTTTACCGTGTCATTCTATTTATTTTAAATGCTAGTGTTCCTATTTGGAGGTGGATGCAGCCAGTCTCCTGACTCAGTCTGACACAATGTCATAGTAGCAGCCAACTCCCTGCTAAACTTCTTGGGTCAGTTCCTGGGCTGTTGTAAACTGGCAGTCCAGCTTGCATCAGAGAAGGAGCTGGCTCTTAGAGTTTGTAAAGAGCAACAGTTATGTGCCACTGCAAAAGCAATGTTAAATATTAGAAAATCATGCGGAATATGTTAATGGTTAAGGCTAATGCGTCAACAACGGAAAACTTCAGTATCTATCTCATCTAAAAGATCTTTGTGTGGAAGCCAGCTAGAATGAAGACAAAAGAAGATGCATTTTCAAAGCTAAAGCTTTGTTAAAAGCTCAAGAAACTATGCCACGTTTAATAGATTCCAAGACATCCAAAATTAACAAAGGCAGACTGGGGCATGATACTTTAATAGAGATTAAAGCTGGGGGCATCCAAATGTTGCCCAACAGAGGCTGCATTGGCAATATATCAGAAGTCTATTTAGAAAAAAAAAACCAAAAAAAAAAAAACCAGATTGCTCATCTTTAATTTGGAGCTAGGGCCCACAGAGGATTCAGGTCCCAGCATGCAGTTCCCCATTTTTGATCCAAGTGGGCCTGAGGGATGTTGTGTGGATTAATTAGTTAATGTTTGTAAACTGCTTTGAAGATGAAAAGTGGTATCTAAGTTCCAAGCATTATTACAACAGCTTTGAGCCATGCTGAAGAACTCCATAGGCAGCACTTTGTCCGCTGCTGGGGCATGGCATGATCTTTTTTTAGTGGTTAAATAACTGGAAGATTGAGATGGCTCCTTTACTGAAAGAATCCAACCTTTTATTTTGCTGCAGCTGGTAATTTAAGTTTTAACAAGCATGCCGAGCTAGGATCCTTTTTCCCAAGCAAGGAGAAGCCACGACTTTCAAAATTAAGTGCTAAGTCTGAGATGGGGTAGTTGTAGCTGCTCCTGCGGAGGGCTCAGCACCCTGCAGTTCTGGCAGTAGTCACAGGGAAGTGCACTTCGGAAAATCAAGAGATGATACACTTTAAGCATTTTAGTCTCAAATTGTTTGTCTAAGATTAGGCTATTTTGTTTAAAACACTTGAACAACGTGCTCTGTTAACCCCAGTCTATGACATTATTGAGTAGTCAGAAGACCTTGCGTAAAGCAAAGTACAGTGCCCTCATAACTGCTAACTTCTTTCCCTTCTCCTGTAATTCCCCCTTGATAATTTGAATTTTGTTTCTTTTCTACTTGTACTGCTGCTGTTTTCCCCCACTATGCATCTTTTTTGAAATCACATAAGTTATTTCCCTTTGTGATAGGTACTCTGTAATGGTGAATACTACCAGGTTTTATTGGATTTTATGTATAACCTAGTTTTCACTCTATCAAACGAAAACTTTTGGAGGCATTACAGGTTTTATTTTTATTATCAGGCCTTTTTTAAGTAGAAGTCTGGCATATATGTGTTTTCTTTCGCTTTTTATATTTTAGGACCTAAAGATAGAGCATAGTTCAGATTTTAAAAAGTAGAGCATCTATAAAATAGTAGTTAGTTGATAGACAGAAACATCCTAATGTAGTCAGCTCACATCCAACTGAGCTTCTCTGTTTCTTAATCAGAATTTGTCTCAACACTTTTATGCCGCACATTATGTACTTCTGATGTATTTAAAATGCTGTACATGTGCATGTCTCTAAAACCTCTTCATTTATATAATAAGGAGCTGAATGGATTCTAATAGTAAACATAATACTAAACATTAATGTGGTGGAAGAAAATGTTCTGCTGTTCACATATTTAGATTTAGCCTTGATAATCTGGAGTATCAGTGTTGGCTTTAGATGCTACTTACATATTCTGATTCACGTATTTTTGTCTGCATTATTTTCATTTTCGAGTCATATGTCGGAACAACATGCTTAATTTATTTTATTATTTATTTTGCTTACTTTGGCTCTACATCTACAATTTCACTGTGTATTGCTAGCTAAAAAATTTTGTATATCCCAATGTTATTCCTTCGCAGCCATGTATTTGCAACAGTATTAGAATTTGCAAAAGCAGTTCTTTCCAAGTTTTCTTTCTACAGAAATGTATACTTACACTTAGCACTCATTCAGTATTTCTTGACATGATTATTTGAGAGCTGTTCAGTTAAATTTGAAGTCAATGAATCACACTGCACTTGAGTTTACTTGTATTTAAACCTCAGTAAAATGTGCTTACTCAAATAAATCCCTAGAAGATTTATTGGCCTCCATTTTCCACTAATTCTGCTACTACTCATTTTCCATTATACCTCTGAGGAATCAGATACTATTCATGTTCATTGCAAAGCTTAGTTTTTTTCTCAAAAGTGTCTGGTATTCTGATGAGCCAGAAGATACCAACAGTTTTAATTTAGATAAAAATCAAACAGTATTTGGGCAAATTTTGCATGTTGTTTCACTTAGTCGAGAGATTATTTTCCTCTTGTTCCAAAATAATTAATTTTGATTATTTTTTTTTAAATCAAAGCAGCTTCTTGCAGAAGTGCCTCTTTTTTCTTAAAATTTTGCTAAAATGTGGGAAAACAGTGCATTTTTTCAATTTTGCAAAAGATAGAATTTTTCATATAAAACCTTATTTGACAGAAAGGATTTGATCAGTACTAGTTATAATTAGAAGTGCTATGCTGAAAAATCTTCTAAACATTTTAAAAACAAGGTAGGATACTGATTCATTAAACTACAAAATATAATATGAAAATGTAAAGACTCAAACAAACCTTTGGCAATAGTATAGAATCATTTTTCTAATAAATAATTTTGAAAATGTGAATGACAGCAGTTATGTAAGGTTCTCTTTAAAAGTTAATTTCAAGTTAATTAAATAATTCGTTACCTCTCAAAAGATAAAGGAGGTAGGGGGGCAAAAGGCAGAGACGTGCTTGGGGCTTGCGTCTTCTCAGCACCTGGGGTGCAGCTCAGGGATGGGGCTGTTAGGGACAGGGGTGTTGGGACTGACCCTCAGACTCTCAGGCAGAAAAAGCCAGAGCAGGGTCTCAGAGGTGCAGATTATGGGAATGTGGCACCTTTGGGACACTTCCCCCAGAGAAGAAACTCAGGGAAAAAATGTAAATTGAGGCCCACCACCTCCCGATCTACAGCAGAGCAGACTCCTTCATTCAGTGAACAATAGCAGCATCTATGAGGGCCTTTTCCATCCTCCTGACACCTTAATTCACTGCTCTGAACTTGTTTGCTCTTGCCAGTGGCTTTTGCTCTCCTTTGATCTCAGTTTTGCTCTCCACTCTGCCCTGTCTCCTCTCCCTTCTAACACTACACTGAATTTTCTTGCTTGCTTTGCTTGCTGTCTTTTCTTCTGAATATTTTCCCTCCCCACAAGCTTGAGTGCAGCACCCATCCCAAAAGTTAACTTTCTTATAAACCTGTTTGTTCATGAGAAATTATAGTAATTATTATATTTATAATTAAAATAAAACATGAAAAAATGGAAGTGATATGACAGCCATACCTTCTTCCAGAATATTTTCTATGCCCTAGAGCCTAGGACTGTCTTCAGGTAATTAAAAAAAAATTACTTGTTTTGTAGAGGATGGTGTTTTGTAATACTTCATACTAGTTAGAAATATGTCAACAAGACTTAATTAACAACTGGCTAGTGTCGAGAGTCTCACAGCCTGTTAGGAAGTTCAAATAAAGAACATTAAATCCATAAAAAAACCCAACCGTGTAATCTCTCCAACTTCAAGATTTTGAGAGGGAAAATCCTTGTATCTTACAGTGCTAAATTCAAGCACTTTTCAGTACAAATAGTGGTAAGATTTTTCTAAATTCTCAGAACATAACTGCAGCAAAGGTTTTGATTGAATTTCTTGATATTTAATCTTGGGATTGGGCCATAAATGTTTTAATGTCCACAAATAATCAGGTCTTTGTTTTTTGTAGTGAAAATAATAATGCTGAGTGACCTCAGTGGGTGGGATGACATTGCCAGCCCAATGCCATATTGCAGAGAATGCCAGTTTATGGCTTGAACCTGCTGTTAGTGTGCTTGAGGGCCGTATCAAGATGAACAAAGAAGGAAGAGTGCTGCTTTCTTCATTTACATCACCTTCTTCTGTACCAAGATTTTCCTCTTCTTAGAGTAGCTCTGTACCAACACACAGTATTGCACCAGATGAATTCAGAGGTTCAGATGGTATAGCTGTAGTTTAACTGTAAAGTGTAACTTTGAGCTAATGCACAGGAATGATTCTTGTGTACATTGCAAACTGGAATTTTTAAAATTTTGTAGCTTAGCCTTGAAGTGCTTTGTACACAGCTCTAGATGAAACTTGGGCTTTTAGAAACATAGAGCAGGCTTAATTTCTACTAAAAGATAAATCAAACATTGCCAATTTGTTTCCCTGCTTGCTGTCAGGGTGGAGTGAAAACTGAGAAGAAAACATTTTCTTTTTATGCCTTGTTCTGGGAAAGAATAAGCTTCCAACTTTCAAAAGTTTTCTAATAGCTGATGATAGTTACTGTTTTATTATTTGGGACCATGACTGACATTGGACAGTTCCAAACTTTTGCTTACATTTTGGAACTTGGGGATAGAATAATACACTGGACAAACCCATGTGAAGTATGAAGATTTACAATGTTGATGGCAGATTTTTAATGTGTACTGGAAAAGTGTACGTTCTGAAACAAAAAGGCTGTTCAGTTATTAGCTACTGAAGTATGTCTTCATTTTTTCCATATCACAGTGCTTATCACTGTCTCATAGAAGAACGAAGGAATGCTTATATGACTTGTCTTTGAACCAATTAGAAATAATTTAAATTAACAAACCTTCAATGTAATAAAGGTGATTTTAACTGGGCCTCAGCCATGTAGTTACAACTGCATCTAATATTCAGCATTTATTTGTGTCCTCAGAAGTGTGGTGTATATGGCTCCTGATCAAAACCATTTAGCCAGTGTGGAATGGAAAAATAAAAAAAGACAAGTTAGGCAGAAAAAGATCAGCTGTTTGGAGGTGTGATATCTGTAGATGAGAGCCAAGTTAGGAAGGGGGTTAGCTATTGAAATAGCCAAGTTAAACAAGAGACACTTAGGGCTAAGTAGTGTCCCAAAGGATTGATAAACTTTCACATGGGGAGTGTATGTGGTTGAGCCATTAGCCCCAAATGGTGTCTTGTTTAACTTGGCTTTTAAGATAACTAGCCCCTGTCGAACTTGGACTTCTCTGATGGTATCCCACCTTTACAGGGCTGACCCTCTTTATAACTTGGCTTTTTGTATTATAAAAGGGTTTTGATCAGACAGCACTTTTTTTTTTTTTTTTTTTTTTTTTTTTTTTTTTTGTTCCGAAGAGAATTAAGCTTGGTTTAGAAAAGAATGAAGTTGCAAGAGAGAATATATTAGTGTCGCATTGAGAGACAAGCTGATTTTAATAAAACACAACTGTAGAATTAAGGAAAATGAACACGGCCAGAACAGGATTTTAACCCACCGCTCGCTCTCCCACAAGTAGGTTTTGTTGCCATAAGGCTGTATGGAGAATAACTGAATCTATTTTTTGCATAATGAAACAAGACCATCTAGTCCCTTAAAATGAATATAAATACGGAAAATGACAAAAAGAAAGCTGATATTGCACAAGGGCTGAAAAGCATGAATCCGAATGTGTACTCATGTCTGTGAGCTGACAGAACTGCAAGAAAATCAGACAATGTAAATAACATATGGTTTGTTTTTCCAACAAAAGGAGAGAAGGAAGGCAAGGGGGTTTAATAAGTTTGGCAAGTTGTCCCTTCTAAACTATCATAGTCTAAAAGGGACATTTTGTGTATCATTCCAATTCTGCAGATGCATGAAGAGCCAAATCCTGCTCTTACTGAAGTCAATGGGAGTTTTGCCATCGACTTCACTGAGACAAAGATTTGGCCTTAAAAGAATTAATTCTAACAATTGGAGTCAGGGCAGTAACAGATTTCTCATACAAGTTTTGTCCTGTGTGGATAGTGAAAGGCTCATTTTTTTTAGCTTGGCTAAAGACACTGTTGTGACTCTGAAGGCCTGGGGTGTGGATGTGTGAGCGTGTCTGTAGGGAGAAGCTCTCGTGGAGTTCTGTACATTTTGCAGGGCAGGGAGGATATTTTGCTCTGCATTGGTAGGATGCCGGGCGCAGCGGGAGCCTGGTGAAGGGCTCTGGCCACTCCTGTGCTATCAACAATTATTCATAATGGCATTAGAGAACTCCTAAACAGTGCTCTGTTCCTGTGATAGATACAGTAAGTGGGTAACATGTTGTTCTCATGTAGCAACATATGCTTTACATAATTTAGTAATGCAGTACTTTTTATAGGCTTTTAGAGTAAAAAACAGGAAGGCGTGTTATTCCACTCTGTTCCACAGCTCCTACCCAAGAATTTCTGTATTCGACAGGAAACGCAGTTTGTAGTGACACAGCCAACTATTGTGCTTTATCTTTAGAGCAGCATCTTTTTAAGTTGTGTTACAATGTCCATAGAGAACCAAGCAGTGCTGTCTTTTGTATACTACCTTCTGTCCTTTGGTATATTCTTATCCGTAAGTTAACCAGAGCTCCATTCCGAATCATGTTTGAATCATCCGCAAAAGTATACGGAATTGGTGGAAAGTAAAGGACTTTTAAAAACATTTTTAACTTTCTAACATAGATCTTTATTATATGAAGTGTTTGTCGAATAACACGAGAACTGTGCTTTTCTAACAATTTGATTTTGGTTGAAAAGTATGTTTTTTTAGTGTTTCTGCTGCAGCAAAAAGTGAAAAGTATATTGCAGCAAACTGAAGAGGAAAAACACAAAATCCCAATGAAAATTTTATGAAGTTTAGAATAATGCTATGGAATGTGAAGGAACAATAGGAGGCCATTGTAGGCATGGGGAGAAAAATCAGCAGTATTTTTACCCTGTTGTATAAAACGCCAAAGTAAACCTGCTTGCTTTATTTAGAGAGGGTCATACTGTAACTTTGATTTATTTTCTTAATCATGGTAGGTAAAACCACTGTGAGAGGGAAGGCCACAAGGTGACTCTCCTGTTAATGTGCTTCTTGTTTTCTTCCAGGCGAGTACACAACTGCTACAAATGCCGTCAGTGCAGCTTCACAGCTGTTGACACTCAGTCACTACTAGAGCACTTCAACACTGTGCACTGTCAGGAGATGGACATCACTACAGCCAATGGGGAGGACAGTCACGGCGTTCCGTCTATCAAGGAAGAGCCAAAAATTGACCTTAAGGTCTACAGTCTGATTAATCCAGACCCCAAAATAGGGGAGCCCATATCTGACAGCATAGTGAAGAGGGAAAAGATAGAAGATAAGGAAGTGCTCAAGGAGAAAGGCTGGACTGACAGTCCCAGTGATGATCTTCGCAATGTAACCTGGAGAGGAACAGACATTTTGAGGGGGAGCCCATCATACACACAGACCAGTCTAGGCTTACTGACCCCCGTGTCTGTTGGCCAAGAGCAGCCAAAGCCTTTAAGGGATAGTCCAAATGTAGAAGCTGCCCATCTCGCAAGGCCCATTTATGGCTTGGCAGTGGAGAGCAAGGGTTTCCTGCAGGGTGTCCCAGCCGGAGCAGCAGAGAAAGCCGGGCAGCTCACCCAGCCCTACTCTGGATCCGGGGACGGCAAGACAAAAGACGAATCCCAGTCCTTATTACGGGTAGGAATTTTTTTTTCCTCTCTTGCTTTTTATGATTGCGTATATGTTATGTTTGATTGGCTGTGCAAATGATTTCTTCAGGTCCGGAGTAACATGGTTGGGGTTATTAGTCAACATGGAAACCAAAAAAACAAAAGTCAAGGAAAGACTCAAATTTGTACAGCCAAACTGGCAGGTAAATTTTCCAAAGTGTTCACATAAAGCAATCTCTATATTGATGGAGTATTAGTAAGCTTCTGCTTTTGCTATTTAGCTCTGATTGAATTTTGTTTAATCATTCCTGCTAATTGTGCAGGTTGGTGATGCATTTGAAGAAGGGAAGTTTAGAACCCCAGAAGGCTTCACAGCTGTTACACTAAAACAACTAATCACCTCTTAAATTTTGTGATGTGACAGTTCGCACTTAAGCAGGATTTCATATTGCTACATATCTAAGAATATGAAATGTGAGTTAAATATTAATAAAAGTAACCTTTTTTGTGAAGCAACATAATTATATATCAATTTTGACACTTGTCTGGTTGCCTTGGAAGCAAAGGAAAAGGAAAAAAAGAAAAGGAAGGCTCTTGTGTGATAAAAGGCAAATATTTGTCACATCAAATAATTCCTATTTTTTTAAAAAAACAAAGATATCTATATACAAGGAACTTTCCTTTCCATGAAGGTGTATTTTTCCCACTGTAAAGAAAACTGAGGTTAGGAAAGGTCTCACATTCTGAGGAGCTGAATGGGGAGACAAATAAATGCTTTTCTCCTGAAGTCATCACATGTTTTCAGGAGCTGTTCCCTATCTGAATTTATAGAAACTTGACATAGGAGCAGTCAGTCTGCAGACAAAGCTCACTAGAATGGAAGTGATGATTTGCTGGTTTCCTTTTTTGTCTTTTATGACAACGTTTATAACCATAGCATCAATTAGTGTAACATGTCTCATGTAAAAATGAAGATAAATGTTTTATTCCATGGTCTGCTAAGGTTATACACAGGTATATCTGTCTCTGTACATGTAGAAGTCTTAAAAGCTGTTTTAAATGAAGTCAGTGGTCTTAAAAATATTGCAGTTATTCTAATTATAAAATAGTGTCTGTAATTTAACCTTGCATGCAATTTAGAGGGACCACGAACTTTTGTACCTTAGTTACTGTTCTCAAATTTTAAGTGTATGAGAAGCAGTTACAGAGTGATAGGTTCCTTGTTGCTAACCTGCATGTGTGGTCACTGTGGATGGCAGGATTATATTTCTCTCCTCCATTAGGAAATATGTATTAAAATACGCACATAAACCCATGCAGCAGTGGAATTCCTGCTATTAATTCCTAATATGTTGTTAGTTACATCCCACTCCAGTTCTTGTACTGGTTTTTAACCATGGGCAGACAGATTCACCAGAGGAGCCATTTAATCTGTGGTTTATCAGAATAAAAATTATTTTCATTTATTTTCAAATTTTTAAATATTTTCATTTGTTTTTTGACTGCCAGAGGATGAAAAGAAAAAAAAAAACCAACCCAAACAAAAATCTGCAAAGGGACATGGGAATATTTAGACTCAGCTCTATAAAGATCTTCATTTGGGTGGCAGCTGGACCTAAAAGCTTAGTAAACAGTAGAATAAGGCCATTATATTACCTGTTTTACCATTTTATTACCTGTTTTAGCCACTGCTGAATATAGAATGAGAAACTCTATGCTGGCTGCTTCTTACACCCTTTTTAGAAATAACTTCAGATGCTTTTTTATAGTTTTTATACAAAACCACTTTTATATATATATATATATTCAAATTAGTATTTTATAGATTTGGAAATACTTTGTTCACTTCTGGGTATGAAAAACGTGTATCTTCCATACTTTCCTGAAAAAAAGGTGTTACTTTTGTGTATTAAGAGTGCATATAAATTAGTTCCTTGCATTTTAAAGTATGTGCAACCCTGCTTTTCTTTTGTAATGATTCATTAGCAGATTATGTTTACAGTGACTGATAAAACCATATCAACATCCTTCAAACAGGAATTACTTTTGTNATTTAACCTTGCATGCAATTTAGAGGGACCACAAACTTTTGTACCTTAGTTACTGTTCTCAAATTTTAAGTGTATGAGAAGCAGTTACAGAGTGATAGGTTCCTTGTTGCTAACCTGCATGTGTGGTCACTGTGGATGGCAGGATTATATTTCTCTCCTCCATTAGGAAATATGTATTAAAATACGCACATAAACCCATGCAGCAGTGGAATTCCTGCTATTAATTCCTAATATGTTGTTAGTTACATCCCACTCCAGTTCTTGTACTGGTTTTTAACCATGGGCAGACAGATTCACCAGAGGAGCCATTTAATCTGTGGTTTATCAGAATACAAATTATTTTCATTTATTTTCAAATTTTTAAATATTTTCATTTGTTTTTTGACTGCCAGAGGATGAAAAGAAAAAAAAAAACCAACCCAAACAAAAATCTGCAAAGAGACATGGTAGTATGTAGAATCAGCTCTATAAAGATCTTCATTTGGTTGGCAGCTGGATCTAAAATCTTAGTAAACAGTAGAATAAGGCCATTATATTACCTGTTTTACCATTTTATTACCTGTTTTAGCCACTGCTGAATATAGAATGAGAAACTCTATGCTGGCTGCTTCTTACACCCTTTTTAGAAATAACTTCAGATGCTTTCTTATAATTTTTATACAAAACCACTTTTATATATATATATATATTCAAATTAGTATTTTATAAATTTGGAAATACTTTGTTCCCTTCTGGGTATGAAAAACCTGTATCTTCCATACTTTCTTGAAAAAAAAGGTGTTACTTTTGTGTATTAAGAGTGCATATAAATTAGTTCCTTGCATTTTAAAGTATGTGCAACCCTGCTTTTCTTTTGTAATGATTCATTAGCAGATTATGTTTACAGTGACTGATAAAACCATATCAATATCCTTCAAACAGGAATTACTTTTGTGTACACCTTTAGCTGCCACACTCTTTGAATGCCACTGTACCAAAGACTTGTCTGTGTCTTTTCCTTAGTGGTAATATTTGAATTTTCACTTTTCTTTAAAAATCGGGCAAGTTGCTTCTGTCAGCTTGAACATTTTTTAAAAAAGTGGGGGAAAGGAGATTAACTTTTTTCATCTGCTGAACAGACTCCCTAATCTTACATATTTCATCATGATTGATGGATAGAGAAAGCAAAATGAGAATTGGAACTTCTTGAAGGTAAGGGGTGATCTGAAGGATAGGATATGTGGGAGTGTGATTCTGTGAGTGGTATTAGTTCCCTCTTCAGTCTGTGAAAAAGATCATAGAAACCCAATTCCTTTAATTTGCTGTTGATTTAGTTTTCTACAGAGTTATGGGATGCAGTACTGGAGCCATAAATAAGAAGACAAAGCGATGGTCAGCTTGACCATTGGGAGCTTAGTGTCAAGGGTTATCTGACATACAGATATGTGTGCCTGGAAGCTCAATTGGCCCAGAGAGAAAGAAAAATTCTTCAGAAAATAACTTACCATCCATTCTTGAAAAAGTGAATTTTTGTAATCCTCTGAAATAAAAAAAAATGCACTGTGTTGTTAAGCAAATCTCTTACTATTTATCTACTTTTGGCTACATTTATTTTTCTAATATGAAATATCTAGTAGGAGTAGCTAATGCTGTCTAAAAGTTGGTCCTCTCTGAAAGCAAAGCGTTAACTCAATATATCCTAGTATCATATAATGAATGCTTATGCAAAACACTGTATCCAAGGACGACTGGTGACTAGGAAACAAAACCTATAATAAAATCACTGTAGACACCTTCATTTTTTTTCCCCCTGAAGATTGACACAGAGGAAGCCAAAAATTTGGGATTACTCAGTGAATAAACACTGAGAAATGGACTGAAAAAGAAAATTCCTAACACATCCCTGTGGTTGTACTGGTTATTCAGTATTTATAAAGTGGTTCTGCTTATTACAAATGATTTGTAATGTTTGACAGAAGCAGCAATACCGTGTGCTTTTAATTTTTTGCTTTCTTGATGATGGGGGGAATCACATCATCGGAGATCACATTTTTTCAAATAGACAGAGGTTGATACTACAAGTTTAGGAGTGATTAGCATTTTGGTAAAATATCAGATAATAGAAGTCAGCTGGAGAAGGGGTAAAAATATACCATAGCCCACAGAAATTATTAATGCTCACAGGATAATTATTTTTTGGAAAATGCTTGGAGTAGTTTTCAGCTTTGGATGTTGTCTAAGCCATTTATATGCTGTTTCTTGCATTCCTTCTGTACATGATGGCCATGGTCCTTCCCCAGACTCTGCTACAGTAGACTGTTTGTGGGAGTCATTGGGGTAAGATTTCTTTCATTTTTAGAATCTAAAAGACTGAATTGCTTGTGACCTTTTGGGAGCTGGAGACGATGCAAACACACATATGCAGTGGATGCACCTTTATCCCTGAGAATGCTTCCAAGCTGTGTGTGTGTAACAGAATCTTTCTCAGGGGCTTGGTACTCTTCTGTGAGTAGCTTTAATTTATTTTTCTTATTAAAATATTTCCAGCAGCTGTACT
Organism: Hylia prasina; assembly: GCA_013397195.1. Classification (NCBI taxonomy): domain Eukaryota; kingdom Metazoa; phylum Chordata; class Aves; order Passeriformes; family Sylviidae; genus Hylia; species Hylia prasina. The sequence goes on along the minus strand of VYXD01004356.1, from coordinate 399,804 downwards.
TTCAGCAAATCAGTATGTTTTGCAAATGGGAATTACCAAAAATGTACCTCAGCGTGGTACAATGTGGACATTATTTCTGCTCTTCCTTAGAGTAGCTGATTTTCTAGTTTAAAGATTTGTTGATACTGGAAGGTCTATTGAAATGCAAAAATGTTCCTTTTTTTGGGTAGCACATTGGCAGCCAGCAGACTCCAGGCCAGGCAGATTGTTTAATGCTTTGACAGTGCAGATCTTGGACAGTGGGAACTTTTTGCTAAACTGATTTTAAATGAAGTGTCCTGTATTGGTCTGTATGGACGCTGCAGAATAAAGTTTTCCACAAAATGGGAAATTGTAGCCTGAGCCTTCAGACCTATACACAAGCTTAGTCAGCCCATCTACAGGTGTTGCTATAGAAGCTGTAGTTTAACCAACAGAGATGCAGTAATACACGTCAGTGTGTCTGTCCTGCGGGATGGGTCACATGGACCTGCAGACAGCAAGATTACTTTGTGTATTAATCACAGTTCGTGGAGGGATTTGTGTACCATCAAAGGGAGAGAGATGGTCACATTATTGCAAAAGTACTGTGGATTTTTATCAAAGGCATACTGCAGGCTGTAATATTAAATATATAACTGAGGTTATGTTAACCTTTGCTATGAACTTTTTATATGGTGCAAGGGATAAAATCGACTCTTCTATTAAACTGAGATTACTTTGCACTATAATGATCAGACTGTTTACACACTACAGGAAATCATGGCATTTCAAAAAAGTTTTCATTTACTTTGAGAAGAGTTATTTTCTTTTTGTCTGTGATATTTGCACTTGTGGTATTTCATATGGTGTTCTGACAGCTTTAAATTTGGTGGAGATAAAAAATTAGAAAAAATTATTTCCCGCTACCTGTTTTGCATTCTCCTATATGGGTGATAGCAGAGGTAATTTAAAAATAAGCAATTGGCATGCAAGTATTAAATCTAATATAATTGATTTAATATCGGTGTAGTAAATATCACACACAATCCTTAGTGGCAAATCATTATTTCTCCTTTTATGAAGTACTGACTCCTGTTATCCACAGAGCTGGATGCCTGTGGATAGCTGCAAAGCAGAGGAAATGCTGAGCTGTCCTACGTGATTTCCAAAAGACTTCTCTAAGCACATAGAATTCTTGGCCAGAAGGATAACATATATTTGAGTAAAACCTGCCTCTCTGATGCTGGTAGAAATATTGCTGCTGCTGCCTTTAGTGGGAGCACAAGAAGCAACATGAGGAGGTTCACACAGAATGGGTTCTTGGTTTAAATGTGCTTTTTGGTGGTCCCTCCAGGGTGACAGATGGCAGTTTTTGCATTCTTTGGCATTGTGTCCCACTTCCAACTACCTTCTCATAGCAGCATCTTAAAAGTATATCTACAGAATTAAATTTAATTCATATGATTGTATCACACTTCTTAGATTTGTTGGTGTAAGTCTTGGATACTGCATGTCATCCCTAAGCAACTTCAGGAAAGAAAAAGCAGCCCTTTAAACAAGAAACATCTGAAATATTTTCTCTGTAGCTGCATCTCATTTTTTTCCCATTTCCTCTGACTCTGTTAGAGATCTTTCAGGAAGTATTTATAGTCAAGGCCATTCATTGCCATACGGGTCCTCTAATTAGCTGGGGGAACTCAGCAGGCACTGTGTGTTACTAATGCACAGAGCTCTGGCAGGTCAGAGAGCTGACATAGTCTTTCATTTTCTTTAAAGGCACCTGTTTGCACAAGTCTCTGCCTGGGGAGTCAGTGGGCTACTTTTTTTACATTTAACTACATCCTGGAAAATGGCAAGAATCCTCCAATAAGGAAAAGGAGAAAATAAAGTTAGTACTTGAAGATAAATGGTTTTGAAGCTTTGTGTTTACTGTGCAAAACCGAGGTGGGTAAAATCCCTGTGCTGGTGAAGGGCTCAGGAAGGAATCTAAAGTAACTTACTAAAGGTTTTCAAGTAGTTTAGAAACAAACATATACTTGGCTGCTTTTAGTAACTACTGGAACCAAACCCACAAGAAATTGAATGTTTTGCATTACTCATCCTGACAGTGATCAGATAGGACTAGAAAGTAACTTTTAGAAAAATGTTAACCTGCCCAATTGAAAGGCATGTTTCTGGTTTTTGTGTGGGGTGTGTCTGTCATGTGGTGAGACAACCCCACCTCATCAATGTTTACCAACCCGGCAGGGCATAGGGGTTTTTTTTTCTCTCTCTATTTTTTTTTCTTTTTCTTTTTTCCCTCTCCCTTTTACGAAATGTGGTCTGGAAGAGAATTAAGTGATAAAATCATTATTTGGGTGGGGCATGGTAATAATGCGAAAGGGCAGCAGCTACGTCAAAATCCTTGATGAAAAGGTGAATCAGTATGTGGAACAAAGGGCTGGGGAGATAGGTACGGGCCCCCAGGCCATTGGGTAGGCAGCAGGGTTTATTGAAGTTGCTATGATCAATAACAATGATTCAAACAGGGAGAACCGAGATAACTCTTGATTTAAAACAAGCTGCTGCATTTGGATAGATGAGATTGTAATGCAGATGAGAACAAAAGGGTGCTTTCTTGTATTGAGCAGAGGGGCCAAAACATATTGACAATCAGTGTCACATGAAATTAGCTCAATTTTATATGCCCCTTCCTATTTCAGGTAGGAGGACCTCTCTTTCGCTCTGTCTGGCGTGGTATTTGGTGTGCTGCCGGAGGTGAGAGTGGGACGGGTCCGTGCACAGTTCTGAGCTGGGTGCCACATGCCTGCCCCTGGGCTTGGTTTGCCGAGTGAAGGTGACCTGGTGGTGCGGCAGCTGCTCCGTGCCATCCCTGCACTGGGGAAGGGCAGGGTCGGACTCGGCACGAGGGTGGGAGTATCCTCGGTTCCTGGGCACACTGCTCCTTGGCAGCCCCCGCTGCTGTGGCCTGGATGTCTGGGCACGGGGTGGGGGGCTGACGCTGTCCCCCGGGCTGAACAGGAGCCTTCGGTGCGTGGCAGGTCAGGCCAGGCCCTCCTTGCCCCGGGCTGGGCTCGGAGCTCTCCCTGCCGGCTCAGCCCCCCTGCGCTGCGGGGCCGCCCGTGTTGGCACCGAGACCCGCCCCGCCGCCCCGAACCGGGCACGTGCAGCGAGACTGTGCCTTTCTTGTAGGTATGACTGATATGGTTAGCAAATATTGTCTTTACCGTCTTCACGTACATTCCTGATGGTACTTTTTCATTTTAAATTGTGCTGACGATGGGTGCAGGTTGGTTAAAGCAGCCGCGCGTGGGGCGCAGCTGTGGGCCCTGCGAAGGCAAATGGAGCAGCAGCAGCAGCTCCCTCCAGTCTGAACGGCTCAGAGAACTGTCCGTGCAGAGCCTTGTTTAAAATAGGAAGTAGGTAAATGCAGCTTCTTGCGTGGTGACTAAATTAAAGAATAATTTGTTGAGCTTTACCAAAGTTTTGAAAAGTTAAGTGTGACTATAACCATTATGCAGCCCTGTTATTATTCTGTATTGCCAGTAGTACTTAGCAGTAGATTGTATACCTGAAGTGAAATGGAGGCTTCAATTGTATTTAGAAACTAAGGATAATCTTTGCCAAACTGGATCCAATAAGAAGCACACGTTCATGCTTGAGGACAAAACTTGCTGCTAACATGTAGATTTTCAATGGAAAATTAAATTTCACAGATGAATGCAGGCAAGGATTGTACATAATTCTATTTTTGCCTGAAGTGCCATGGAGCTGAACAGTGAAAATCTATGTGAAGATACCTCTAGCATCTGGAAGTGCAGAGTTGCTTTCTGTACTGAATTTCAGATGATCCTCTAGATGTATTTGGTAATTAAAAGACATAATAAATACACTCTTTTAGAGGAGGGATCTTACGATAGACAGCAAATAAATGTTTAATTTATTGGACTAAGAAGGGAGCATTGTAATTATAATTGATTTGAAGAAATCCAGATGCTAGCCACAGCTGAACAAATTTAAAATGGTAAGGATTTATAAAGAGATTTATGAATAAACAGTGCACATATGTGCTGTGATTTTTGTCATGGGGGTATCTAGGGCTGATAATCAGCCAGTTAAAAAGAACAACTATGGAAAATAGTAGTTAGATGAACAGATGTGTGCTGAAACAGAAATATACGTATATGTGTGTGTGTGTAAGACATGAAAAAGATTTTCTGGAATGTCTTTTGTTACCTTGGCACTCCTCAGAATATGCATATGGTCACCTTGGAACTAGTCTTAATTTTCAGGTCTCTAATGCAGCCCAATTGATTTGATTTAGTGAACAATTTCCTGCTTAATATAATTAATTTACTTCTTCCCCCAAGTTCTGTTTTTAAAATGAGGCTTTATAGGGGATAAGTGGTTCTTGCTGATGTTTTTCTAAGCATTTTTTTTAGTAGCATATATATTTTAGAAAATCTTACAGTCTTTGTTGTATTGATATAATCATGCGTGTCTGTAATATAAATACATAAATACATCTATTCCTGTTGCATATTAACATTATTTAGAGTTCAGACAGGATATATATTTTTAGCATAAAGATGAGAAGAGGAATTTTTTTTTTTTTTTGCATTGTGTACAGTATTAGGTTTCTGGAACAAATGGGGTGGTGGCAGCCCAGGCTGTGCAGCACTGCAGGTAGTTTGTGAACAGCCTTGGAAATCTTTGCTGAGTTTGTGTATCCCTTGTCTGCCTGAGATTTTTCAAATCTCACATTGGTGAATCATGTTTGTCCTAGTTAGATGGTTAATTTCCTATGATTTCTTGGCTACTCTAGACTTTTGTTTCCTAATTCAGTCTGTAAAATGGGAATTTCCCATCTGAAGGGCAAGAGTGAAGAGAGATATGTTAAACTCTATTGTGCAGCAGTACTGTGATAGTCAAAGCAAGAAGAGCCTGATTCGTGGGCATCCAGCATCAGTATTGGTGGTTATCTTCTCTGAGTGTGATGATGACAACTTCATAAATACCAATGAAAGAGAAAACTAAAAAAAGAGATTTTAATTTTAACTTTGCTAAAATTTCTATTCTTTCTTTTGGCCTTGCAAGGGGGGGGAGAGGAAAAAAAAGAAAAACAAAAGCAGGAATTTTGGAGCAAGACATTTGCGTTTCTTGGTTGACTTTGACCTCATTTTGGTTTATGTGCCTCTGATGTGTATGGTAGCAAACTGCACATTTTCACTTATGGGAAGAACTCTTTTAACAATGGCTTACAGTGAAGTCTTTAATCATGTAAGTTGCCTCCAGCTCTTACTGAGAGTAAAATTCCACCCTCTCCATTTTCAGATGGGTTGTACTATCAGCTGTTTCTCTTTGTAAGACTGTCTGTGATTTGAAAATTTTGTTTAAATTAAAAAAGTGAGGAAAAAAGAGAAATAATCGGAATGTTTGTCAAGAAATTTGCTATTAATGGGAATGAGGAGCAAGCAAACAAGCTTGAAATGAGTTTTAATTCACATGTTATTCTGGGAGCCTACAATTTCTGGTGAGAATATGGCATATTTTAGGTCTATTTCCTCCAGTTTTGGCATGGAGCAATGCCTGTTTTGTTCAGTCAGATGTTCAAGTGGGAATTTTGGATGCTTAGAACTAATTTTAGTAGGTGGGGGGCAAATTTATTATGATTCTACAAATAGAGTTTGATCACAGCTGTTTCATTGCAATTATAAAAATTGGCTGTGAATCACTTAAACTATATTTACTGATTGCAAAAAAATAAAATCTCATCTATACAAAACTGTCTTGTTGCTCTCAAAGTTCTCAGTAATAACATTTATATACACAGTATTTTGGATTTGACTTCATCACGTTCCAGATTATTTTCATGCCTCTCTCCCCCCTTGCCCTAACAGTGATAATGTGCTCAAATGACTCTCCCATTCTTTCCAAGTTAGGTTAAATTTCTGAGCTTGTTCTGAAATTACAGTAAATCACACACAAACCTCTTAAGACTTATTAAAAAAATGTTAGTAACTTCACTGGAAGTTGGGCACTTCAAAGCTCTCACTTCTCCAGTCTGTACATGACTAAAAGGCTGTGGGGCAAACACCACAAGGTGAAAGCTTACAAATCAAAGCAAAACTTAATACACCGCTATTATCCCCTTTATAAGACATAAGGAGAATAATATCTTTACATATTTATGAAGTTTTTTTTTTGGTTTTTTTTTTTTTCCTGATAGTAACTGCTTTAATGTTCATGGATTTATGAATTTGAGTTAGAAGATACTGGATTGTATTTTATATTTTTTCAGTCTTTCATGGCAGCTTCTCTTTCAACCCAAAATGGATGTGTTCCAGATCTGTTTAAAAGATCACATTGTGCAGAATAAATGCAGAGTGTTTTCTTCACAATTCAGTTATGGATTCATCCTGTGGTGATTATTTTGACATTACTCCTTGCAGATGATGAAGAAGACACAACTTCCATAAAGCTCTCCACTGATGGCTGTTAGTGTATTATTGAAACCCATCTATATTTGACTGAGGTGTGCTAGAAACTTAAATATTTTCTTTTGTTTGAGATTTTCGTAAATTCTACTTTATGCAGGCCTTTAGGGATGGGGAGAGTTAATGGAAAATGTGATTAAAATCTTGTGGGCTTCAAGGCTTGTATATATCTTGGCACCTACATATATTTGTGTGTGTACATGTGTATGTTTACTAATTTTAAATTAGGTTAAAAATTAGAATTAAATTTTAAAAATTAGATTCATATTTAAATTGAGTGAAAAAAAGGTTTCCCACTGAAAACAAAATTTCTGTAATTATTTAGCAAAATGGTTTGTAGGACAAATATTAATAATTTTTAAAGTAAAGAGCATGTTACAACTTTACGGATTTTTCCATTACAGAAAATTATGTTCTGCTTAGCAGAAGTTTTAAATACATCTTTCATGCCTTTAAGACTGTAGTCTTAATCATCACTTAATTGATTTGCCTTTGCCTTCTTATAGCGAGCTAAAGGGTTGAAGGGTAGAGGTCTTTGCAGTGGTTATTTGTAACAACTATCGTGTGATGTAGGCACTTCAAAAAATTAAGAGTACTGTTGATGTCTGTTAAACTTGGACCCTCAGTTTCTTGGTATAAATGACTCCTCACATTTTAATCAATTCTCATGACCAAACTTCATGTGTCTCAGAAGTGTTGCATTCAACTTCCCTGCCCCAAGCTGGCATTGGTGTAGACCTCTAGACAAAGCTTTTCCTGAAATACATTATTTCAATGAGCAAATAGACAGTTTGGAGTGAAACTGTAATCACTGCTAAAAGTATTTGAGGGTTTCCTTAGTGATGCTTTCCTTTAAGAGGTGGAGCATAAACCATTTTGGACACCAGTCCCCCAGGTACATCACTGTTGGAAGGAAAGAACATTTTTAAGAACACTAAGCTGAGAAATATTTTATCTGTGCTGGTTCTGTTAGTCCTGGCAAGCAAACTAAATTTTGTCAGCATTGTTAAGTGAACTGGAACTTCATCCAGCAGTCCACACCAGAGGACTCCCAAGTGCCTGGAGAGCTGCTGGATGTGCCCAGTGTTCTGCCTAGCGATGAATGCCTCTAGACCTCTGCTGTCAATTGTTTTTATCAGTACAGGTCTACTTCCCTCTTGGCTTGGCCAGGTTGCAAAGAAAGTTCACTGAAATCACTGTTTCCGTGTCTTCTTTAGCTTGTTTTGGCTCTTTCCCCCCTCAATTTTTATGGAACTCACAGTTTACTATAATACAAGTCATTAAAATTCTCCAGATTTGGAGCTGTCTTTTGAAAGAAATTTACTAAACCATTCATTTTATAAAGTTATATTCATTTTATAAGTTATAAAAACTGTCCGGGCTTTCTGATCTGCCTTTCCTAAAATATACATTGTCTGCATTGCAAATGGAGCCTTTCTGATGGGGAGAGATTAAGCAAAAGTGTCTCAATCTTCTCAGCATCTGTGCTGTGCTGTGGTTGGAGCCAGGGTGCTGGTCTGCAGGCTGTGCTCTGACAGGTTTGCTCTGGAATGCCTGCACACAAATGGCCCTCACGATCTGATACCCTTCCGACCAAAAATATTCTCATGGCCTTGCTTGCTTTCATCAGCACCACTTAGTAAACCTCAGCCAGTGGAAGGAGACATGTTGGAGCACAGCAGAAGAACAGAATGGGTGAAACTACAAATTGTTAGTCTGTTAAACACAGATTATGTCTTTGGGTACAATTCCATTAGCGACTGAATGAGTCTGGATGGGTAGTAGCTTGTGGAAGTATTTGTTATGACAAAACCAACTTTTCATTAATAGACAAAGTTATCCTGTTTTCCTCTGTAGTCTGGCCAACTTCAAAATGTTTCAAACTAATTTCAGACTTGTAAAACACTGTCTATCAGATACAGACATATGGATTGAACTAGTAATTTGTTTGCCATCTGCTGATAAAGGAAGCAAGGCGTCTAAGTAGAAAATGAAGAATTCCCTCCCTCTCCCCCACTGGAATGTCATATGGTGCCTTTAGTAATTGTTTGTATTGACATTTTTATTGATTGCTATGTAAAGTGTTACACTGCATTGACCTGAATCTGCTTTCAATCTCATAATGATGATTTTTTTCTGTTTCCAAAATAACTGTAATTATTTGAGCCTATAAATAATGTTGTTAGAGAATAACCCACTTTAAATCTTAAAAAACCAAACTGATAACCATACTTTTTATTGTGTGAAACGGGAATCAGCATATTATTTTGCCTAGGAAAAGAAAACTCTTTACTTACAAGGGTTAATTAAAATTATATTTCCTTTTAGTAAAATTTTCCCCTTCCCTCCTGAAACTCCAGGAAAAATAATGCAATTTCCAACAAAAACCAAAAAAATCTGGAAAAAGAGGTACTTAAACTTTTCTGGATTAGTGTCTCTCAGTCTTCTCTCGCCAGTCCTGACAGCTTGTTCAGGTCCAGAGTTTGTCCCCCAGATTTTTTCCATAGGTATTTCACATAGGCCCTGGTTATCTCTGGAAATAATAATAAGTCTATAATGGAAGTTTAAATATTTGTTCCTTTGGTTGATGCTTCGTATAGGTTTGTCCATTTTCATGATGCAATTAGACCTTCTCTGTTTAAAAGAGAAACAGCAAGTACAAAATGCAGTAGCTTCTCAGTAGGTATACTGCTTTCATGATAATAAAATACAGTCTCAGTGCTTAAATATGTGGAACCTTGATTAGTTGAATTATAATAAATACTCCTTTTAGCCCTAGTTCTCTGTAACTTTTTTGTATTGACAAGTACTTTATTTTTCATTGATTCCATTAATCTGTTGTGAGCAAATAGTGCTAAAAATATTCACAAGCTATGTTTTTAAACATGAGTTATGCCTTCATAAAAAATGTTACTGAATGTTGGTTTTCTTTAATAAGATAAGCCCATTTTTTTCTGCTGCAGTTGGATTATTAATTGTCAGAATGTAGCAGAGTTTCTATAAGAAGTGTACTTTAAGTGAAAGGAATATGCAAAATCACTAATTGTCCAATGTATTGTTTTCTCTTTCGTAAATATCTTTGCTTTTCTTAAAATTTCACTTCCTTATAATGATTTGCAAATTCTATTAACAATGCAGAAACCTTCTCTTTTCTCAGTGTGGTTATGTATGGGTTCATTTGAAAAAAGCTAAACAATTCCATGAATAACAAATCTTCCACAACCTAGAGTTAATTACCATTTTACATTTGGAATTGACATTGGTGGAAAGTTATTGAACAGTAGGAGCATCTTAACCGATCAACATTTGTTGCAGATAAACACATAGGAACTGGTAGCTGTGACAGCAAGACGTTTGCAAAGTAAAAGAAAATTCAGATAGTTTTGATGACGGAAGGGCTTAGGAAAGGCTTAGGAAATTGCTTATGGAAAGCCTTAAGCCACATAATGTATAGCCATTTACTAGTATACATTACTATATGGTTTGCTGCTTGCAAAACAGCTCCCTGCTGTTTTTTATGGCTTAAGGTACATACAGTATGTGAAGTATGTTCCTGTGTTATGTTGCTATGCCATGTTCACACTTATTCTAGATCTGCTCTGCATCTCATTGACCCATTGTTTTTTGTTCTGGTTTCATTTCACTGAAAACATTTTCCTGCTTGTAATAATAATATTTACAACACACATTGGGAAGTATAAATCCAAAGTATTTTTATCCTTTCAAAGTTTGTTTTTTATAACCACTGGAATTGTCAGGTACCATACTATATGGTACCTGACAATTCCGGTGGTTATAAAATACTTTGAAACATGCAGTGCAATCTGTAAAATAAAGGCATTTACAATATATCGACTACAGCAACAGAATCAAATTACATCTAAGGAAATGCTGCTTCACAATAATCAGGAGGATATAAAATATTTAGTCTGGTGTTACCTACCAGAAACTGGTAAACTTGCTGATGATGAGCACATTCACTTCAGCGTATTAAATAGCTCTTCACAGGTTAGAGTTCATGATGTGGCTTGTTAGACTGCCTCAGCAGGAGGTGAGGGGATGAGTGGTGGGGTGGGAGGAGCCAAGACTCTTCTCTTCAGCTGTATGATTTGGGACAAAAATGTATTTTGTGCTTCTGAATATACAAACTTTTATTACATAGGAGCTTCCACAGAACATTGAGATTTATGAATATTGCTTTGGAAATACTGGATATGAGGTAGCTCAGAAGCAGAAAGGTTTATAAAAATAGCTGAAATTTTATATGTCTACTATAGACATGTCTCTTGTTTCTTGAAGCTGTTATTTTGCAGACCAGTTTGCCTTCCTGTGATGTTATCACACTTCTGACAAGAACAAATGGTTTCAAAACCATTCATGTCAGGTCAAGATGGTGAGAACAGCAGATAGACATGAAAGCTGTGACTGTCTAAACAACGTTCTCCCATCACCGGACTAACGCAGGTCCAGGGAATTGGCAGCATCGTTCTCACTGCTCAGATATTGCCAGCACTCTATTCCCTGCTTCTAGCACAAGAGAATTGACTGCAACTGTTTATTTTCAACACATGGTTGATATCTTTGTCTGTCTGTCTGTAGATCAGCTGTGCCTTGTTAGGGACTTCACTCATGAGCACTGAGAATCTTGCTCAACCTTTCATCTCCCTGCCATGTAAGTGTGGTTTGTTAGAAATAACTGAGAAAAAATGTAAACTTGCTGAAATGACTACAAAGTCCATAGTCAGTGTCAAAGGAGAGAGGGGATGGATTGAATTGAGGGTGTATGCAAGAGATTAGTCCGTGCCTTCTCAAATAAATTTATATCTGTCTAGATGGAGAAAGAAAAACTTAACAGTTGTATTTACACTTCGTGAAATATCAGAAAGGATATTTCAGCCTGACCAATTCCTCATGGTCTTAAGTTTGTCTTTGTACTGTGCAAAAGCATGACAGTGTGGTATTGCCAGCTCTGTATAAGCCTAGAATATACCCATATGTTATACAACCCCCCCGACTATAGATATGTAGCATATGCTGTGTTTATATGAGTGAACCTACGTGGTTCAGATAAGAGGCTGTAGAGGCATGTGCAACTAGTGGAAACATAGCAACAACAGGAAAGATATTTAGGAGGGTTTGTGCTCTCTCCCCTTTAAGCTTATCCTCTTGATGATCCTGCTCAGCCTTGCTTCAATGAATCCTGGAGAGTAAACGCTATTTAGTTTTGCAGTTTTTAAAGGGTGAAGTTATAGCTTTCAGGTGGTCCTTCTGTAGATGTAGAAGCCATTTTTATATGGAGGAACATCTAACTGGTTGTCTGACACATTTTCAGACTGTAGGTTGGTGTCAGTGGATTCAGGTGACCTTTAGCACTAAACGTCCACTTCGCACTTGCTATTCAAGGGTCTCAGTAGGAATTACATGTCACGTTTTTTTGAATGTGCCTACCAGCGCCTTCACTGAATCATACTTGTGCTGCTGCTACTGCTCTGTTTTCCTGCTAAACCAGGAAGACTCCATCTGGAGACCAGCTGAGTTTTCAAAGTGCTGATAGTGTCCATAGTAAGGACAGAATTGTAAAAAGTACGGATTTTTCTGTACAATTTTTTTGAAATGGATCTGCGTTCATTATCTTGCAGTTGTCAAAAGTGCTTCCACTGCTCTTGGTTTCTAAGTTATATCCCAGTTGTAAAGCGAGGGTTGTTTAAAATAGCTGTCAATGAGTGATCAAACATTGCAGCCTCCCATTTCTTCTTTCTGAACTGTTTAAATAATGAGCAAATTTATAAATATGCTTTATAAATCTGTATCATCAAATTTAGAAGTGTTATGTAAACATGCTGACTTGAAAAAAAAAAGTGTTTAACTACCTGATAGTATTATTTCTTATATCAACTTTTAGGTGTGAAAGTGTGATGAAAACATGTTAAAATAAATGGTATTTCCAAAGGGAAAGTCAAAATGCATGCCTTTTCTCCTCTCTTAGGATTTTCTGGAGAATTTTACCAGCATACCTATTTCACTCTCCAGTTGGTATGTGCAAAATGTCAACCTGCCTCATCCTCTTCTAAGAGAAACTCTTCAAATATTCAAGTTACCTTTCATTAATAACACTGGGAGCAAAAATGCCTGAAATATGATGATGACACTGTGCCAGTGCAAACCTGTAAAAAAAGGGAAAAATTTGTCGTATTTTTGTTGAAATATTAAATTGTTTAAGATCAAAGTTTGATATGGCTTTTTAGATGGCAAGGGAAGTGAATGACCTTTTTATTATTTTTCTGTGTGAATGTTGAAATTTTTTAACCAACATTACCATTATTTCGTAACTCCAAGGGCTCTGTGGCATTAAGACTACCAAAGGAATAAAAAGGACACATTAAGAGTTTATGAAGTTAGTGGGAAAAACAGTGTCATGATAGGAGCAGTGAAAAAAAAGCATATCAGAACTTCAAAACAGATGGACTCCTCTTAGGAAGCTGTCTGAACACGGCCTGGGAACTATAAATTGCATTTACAAGACAGGGCTTTCACTGCAGATGGCAGGTTTGCTGGTGGAAGGTAGAAGCCAGAACAGGGCTGTGTGCATGAAGAGAGCTGCGCTGAGTGTGCCTAACACCTTGTGGTAGACATACATTGAAATTTAAGCTGGAATATGAATATGAAAGGCTGTACAAGTTCAGAACATGAAATCTGCTGTAGTGTTCAGAAATCCAGAAACTTGCTATCAGGCATAGAAAATTTTAACTAAATAAAAAGGCATAATAAATTTGTAGTCCTTAAACTGAAACAAGACATTAGCTTTGGATGTCATTATCAATCACTCTTACATTTACATATAACAGAAAAGCCCTCCCTTTTTTTTCCCATGTGCCATGCAGGTGTCATTCCAGAGTCTCCAGGTCAAAAGATTTCTCTCTGGGTCTGTTGCCCCATATTATTTTATTACCCCATTTGACCTGGACCTGATTTCAGTGAAATAAATGAGAGTTTTTGCATTGGCTGTGGCTCCTGCTTTAGGAAATGATCCCTAGATCTTAGGGAAAAACAACCTTTCTGAAGTTACTCCATCCCATGAACTTTCAGGGCGGGACTTGTCTCATCTAATTGTGATGGAAGTGTCTGTGCCTGAGTTATCTGTCTAGGATTCTTGGAGCCAATGCAAATTTGAGCAACATAGTTGTGAAGTACAAAAGTGAGTTACCAAATCCAAAAAAAATATTTCTGTATAGTCAGAGAACTGTATATTGTTGGCCATTCATTGTATTGGCTTTATCTCCAGTAACTATGAAGGAAGCCCAGACACTTACACCACCACACAGCAATTACAGGAGGTGATAAAAATAAAAGGAGTGCCTGCTTCTGCTTTGTCCGAATGGCAGCCTTATCACTGGAGGTAGGAAGCAAAATTGTGGCATATCTGCAATTAATGACTCTTCTATCTCCAAAACTTAATGTCAGTTAATGGGAAATACTAGTATGGTTTTAATCAAGAAGGCAAGGGGCAGGTTTAGCTAAAAATTACAACATTATTTCATGGAATAATTATTTTTTATTAATAGTTTTATTTTTCTTGTTTTATGAAGGCATCTAAATCTCAAGGGTGACATTTCTTTAAAATGGGGATCATGTAAGGCCACTGAAGATGAAATCTGTATTTTCACTACTACTCAGTCCTTGTGTAGAGCAAAATCATAGTCATTCTCTGTAAGTATATGTGAAGACATGCTAGATTGATGTCTTTGTAAGATAAAAGTAAAATCAGAGGGAATGAAAAGGCATTTGTGAAGTAGAAAAAGGGAGTATGATGGAAAGGAAAACTTAAAGAGCTTACTTGGATAAAACTGGGGATAATTCTTTCACTACATGAGGTGTGTGTATATATGAAAAATGAGCGTATCCTCCTGCTTGGGCTAACTACTAAAAAGTTAAGAAGAGCCAGGACAGATAAGAGAATAAGGGATTTGAAGAGAAAGCATTTCAAGGAATTAACTAGGTAAAGTGTCCCAAGAAGCTTAGTCCCGAATTTTACAGTAAGATTTTTTTGCATCTCAAACAAGCCTGTAGTGCTTTATTTCTCTATTTATACCTCTCATTTGTGATGTAAATGCCTTTGTTCCTTTTGATTCTGTGAAATCCGTCCCAAAGTGCAGTAGATATTCTGCTAATATCCAGTTTAAGTTATTGGAATCCTTAAGTGATTATCAGTGATTTTTCTACCCTTTATACATTTGTCAAATGTTTCAATCCAGAAATGCAAACTCTGACCTAATGTTCTTGGTGGTGGTTCTTGTTAAACATTCAGCAGTGTTTATTTGAAACAGCAACTGAGAAATGAAGACATGGAGCACAGGCCTTTCACTGATTTGCTAAGCCATGTCTTGATTGCTCTCCTGCTCCTCTTCCACTGTCAGTAGGGTCAGCATTGAGTGTGCATTTCTCCATTCATATTCAGGCCTACTGTACTTTTTCATCACTTCATTTAGCTGACCTGCACCTTGCAGTTGCTGGGATACATAGGATAAATTTCTGCAAACTGTGTGCATAGTATATGCTCTTAATTTTGTATTTTGAAACCAGGTTTGTGCAGTCTTACTGGTTGGGTTAAGTGATTAAGTGACAGGCATGGACAACTACATATAAAAAACACAGTTCTTCAAAGAGAAAGGGAAAAAAAAGGCTCCTTAACTGGGTTCTTATGAGTCAGTAACCTTTCTTGTGTACAAAGTGAAGGCAAGAATGCAAAATTTTTGAGCTGAAAGTAAGAGAATACAGGAATCTTTCTATCACCTAATAGGAACCTAAATAACAAAGGCAGTTTTCTTAGGCTCTTTCCACACTAAATAAAGAGAGGTATTTCTGGAATGCAAATCAAAACAGGAACACATCTGCCTTCTCAAATAATTTCTCTGTACCTTGACTGACAATTTAGGAAGCCTGAACAATGATTACTTTCTTAATTGAGGCCTGTAAATTAGGTGACTGAAGATCGGTGGTATTAATGAACCCCTGTAATTCTCTGTGTGTTATATTTGGGGGAAATGTGCTGTCCTGCAGGCAAAAAGCAGGTGAGTATATTCAAATATGCAAGTACAACTGGCTCTAGATAATTTCCCACTCAGGTGTGCAGATACAAAGAACTCTTTTTGAGTGAGTTAATTCTACAAAATGCTAAGGTTTGCCTGAAGATGATCCTGAAGAAAAATGAGAAGCCAGCGCTTAATGTCCATTACAGACTCGTCTGAATCTTCCGTTAGTTACAAGTGCGTAACACCTTTTTGTTCAAAGATCTCCTAAGCTTATCCAGCCCCCAAGCACCAATCATTCAAAGACTAAACAAACAAAACCACCTGTATTTTGAGTTGCTTACAAAAGAAATGTCTTGTGTTCATTCTGCACCAGGCATTAGCAAACAGGCAGGGTTTTTTACAAGGGAGAGCTGTCAAAGATGCTGTGATAGGTGCTGTGCCAGGCAAGCATGCAGAGCTGTGCATAGAAAGTAGAGATGTTAAAGATTAGTTCATGGTCATAAGAAGTCCATGAACTAAAAAATCCACAAGCAGAACTCATAATACTCACAAGAACCCAGTTACATGGAAAATGATCAGCATCTACAATGGAAGCCCATCATGTTGAGTTTTCCAGATATGCACAGATGGTAATTTTTGGATGTTTCAAAATTATTTTATTCTTGAATTGTGTGACTGACTTTTTTTAAAGTTGATCTAACCTCATCACCACAGAACAATCTGTAATAACTTTGCCTTGCAATTTGTTCTTTTGTGTTTCCCAGTACAGCTAACAAACACTGACATAATTCTTTGGTTATATGTCACTTTAAAGCTTGTTGAGGATACTAGTGTGGTAATGTTGCTGATTGCATTTAGGCAGGAAATTGTGTCTTAAGCCCTTCAGATACACTAAGGATGAAAGGCTGTCCTAATGGTATAATTTTTTTTTCTTCAAGGGAAGTGATGCGTCTCTTGTTTATGGGTTTATGGGCATTTTTATTGCAGCAGGGAATTTCTCCACCCCAATTTTACAGGGCAACAGTAAATGCTCAGCAGCTGGGGTTCTTGCAGCAATATGAAGAAAGTCTTTCTTAACATTTCCATCTTTATAACAGGAGTTACAAAAAGGTAAATTTGATTTCTTAAATAATACATTTAAATAACACATTAATTTATTTGTGAATTTTTGTGTTACTTTTTTTTTTTTTAGCATTGGTAATTACTCAGGTAGTAGTTACTTTTTTCTCCTGTAGTTTGCAGTAAGCTGGAAAGCTGCTTTGCCAGGGCTTGTTGCCTCTGTACTGTGATGTGAGGATAGATTAGGGGGAATAAAGTTACTTGAGCCACTGGATTAAGTTCATATATGATGCCTGCATAATAGATAAACACATTCATTTTTAACAGTGTGTTACAACACTTACAAAATCAATAGTAGGTCAAATTTAGTGCAACAGTGTATCACAGTATAAGAAATAAGATTCTTCATCCCGTCCATTGTAAACCTGGAGAGAGAGCAACGGGGCTTTTTGCTGGCTCAGAGGTTTGGCTACTGTGACCTCCTAGAAGGAACGTGGGCTGTGTATAACTTGCAAAAATTGTAATATGTGAATCTCAGTACAGCTTTACTTTAGGATTTTCAGCATTTAAAATGAAAGGTCTACTTAGTGTTTAGAATATTCCTTCTTACCTTATTTTGTTGAGGAGCTCCTAAATGTCTTCCACTATTCAGATAAGAGAAGGGGTTTTGTGGTGAATGGAAAATAACTTCTGGATAAATGGTGACCAAAGTGCAACAGCTGAGTTCCTCTTGGAATTCATTTCAGCTGAACCAGTTGTGTAATATGCTGTTTTAATTGTAAAGAACACATTGAACCTAAACTGCAAAGATACATAGTGATAGAAATGCTTGGCTGGTTTTTCAAATGCAGTGAACTCAAGGCAATCTGTACTGTCAACTCTTGGTGCATTAGTTTACACTTAGACATGACAGCGTGGTGTGTCTGTGCTGGATGGACAGAGCAAGTTACTTAATGTGCTCTAGCAAGGCCCTGCTATTGTAGCCTGGACAAGGTCTATCACTGCTTTTCAGTCACTTTATATAGTTGCTTATCTAATAGTGTTCACCTCTGACAGTGGTATACAAATCCTTGATTCTTTCTGCAGCA
Source organism: Hylia prasina (assembly GCA_013397195.1). NCBI lineage: Eukaryota > Metazoa > Chordata > Aves > Passeriformes > Sylviidae > Hylia > Hylia prasina. The sequence goes on along the minus strand of VYXD01004356.1, from coordinate 382,170 downwards.
GCAACTAAAATCAATATCTGAGTTACAGCATCACTTGGTCATCCCTTCATTGGAAATATGGAATCTGTATCATTGAAAATATGGAGTAAAAGTGAATGTAGAAGCTGATTTTTCCTTTCAGTAGAGTTATTCCAGTATTTTGATAATTAGAGAAATTTTTCAGTAGAAAGTGAATAATTTTTTCCCCTGTAGTATTGTAGCCAACTATTGGAAATCACATACTACAAAGAGTACTTTTTAGTTGTTTCTTGTTTCCCCCTCCCCAGTTCCTCTCCAGCTAACCCACTGGTTTAGTGATTAGCACCAGAGCCTTTCACACAGCGTTTTGAGTTCAGTTCTCTGGCTGCCGTTCACTCAGCCTTGACATAAATCTCCAATAAGTACTTTGTGAGAGGTTAGCCTTTTGTGCAGGGTGTGTGAGAAATCCTGCCTGACCAGGTTTGTTACAGAAACCAGTGTCAAATTGCCTTGCCCCAAGTGTTTGAATATGAAAGAGGGGGATGGGGGTGGGGGGACTCATGCAAAAAAACACCCTCACTCTCCACTTCCAAGAGTGTAATTGTTTGGAAAAAAACCCCAGTGTTTGGACTCATGATGTTTTAGTGCTGCGCTGCCTATGCCTGGCACTGTCAAGTAGGCCTGTGATGATTTACAGTCTGCAGGTAGAGCAGAGAGTATGTCATTCATAGAATCTGCCTTCTGTGTCTTGCTTGTTGAGGCTGGTTGCTTTTAATGTAATCTATTTGATCATGTTACTTGCCTTAGGTAATCAACAACCTTTCATGTAAATCCTAGCCAATCTTATAAAACTAATGGAGAAGAAAAAAAAGCGCACCAAAACACTTGCATGTAGTCATGCTTTGGCTGTTGTCAGCGGTGTCATAGGAAGGCAAATAAGATATGCAACCCTCCCTTTTTATAAGGAACACATCCTCCCTTCTTTACAGTTTTTATTTTCTGGGGTGTTTTGTTTTTGTTTTGTTGTTTGTTTTGCTTTGTTTTGTTGTTCTGTTTTTTTTTTTTAAGAAAGTTACATCCTTTGGAAATGGAATACATTATCTTACCACCTCAAGGCTTGGTATGTGAAAAGCCCATTGGAACCTCTTTGCCGTTCTTCCATACTGTGATAAAGACTTCCAAATAGATGTATAATTCAATATCTCTACTCATATGTTTTTATTAGCAACCTTCACATTAATTGCAGTTGTGCATTAGTAGAGGTCTTTTGGATTAAGTCTTTTGTTCACAGACTTTTCCATTAACACTTTGGGTTTGAGGTTGGGGGCTGCTAGAATACTTTTTGACAAGTCACCCATGTTGGCAGAGTATGACAGTAAATGGCAGCAATATTGCTCAAAGGGAGTGGGGACTTTGCCTTCACAAAACCAAGAAGCAACGCAGCACCTGCAGTGAGGGACAAAAAGCCGCCTTTCCAGATAAGCAAGCAGGGCAAATTAATTTCCTCAGAGGGGAAATGTTGCACAGAGGCTCACTGTGACTTATTTAATGGGTCCACGGACTTCAGAATCTGGTTTGAAGGTTTTGAGGGAAGAGGAGGGGACCAGAAGGAGGAAAAATGCTGTAAGGAAGAGGGAGAGTCCACTTCTTTTGCCAAGTGTTGTGTTAGGTGGAATAAAACAATAATAAACACAGACTTCGAAGGCCATTGTTTCCTTATTGCTAATTATCTGCAAGAACTTTGATGAGGTACAATCTGAAGTTAAGCCAGTGAGTGAAATACAAAAATCAGAGGAGACTGTCAGTCATCTTGCATTACTGAAGAACCTAATGTGAATTGGTGTTGATCCATGAAGATTGGCTTTATGAGTGTTTTCATATTTCCTTTCTGTGCTTTGATTATATATTTAAAAATAAAGTGCTTATCTCGGTGAATTCCAGTAAAAATTCAGCTACAATGCTTTCAAGACCACTTTGCACTTTGTTAAACAACTTCTAAGCATGAAATAATCTTGAAATCTGGTGTGTTGCTCCAGGCTTTTGAGATATAAATTTTCATAATGGTTATCAGTGTCATCATCATCAAAAACATATCCTTGCAGTGAGGGAGAATTCAAGCGTTATGATTTGGCAGTCAAAAGCAGAAGATGACAAAGTTAAAATTTTCCTGTGTCCCTTCAGACTGCCTGTTTATGACTTGATTGTCCTTTGCTGCCTGGTAATTTTAAAATGGGAAGTAGAATTGGATGCACGATGCAGTTGCAGGCTTGTGTTGTCAGGCTCTTCCTGTGAGGTACAGTTGTCTTGATGATGTTTGCTCTGAATTCCTCCTAAATCTAAGCTAGCTGCAGTGTATAATAACATGGATTTTCTTGCTTGCATAATTGATTAGCTCAGACCCCAACTCGGCTTACCCATAAGATGTAAATAGCCCCACTGAACTGTATCCCACCACCAGGATCTTGTTGCAGTGTCAATGTCCTGGCTGCTGGAGGGCTGGGAAGCAAGATAATGTATGTTTTTTAAATTCTCTTCCTTTTGATGTGAAACTTTTGTCTTTAAATTGTTGGCTAATTGCCACGGTATTATCTGACGCTGATATATTTGTCCTTTATACAGCTCTTACTCCAGTGCCTTTATTAGTTTTGCTTCCCTTTTGAAGACCCCTGTTTGTTTTTATTTTTGTGTTTCTGTGTAGGGAGAGGCTTTCATTGTTTTCTGTCCCCCCCATTTTTCTTTCTCCCCCTCCCCCGAATTTCTCCTTTTCCGCTTCCCTATCGTTCACAAGTGCCTTATTAATTGTTAATAATACAAAACTACATTATTGCCTAGTCCCCTCCTCACCGCTGTTCTCTTCACTTGCCCCTACAAATTTAGAGAGTATACAGTTCTTGGAACAATAGCATAAATTTTAATTAAAACTAACATGGTTCCGAGGGAAAATAAGTGGACCTTGCTTTCTTGTTTGCAGTAGGTCAGATAATTGAAAGCTTTTTGCTGACCAAAGCAGCAAAACTGCAGCTGAAAATTGTCTTATTTACTCACTGATCAGCTAATTAATGCAGTATCTAAATTCCAACTTGACTACCTTTCCAAAGCTGAGAGTATTTGTTCCTGAATGCAAACTGCTGCCAGGGTGGAGTTTGGAAATTTGCTTGGAATGAGCTGTAATCCCTGGTGGAATTGTGACTTAGTGCTGTTATCTCAGTGGTTTAGGATGAAGCACGGTTCAGCAACAGAAAAAGACTTCTTCAGTGGATAAATGGGGCTCTATTCTTCCCTGTCCTTCAGCAGATCACAGTTGCCATGGGTATCAGTTAATTTGTCTAATAAAGATCTCATATTGTGAGACTGCCGTGTTAAACGTCATCATAATATATATCAATACCTTTTTTATAGGTGGAGTGGCTTGAAACATTTTCAAATCTGGTTTTTTTGAGGGAGTAAAACTTACCAACCATATTGGTTACAACAATTTCAGAATTTCAGGGGATTTTTTTTTTCCCATTATATTATTGTGAAAATAACAAAACTTTTGATCTTACTTTTTTAGTATTGAAGTGAAACTGTTCCATTAATCCAGAAATACTGTTACTATAAAACACCTGCAAAAAATAGGAATTTAAAGTTCATAAAATATAGCTGATAAGGCATGCTAATATATAAAAGGTTCTGCTTTATCAAAAAAGGAGAGGAATGAGTAAAGAAATCACTAATGTGCAGTTCACCAAAACTTACTCATCACCCTTGCCATGAATCATTTTCTGTTGCCAGCTAGAGATTTCATAGCTGTTAACAAGCCAGTCACGACTGTTGAACTTCAATACATCACCAGTCCAAAGAAGGGCTGTTAATTAGCAGTGGTAACTGGTGTGAGAGCTTTGCTATTGACAGCTGTCACCTCAGGACATTGCTGCTGGTCATTTTCAGCAACAGAGCAGAATGAGGATTCACCCGAGGACTGACACAGGAGAAGGGATATGGTTGGAGTGGAAGCTTTGGATTTACCATGCTGACCATGATCACATTGTTGTACATTAGATGGGAATTCTTTTGATGTAAAACACAGCTTATCTGAAGGCTGCAGGATGTAGTCTAAAATTAGGAGTAGGGTTAATTCCAGTGCTGTCTAATGTTAGTAGAGAATTTTAAAGCCATTTTCTTTAACAGTGGTATTTATAAAGTCTCAAGCAGGGATTTGTTCCCTTCTGAGCTGGATTGTAGAGCAATGCCACAGACCATGGAATTCATCGTGGCATGACGGCATTTAAAACCTCAGTCGAACCTTGTTCAGTATCTGTAATGTTTTCTATTCTGAGCCTGAAGAACAACTCTGCATTGTGACTAAAGATAAATAGTGCAATATTGTCAACATCCTGTAGATGTTACGCTGCAACTGAGCAAAATCGTTAAGTTGGTCACTTAATGTTGGGTCTGGTGGTGAGCTTTAGGGAATATGTTAGAGACAAGTTTCTTTTATATTCCACTGTGGTTTATGAAGTCTGTGCAGGAAATGCTCTTTTGCCTTCTTATGTCAGCCAAGTCTTTTGGGTAGTTTTTTCCTAAGGAATAGTAAGGGTTATTTTTGTCTTCAATTTTTTTTTCTTGTTCCATACTGCCATACTGGTCAGAAGACAGTTTATTTTCAGTGTTTCATATGCAGGGTGTGACAGGGACTGAACTGGCCAGAGGAGCTTCTTGGTGGATTATGCACAACCTCTGCAGTTTCAGTACATGCCCTGAAATCACCTGGACTTTCAGGCTCAAAAATGTCACCCACCTAAGCCATCTGTTCTTTTCTCTAAAAGGAAAGAGACTACCAAACCAAACAGAAGAGAGACGACTCAGCAGATGCTCTCTGGTACACCACTCCCTCTTCGTTCATAAATGGGTGCAAGTGAAAGTATGAGCTGTCTGTAAGTTTTAATTCAGTTTCTTGCCTTCCCATTCAGTTTAATGATACTGAATGGGAAGGCAAGGAAAGGACAGCTTGGAGGTCTCAGAATGGCTGTTCGGTGCATATCCAGAGTATTTAAATTGACAACATTCCTCATTCTCTGGTCCTGTCTGTCTCCCCAAAGCTTGGGTTTCAGTATGTTAGAATACCCAATATTAACTGAACCTGAGCAACCACTAAATTTGCATTGCATTTACTGATATTAAAATAAAAAAGAAAACAATTCTGAGTAAATCAGTAAGGCTCTGTTCTTGATTTTTATCACAGTTTACTGAAATCAAGGGATTTTGATGAACTTAAATTAATTTTTGATCTTGATGAAGCAAACCTCAGTGCTCAAATGTTTTCAATCAGTGCTTTTGACAGTTTGAAATAGCTAGATTTTGTCATTCCTAAGAACTGCTACAAAGTGGTGCTCAGGCTTTAGAGACTGACAAATTAAAAGCCAGGATGTGCTCTGCAAGGCATATCCATACCAGGGAGAATTGAACTATGGTGCTGTCTCTGTAAAGCCAATCTCATAAATTCCTTTTTTAGCACTGTATAAACATTCCAGAAAACCCCTTTTTTGGGGCTGGGGAGTGGGAGGTGGGTGTTATTAATACTACAAGGACCTATGCAACTCCTTCAAGAAGGCAAGAAATCAGACATGTGTCTGAGAACTTTAGCAGCAGCTTAAGGGTAGAGAGAGGAAGGGAGACAATACACCCATTTTCATAAAGTAACACCAAGTAACTACTGTACATACTGATGTAAAAGTCTGCTCTCAAAAAGATTACAAAATTATTAGATGTTACTTACTAGTCTAAACAGGTATGGGTATTTGTCTCACTGACCCTAGAATGAATGTATTTTGATGCATAATGTTAATGTTATTTGGATTAAGACATAATGGTGGGAAGCTGGAATTTAGTGCCAGCACCTAATGCATTTCCCATTTAATAGTTGCGTAAAAATGGTGCTCATATAATCTGTGTACACATCAATATGTATCTTCTCACATGTTTTTTTACACTTGGTTTGGATTTGTTCCATTTTCTAACCATATTGTATCTATCCTTAAATTTTTGGTGCCAGGATCTGGCTGGAATATTGCAATGCCAAGGGTGCACCTGAGTCTTTACACTTCTGTTTGAGCTTGACAGATTCCTCAGTGTGTAAATACATCCTTAATGTTATGCTGTATTTTGTAGTTTACTGTCTCTGGATAGTAAATGAAAGTGATCACACTTCTTAAAAGGATTTTTCCAGTGAATGGCTCAGCAGCAGGGAAAGCACCCATCAAAACTGTTACAATTGCATAGTTTGCAACTATATTACACCACTGCTTTTCTTTTTCTGGAGTTCCATTCATTGCATTAAAAATGAGAGATTGAAGTTAATAAGAACATTGTTTTCTGAAACACTATATTTTTTATATTGTGTCAAACTATAATTACTTGTAAAAGAAAATGGGATTGTAATGTTGTAGGACATAAAGGGATGGCTGATGACGTTGTCTGTAAAAAAAAAAAAAAAACAACCAAAAAAGCCCAAAACAAACTAAAAAAATAGAAAAAAAACCAACAAAACCCCCCCAAAATAACAACAAACCAAACAAAACCCCAAACAAACAAAAACCCACCCAAAACCAAAAAAGGAAACCAATAATTCAATTTTTAAGGGAAACTTCAGCCTCATCTTTTAATGAACAGAACACTTTTCTTATTTGCAGTTTGTGAGGCTCTCATTAAGTTGGGCTGTGTGTATGTCTATCCAGCTGGTTTGACACAGAAGGTATTCACTGTTTCTAAAGTGGAGTAGGGTGATGAAAATAGATAGCACCATACAGACATAATAACATATACAGTGCATGCTCATTACAGTGCCTTGCCACTAATGTATATAAATACCTACTGCAATTGAGCATGACATTTGTAGAGGGATCAACTCCAAAAACATATTGAGTGTACACACTCCAATTTCTCTTTACACGTCCCTCAAGGTGAAGATAGATGTTGTGGTCTGTCAGCCTGTTGTCGTGCTGAGCGCTTTCCTCATCATATATGCTCTGTTTCCTTTACCTTTGAATGAATGTTGTTTTTTAAATTTCTGTTAGAGATAAAAGACCCCCTTTGGGGGTCATTTTGTATCTCTTTTGGACAAAAACTCAGCTGCATCTCTACAGAGGAACAAGTCTCCTCCTGAAGGCCTGCATGCACCATAGGAATGAAACTCTTTTATTTACTTATTTTCTGTAAACGTCTCAGCAATATAGATTTACTGACAGTGATATATTTTTGAAACATTATAATAAGCTTTGTAATGCTTCCTTTCAGCTAGTCACAGAAAGTTTGGACAAACTTAAACCATTTCATGTTTTTTACCATTTCAGCCACGAAACTGGCCTTTACTCGATCCATTTGATAACTCTTTATCCAGTACTATGTGCCTACTACAGAAACTGACCAGCCTGATTTTATTTGCATTATTATTTCATATCTATTAGCAAAAGGAAGTATGTGCTAAAGGAAGGTGATACCTTCTCTGTGTGCTTTCCACAGTCAGGCTCCTTAACTCCAGACATGCTTGTCATTTTTTTACATCATGTCAAGTGTTCTCTTTATATCATTTGATCAGATTAGCTATAAAAAGAGTAGAAGTCTAAGCAGATTTAAGTAGCTCCTACAAGATCTGTTGGAGTGCAAGTGTGATGGTCTTCCAATATGAAATTGTTAAAAGGAAAAAAATAGCTGGAAAACAAGAGCAAGAAACAGTATTTTTAATAAGGCACTGTCTAGTCTTTTTATTCTTGTTGGGTTTTTTTAGGAATGTAACAAAGCAGACTACTGCTGGCTATTGTGAGAAGAAAAATTTGCCATGACTGCTCTTGATTTCCATATGTACTTACTTTGCTTGTTTTTCTCTTACTTTTCTTTGATATAGAATAGTTTCTTCCTGTTTTTCATTAAACTGATGATGCCTTGTACCTTGGAGCTCGTATATAAAAGAATTGTAGCAAGATAAGAAGTCATGCCTAACACATCTGATATTATTTCCATGTTCATATGAAAGCTCTGAAAATCCATGTTGGTTTATTGGATAGTTATGTGGGAGTGGTGTCTTCTACTTTCACACTGAAGAGCTTATTGTTAATGAAGTAGGTATTAAAGAGACTGACTTGTACATCTGCATTGCATCACTTCAGACATGGATAACTGTGTAAGCAAAACCTGCTGGACTTAGTTGAAAAATTAATTACTGTCTAAATGTCATATGCTGCCAATTCTGTAATGTAGAAAAGGATTGGGAAAACATTGCAAAAAATTTAAGAAAGTAGATACAGAAAACTGCTTTTATGCGGAGTAAGACTTTTAACTTACTCCTCTTGTATTCCTGAAGCTTTGTTCATTCTCTTAATTATTTGCTCCAAATGGGCAAATGTCCTGTGAAATATTGTATGGGTTAATCACTAATAGCATGCAAACATCTCTTACCTCTCTGGGCACGGTGCTTGAGTGTACATTGCAGAACAATTTTGAGGCTGCTTTGGAAGCTTCCTTTTCTCTATTTTTTAAATAAAAGATCAGGATATCTCCCTGTAAGTACAGTGAAAGCTTTTATAGTAAGGATTGAAAAAAATGCTTATTTTCACTTCCTTTCCCACATCACTCATTTTTTTCACAGATGTAGATTCACTTGCCCTTCTCAGTAGCATTTGCGGGGGATCAAACTAGGTATTGCAAGATAATTGAGTTTATATTCTGCTACATCTTATTTTGAGCTTGGACATGTAACATAATGGCACGTGTGGTAATCAGCAGAAGACTACAGGAGGGTAACTTGTGACAATTTATCTAGGTTGATTTGCTTTTCTTCCAGAAATCACTAACAGCAGGTCTTGGATTTGACATGGCTTTTTTAGTTATGTAGAGAGAGTGATTATATCTGTATAAACTGATAAGTGTGTATGTTGCTATATTCTGTCATTTCCTCTCTGAAGGACCTAAAACTTCTCCCTCCCAATCCTAAATGTCTTCATATTCATCATCCCCACTTCTAGCAGACTGCATGTGATCGTGAGTGCCACAAAAACCATGCTGTGGCTTGGGTAGAGAAGCAGAGTGTCAGAGAGGTCAATTGGTAGGAGATGACACTTGGGATTTCCCTGCAGGCTGTGCTGGGGCAACAGCTGTTCTGTGGCATCAGTCTGGACTGCACCTGGAGTGCCCAGCTCTTCCGTGAGCCACGTTTCCTTTTGCCTGTCTCTGGTATGTGATTGACTTTCACATGCTGACACAAAGCACTGTTACGTATCATCAAATCTACCTTTGCTAAGGAGCTCAGTATTGGCTGATGAACCAGAAGAACTTGTAGTTCCAGTACAAGTGGTTTGATGCTGCTGGTATGCTTTTCTTGTGGTTTTATGTTCCCCCCTGCCCTCCCCCTACACTGGGGGTGGAGATTGTTTGTTTCTTTAAGTGGCATATTATGATAATAGTATCAAGAGATAAGATTTAATCAAGGTACATAATACAAATACATAATAAAGCACTAGAACATGTAAATAAGATCCTATTGGTACCCTGGCTTCTTGAGCTGTACTTCATGGTGTGTTTTTGTATGATGTAAGTGCAATGCTCTTGTTCTTGGTAGAACTTCTGAAGGCAAGATTTTAAATTCCTGTTTTCTCAGGGTAAGTTTATGTTTCATGTTCAATAACAAAAGTGAAATAAGATTGCTATCGGCTGAATGAAGAACAGGATTGCATTCACTCATTTTCTTTTTGTGTTATCTTATCACTGTGTGATTTTGCTTATATGCACTGAAGTGATATATATCAATTATAACTCTCATTTATCACTGCTAGCAGCCATACTGCAAATTTCAGAGGCCTCATAGAGAGTGTTTCTTATACAGTCAGCTGTCAGCTCCGACTGTTGGGCTGAAAAATGAGAGGCAGGGTGAAAGTGAGAACAACAAAACCAATCCAACCAAAGACTTAGTAGCAAGAGCTCTAGATTGTGTCCTGTTCCTTCTAAATTCCATGTAAAGCTCTTGTCTTGAGCAAGCATGTTCCCTGTGCTTTATGACAGAAAAGGATGTGGAAACAATTACTCAACATGAGTCATAAAAGAGATAAACCCTGAAAGATAGACAAAAAACTGTTTATCCTGTGCTGAGCCACATTAGCCCAAGGCTGTGAAGTCTTGTTTCCATGTCATGCCCTGGTTCTGAACTGTTTGTCTGAAGCCCTTTTGCAGACAGCTGCTGAAAGTAAAAGGTCACAGTGCAGCAGCTTTGAAGAACCTGCTTCAACCATATAAAAGTCACCAAAAGAAATGGGAATCAAGTCTGTCTGATTTGTTGGGACAATTAACCTTCCTGGTGTAGCATCATCAGTAGGAAGAGATTGTGACAAGCTGATGCCATGACATATTTGCCTCTAATTTAGTGGATTGAGTGACTATATTATGAAAGATTGTTTCTCCTCCGCTGCTATAAATCTAGTGATCTTAGACCAGATTCTTTTTAACTTTTTATTTGCAATTAGTTAACTTTGTTCTCACTGTGGAGAATTAAGAAAAATTGCTAATCATTAAGGACATGTCAGCCTGTCCTGAAAATTGGAAAGATGTGTTGTTTTTTGTCCAAGGCTGAAAACATATCAGAATAGTGATTCTTTTGACTGCTTTCTCTGTAGCATCTTACCTTTAATTTGAAAGTATGACTAAGTCGTTGTGGATTAGGCTTCCAGTCTTGACAGTTATTTGGAGAAGTTTTCTTTATGACGGTAAAGAAAATGTACTTAGTGTCTCCTTTGTAATGCATCAGTACCTAAGCAACCTATTTGCTATGCTTTCTGCTCTGCCCTTGTGTATTCTGTAATCACCATTCTGGTAAAAGAAACTTTTTTCTTACTTGGGAGAAAGAAAAAAGAAGAAAAAAAAAGAAAAAGGTTACTGTACCTAATGTAAAGGATTGGATTAATTTTACCTAACTGTCCAAAATGTTTGTTAGCTGGGAAAATGCCTCATTGCTTGATGTGAAAAGATCTCCTTGCCAAAGGGAAGTACCTAATGTGTTCTGTCATTTGATAGTGTATTCTCATTTTCAACCACCTAGTACCAAAGTATATGAGTAATCAAGAGAGAACTTGGTTCTAGGAGATGTCAGAATATTTACGTTTTGAAATGCCTCATCCCACTGGCAGTGAAGGGAGCCTAGGGTTAGATTTCTGAAGCTCGAGAACTGAAGAATAATTTCTGTGATGCTGGGAAGGTCTTTTCATCTAAACCCCAGGCAATTAGAGAGCTTTAGGTTAAATAACAGATTTCTGTTCTTCCATATGGTGTTTGTTTGCAGAACTCTCACAGTCTGTTGTTAGACACTGATATAACTTTGCTATGGCTTTGTTGGGCATGTTATGAATCCTGCAGAAGCTTTTATCTCTACTGTTTACCAAGGGCCCTTTGGGCTTGCTTAGAATTACTACTCGCAGTAAAGTTTTTATTTCTAGAGGCTATAATTTTCTGTTCTTTTTTTTTTAGTTCTATCTGTGAAGAAATTCTAGAAATGAGATCTGATTATGTGTATTTATACTGTGCTGTTGTGTATGTTTGTCATAGTGTATATTCATCATTTGCCCAGAACCACTCTGTTGCCTGGAACTTCCAGTGAGCTCCAGAAACTGAGCCTGACATCTGTCTTTTTCTACTGATACACCTCCACAAAAAAATATCAGCTGTTACAGTTCATAATTCTACTAAGGAAAATAGTAATACTGATCATAAGTAAACTAAATTTTGGATCTAGGAAGAAGGATGTTGCTAAACATAAAAAGCTTAATTTGAGTATGAAGCCATACTCAAATGTGATTTTGTTGTATAAGAACAGTGGAACAATCGTGGAAAAAGATCAAAAGGTTGGAAGAGGTTGAATGTATAGTTGTGAAATAGTGATACAAGGTGTGGTCTTGCTTCCACCCAAACCAAGGTTTGTGCATGGAGTTTCCATTTTGCAAGTCCTTTGTCCATGTTTTTACTGAATTCTTAGTTGTGGTCCAAAGTGCTTACATAAATATTTACTATAAAATGAGTGCTTGCTTAACTGTCATAAGCATTTAGCTTTAGTATATGTGTGGTAAATAGCGCAGTAGGTCAGGCAAGATGGTCATTGCTGTAATGAGGAAATGAGAGACTTTTGCATCAATGTTTCAGTGTTTTCAGCATTCAGATTTTTTGGAAACAATACAAAATTATACTGACTATTTTTAAGTATTTTCATCCTTTCAAAGTATTCTGTAAAGTGACACTAAAATTTCAGGCACTTAAATACTCAAACAAAGCTAAAAAGAAAAACGCACTTATATTTCTATCTGTAGCTGTTTAAAAGATGTTCAGAATGACACTACAGTCATTTGACAGGACTTTTATTATTATTATTATATTTTTGTATTTGACAATATAGTTTTTTGCATGAAAATACCATTCTGCTACCCAAATGGATGATAATAAACCTGTTCAGGTCGCGAGGAATACAATACTTGAGGCCATCACTATTGGACAAGGTTCTAGATCCTTTGTTACCTTTTGAGGTCCGATTAAATAATAATTTACCTTTTAAAAATGGAATATAATTTCTGTTTATTTTTTACAAAATTTAGAATTAAATCCAGTGAAATTAATTAGTCTTGAAACATTTTGTAAATATTCTTTTTGCAGAGACTGCCTTTTTTACCTCAAAAATGCCATTTCATTTCTTAATAATGAGCTTGCTAAATAAAAGGCTTCCTACTTCCATTTCTAAGACTGATATTACTGGTTATGGAAAATAGCTGTTTGTATTTGCCAAAAATAGAGATTAACTAATTCTGGTACTTTATTTTTGCAGTAAATACGAATGGATAAATACTATCACTTCTGTATTTTATAAAACTGGAAAACCAGACAGCTTTATAAATACAATCATACATCAACAAACACTTGTCAAAATGTCAGTGTCTCTCCTCATAAAACATAGCTTGACGTAAATCACTTTACAGGTAGTAATTAATTTTATTTAAAAAGTAAAACCAGAATAGTAATTTTAAAGTATTTAATCTTCTGCTCCATTCCAGGAGGAGGTATCTTGCTAGATTTGGTGACATAAGGGTCAAAAGATAAACTGTAACCAATACCTCTGTTTATTTTTTTGACAATGTTAAATTAGCAACCCCTCAGACCTCTTGCAGAGAAGTACAACCTGAGTAATTGAACATGTCACTGGGGAGTGTGCTTGGTTAAGCTGATTCCTATTATGTTGACTTGTCAGGGACCAATAATTAAAGCTGAAGAGGGATGCTCATTAGTGTCTACAGAATGATTCAAAGAGCAGAAAAGAAGAGTCCTTCAGGCACACCTGCTAAAAACTGACACAGCCTGGTGGGATGTAGTCAACCGAGCAGCTTGTTTATCTGATGAGTTAGTGGTACAGCTCTAACCAAGAGCAAATAAATTAAGAGGTGAATGTACGTGCTCTTTGAGTCAAGCTACAAAACTATTTGATTTCTACCCTTTAAGATGTTTGCATATACTCTGTCTATACAGAATTTTATTTTTAGTATTTATTGGATAAGATGTACAGCAGTATCTATACAAATGGCTTTCTCCTCAATCCTTGGGTAATAATTTCAATTATTTTAGCTGGAAACATCATAATATTAATAATCTCTCTGTTTCTTTGAGCTCTCAAGGGCCTGCTTGGATAACTTCCACAAGTTACAGTGCTTTTTGATAACAAATGCCCTTATTAGCATACATTTTTCACATATGCCCTTTAAAAAATGACTAGCTGGGCAGAGGGGGGTGGTGTTCTGGTTTTTTGTTGGTTTGTTTCATTCCCACCACCTATGCTACTGAATGAAAAACTAATTTCAGTGAAAAACCAGACAGGAGAACACTCTGGGTGAGGCACCTTGAATGGATAGTGCTTATCAGAGCAGGGAAACTGTATTTGCATAGTAATGCTGTGTTTTACCTAGAATTAATAACCTCAAATTTATATGGAATTGGGGGCTTCTAGGGGCTTAAATTGAGATAGTCCTGTAGATTCTTTCATATTATGAATAACACGAGAGACTGCAGTTTTCTCTGACACTCACAGTAATAAAATAAACCCACACAACTTAGAAACTTGGAAATAAATGTAGACAAAACCAATTTAATGATGACAAACCCTGTGAAACTGGTTATGAAAGTGCACTGTGTAACGGAAAACTGAGGATGTGGCAAGTTTCTTGATGAATAATTTGGTTTTGTACTTTCAGGTTATCTTTAAATGGTTTTCATCACACATTTTAACATAAGTTATTTTCATAAATTCAACTGTTCAGCTAGAAACCCATCTGCTGGGTGAGCCCTTCTGTTTTCCCCTGCATTTTCCCACTGAATTAAGACAATGCTTCCCTGCTCTAGAAATATCCTCTTCACTGTAGTAATCTCTAAAATCTTCATTCTGTGACATTTCAGTAGGGTCAGTTAACTGAGAATGGACTCCTAGAGAGTCGAGCAAGATCTGTGTGACAACCTTCAGTCATCAAAGCTATTAATGTAGACCCCCCAAGATCATAGCCTCAGAAAAACAGTAGTAACAGCCTCCTCTCTCATGGAAAGCTGTTACAGATCATAGAATTAGGGGGATGATAGAAAACCAGTGAAAAACCCGGATACTTTTATCAAAAATCTTCAGTCTTATGTGTCCTAGGGACCTGCTGAAGTTTGGAGAACTCTGTTCCTGTTTTCTGAGATCACTTTGGCTTAAGGCTGTGTGGACAACACAGTTTTCTAACCTTTGGGAACAGGTCTGCTGGAAGGAGCAAAACTTACATTCTGCCTTTTTGTATGTTCCTCATTATCTCTCACTGTTTTTTATTGGAGTACTATTAAATCAACTTTTTAAAATCTTGTAATCAGCATGATCTGTATTAATAGAACATGTTTTGTAGCCCAATGCCACTTGTCAGTAACTTAGCAGTGAGTTTTTCATCAAAAATAAAGAAGTCATGACACCTAATAAAAATGGATATGAACAATCAAGTAATCAGTTTTCAAAGGTTGCTTAAAATGATCAGACTCCTAAACATAAATTTCTACACTTGGTTCAGACTCAGGTCTTCAGACTAGAGGGAGGCCTGTGACTTTTGGACCACTTTCTTTCAGACTGAGCATTTTGTTGATAATAATACAATCTGTCTTGTGAAAGCAATCAGTACTTCTGGGTTGCTCACTTGGCAGCTGAGAGTAGTGAGCTGCTCCCATTGTCAACACAAGAAAAAACAAATGTAGATCAACACAAAAAAAAGTCTTTCTTTCCAGAGACTTCGTGTGACTTGCACAACTGTGTTCTGCATTAAGTGTGTAAGCCAGAGTGCCCATGTAAGAATAAAGACATTTCTTAAATAGTGTTACATGGGCCAGAGTGCCCATGTAAGAATAAAGACATTCCTTAAATAGTGTTTTGCAATTTGCCCTACTGAGGCATATGATAATGAAAAGCTTGTAAGTAATCCTTAAGCTCAAATGCTGTAAAACTCTCGTGATTAAATTTGCCATGGGTAGGTACAGAACTAGCAGTGCACTGAGTTGTAAAGTGCAGGGAATACCTGTAAAACCT
The DNA here is from genome assembly GCA_013397195.1 of Hylia prasina. NCBI lineage: Eukaryota > Metazoa > Chordata > Aves > Passeriformes > Sylviidae > Hylia > Hylia prasina. Next base: position 366,623 of record VYXD01004356.1, on the reverse strand, counting down.
GGGAAATGCAGCCAAAGGGGATGGAACAGGTATCCTGCATCTGAGACAGGCCACTAGCACTTTTTCCATGATGCAGACATTTAGCAGCAACTTTGCCAAATCCTGCTAACAGCACAAAAATCTGTAGTAGAAAATTGAAAAAAGATAGCATGATTTCTTCTTAAAGCTCTGTGAAGAATAAACATAAAAGGGTTCTTCCCATTCTTATTGTCTTACTCAGATGATAACATGTCTATTCAGAGGGCTTCCAAAGTCATAGTAAAGCCATAGCTGATTAAAACAAAATAATATGTGAAAAAACCTTTGAGGATTCACTTCTGTCTTTTTTTCCTATGCTGGAGTAAGCCATAAATATTTAACTTTGTTTATATATTGTGAAAAACAGCTCTCTGGGTAACTTTTGGACATTCACCTGGACTGTGGAAGTCACTAGGGGGGCAAGAACAAGGATTCAAACACCTCCTGCCATACGGAGCTCTTCTGGCTCTCTGGTGTGGAAGCTGCATCCTGACCCCTCAAATGCTACATTTTTGTGGGAAGTTGTAATTGCTATGCATTGGTTTTTTTCAGATTATGAACTTTGGAAAATTTCAGTCTTCCTCAGTTTGTAAAGGTCCAGTGGAGGGTGGAGACAGTGAAAAAGAGGAATTGTAACTCCCCATTCAGTGGAACAGAGGAAGTTCAACCTCCCGCCTTTTAACCCAGTGAAGCGACCCAGTGTAGGCTGGCGACAGTCACCTTTTTGCATTGTCACAGGTGGATTAATCCCCACAGAAACAACAAAATGCAAGATGTCATCTTAATCTGTTTCTGTCTAAAGGCAGTTGAAATTGCAGTGCCTTCCAGCAGATGAAATTAAGTTTAGCAACTTGTTACAGTGCAATACGTCATAAAGCACTGTACTTTCTCAGAGCAGGTTTCATTCTAATTTAAGACTTTGCAACATAGGAAAATATGTGATCAGCACAAAGGTGTTTAATTCTGGTCTTTGAAAGGAAAAGGATTTTCCTTCTCAAAAAAATTTTTCAGTTTTATATATTAGAGGAGGAGTAGGTGGGAAGTACTTGGAGAAGGAAACTTGAGTTGCTCAGAATGATGAATGAGACAATATTCTTCGGCTCATGTGTTTTGAGTAGATAAGATGGAGAGTGTGTAACATTGTTCTTGCAAAGCAAAAGACATTGGTACGTATCTGCATGAGTTTTAAATAATATAAATGAAGAGAAAGGATTGCAGTTTAAAAAATGGAGATATTATGGTGGAAGAGCTGAAAGCAGCTGAGGAGTACCTCAGTACTGGTGGGAAGATACAGAGTCCTACCTGTTTACTTCCCAGCAAAGGACTCAGTGACAGGGGGAAGAGAGCACTGCCAGCAGATATGGGCTGGGAGGTGCAGGCTGATGCAGCCCCATTGAAGTTAATTGAATTAAATTGATTTAAAGCAGTTGATGAACTAGACTACTTTCACTTAATGGAAGCAAAGGCCTAAAAAAGGGAAATATAAGACAGAAAAAAGTGTGATAGGAGATGCATTTGGACTAGATGAGCATAAGTAACAGGTAAATTTTTCAGGATGGGATGAGTGAATCTGAGTTATAGCTAAATGAGTTTTTCATTCATTAGCCTGTTCTATCCTATTGCATTCCTAATGCACAAGGCAATCACAATGGAAGGGATTAAAGCCACTGACCTTAATTTGCCTTAAGTCTGAAAAAAAGTCCTGAACATGTTTTCCTAAGGCAAAGTTTACTTGCCGGCAAAATACCCTTGTTTTTGGGGGTAGGAATGATGATAATTTATGAACAACCACTTTTAAATATTTGCCTTGTCTGTCTTGTCTACAGAGAAGCAGCACTAGCTTTTGCAGCTGCTTTGTTTATCAGCAGTGTCACACAGTCTTCGCCCTGGAGACTGTGACAAGCCTGTGTAGAGATAGTATCTTTGTTCTTTTCTCTACTGCTCAGTCCATTTAAAGATAATAGGCCATGCCCAGCATGACCAATGAAAAAGAGAAATGGCATTTATATTGCTGGCATCCTCTGATAGTTTAGGACCATGCTCTGCTTGATCCGTGGGCTCAACTCCATGAACAGTCTATGGGGAGTAAAATATTCAGGAACACCTTTGAAACACAAAGATCTATTGTCATTTATGCTCTGTGCAGCTTTTCTCCAAAAACTGTTTCTACTTGTTGTACTTAACAGTATAAAAATAATTCAGCTTTCTTTGCAGCCCTTTTAGAGGACAAAATTACTGTAATGGAAATAAATGGAAATGCAATTAGCTGTCCCTACAATATGTCTTCATATGTTTGATCACAAATAGCTTGAAATCCAAATCCAGACCTGGCTCTGCTCCATTGCATCATGTTTTGTTAGCTAGAGAATTACGAACATTTCTAATAAGTAAATTCTAAAAATAAATAAAAATGGAGAAGCAGGAAAGGGACATATAATTATTCAGTGAAGCAAGTGTCTTACAGAGAGGAACAGACATTTATAAAATTATCTGCTTTCCTTCACAACAAGGAACCTGAGAGTTGAATTGATTAATGGCATTAAATATCTTCACAGGGAAAAATTACTGAGCACTAATAGCCACCAGTCTCCCCTGTTTGTTCTGAAAGTAAAGCAAAAAGCCAGTGGTGTTGAAAGTCAAAATTAAATGCATTCAAATGAGAAGTATGGGATACGTCTCAGTAGTGATGACTGGTGGCAATTGAAAAAAGTACTGTTGGAATGGGAAGGTTTGTGTCCATTTTTTGATTCATGAGATGAAGACTCAATGCCTTTCTGCAAGAATTCTGACAAATACAAGGTATTGGACTCACTACAGAGATCATTATGTGAAATGTAATCCCTCACTTTATACAGGAATCTAACCTAAATGATCTGATATTTTCAGGGGTTTAACTTCATGGAGTTAAGCCTGCTTTGTTCTTTGTGCTGGTAGTGTGACTGTCAGAATCTGAACAAATTAGATTTACACTCACCTGCAACAGAGCTGAATCTGGCCCCAAGAGTTCAGATTACTATGAATACAGTACACATTGTAATTGTAGGAAATAAACCTCAGAAGTCCATATGTGTATAAACAAAAGACTCTAATTGAAAGCATAATTGAAGTCCAAGATCATAACCAAAAGGTGTATTGTCTTGGGTTTGCATAAAATTAGTTATAAAGTAAGAGCAATAATTAATTCATTCTATTATGCCACTGGTAAAGAAGGACTGTTACTTTTTATTTTTAAACAGTGACTTTGGATCAGAAATAGACACACTACATCTTAACGGAAAAGAAACCTGACATTGAGTACAGCTAACACTTTTTTAGAAATCTTAAAAAAAATTTAAAAATTGGGTAATGAATGATGAGCATGCTCCAGGTGCTGTACAGCCCTAAAAGAAAGCTGTGTCCTGCCCATTTAGTATCTGATTTACTTGAGTTTTATTGCCCATTGCTGGCATTATATCAAACATTTCCTTAGTAGGCCCCAGCACTTATATGAAGCTGTGCCAAGGTTGTTCTGTATGTAATCCAGAAAGCCTTTTTCTGCTGCGGGGAAATCACTGAGTTAAGGGAATGATTATTCCATTGTGTTCTGTTGTTGTTAGTTTTTCTTCAACAGACTTGAATTACCCTATCTTAGCTTTATTAGTATTGTTGTCTGTTGTACTTCATAATCAGAGCAGCACAGCAAACAGTTCATTCAGCCCACGGGAAAATTTCAAACCTAGCATGTAAATAGATACCGTTGATAAGAAAGGAAACAGAAGAGAAGTGTACTGAGGAAGGATGGGGGAAATGGTGGAACAAGAATAAGGCAAATAGGTGAAAACTGTGGAGTCAGAAAGGAGAGTAAAATGCTAAGAGGCATTAGCAGGAAGGAACTGAATTCAGGCTACATCCTGGAGGACCCAACTGGGATCTGCCAAGAGAGGAAGAAAGAAGAATGGAGCAGGAAAGTGAGTGACTAATTAAATTAAATATAAAATCTCATATTTAAACAAAAGATCACTTGAAAGTAAGTTAATACAGGTCATGTTTATACTGCACATTGCAATATATTTATTTTGGAGATTTGTTTCGAACATATATCAACATGAGTTTTCTTCTCCTTCTCTGTGGATTTTGAGATTTTTAAATTCATCTGGTTTTTGCACAGAGTAATCAAATTAGTATCTCAGTCAATAACTACAGCTTTCACTAGGCTTGGCTACCTTTCAGTATGTTATCATTTGAGAAACACAGCTCATGAAAACATACTCCTCAAACTGCCCAAGTGGGAACTGGGAATGGCCCAGTTAGTCCTGTTCTGTGAATGGGCTGCATGACCTCTTCCTCTGTGAGATCCTATCAACTTGTATGAGAACCAAACTTCTTGTAAGTTGCTGGAGGAACTTAATCTATAACTGAAAAAAAAGAATGGGTTTTATTTTCATACTGATGTATCAGTTATGATAGAAAACAATGTAAAAGAAAAACTCACCACTGTTTTACTCAGTACAGTGGTGTTGGATGACATATTAGATCCACTGAACTGAAGTTAAGGAAGTTTTCTTATGTGCAAAGGATCAGAAATTCCAGGTGTAGAGTGTGTTGGTGAAATGGGCTGCCCATCTTGGTCTAGTTTGTTTATAAGACCTATGTTTGTAACAAACAGCTAAAATTTTTAGAATTTTAATTTAGAGATAATGTTTCTAAAACCTGATAGAGAAGGGCATTAAAAAAAATCATCATGTGTTTTCCCTGCAGTGATAGAGGTCTTGAAGAATCAGAACTGTCCCTAGTTACAGAAGCAGCACAAGTTTCACCTTGATTCTGACTTGGATCTATTAAAGGAGTGATTTTCAGATCAGGTAGCAAAACTGCTGTCATTTACAAGCCTGAGTGCTGGTTTCTCCTTGACCATCTCACTGCCTCAAGGAAACTCTCAAGTAAAAGTAATGCAGAAAACAGCATTTGGACCAGTAAATAAGTTTCATGTTTCACTGGATAGTGATAAACTCTGTAGCCCTGAAATAATAACCGTGCTCTTCATCTGTTACATTAGTGTATTTGACAAACTGTACATTTCCAGGTGGTATGCACTGGAGGTATTACAATCCTAATTTTAGGATTAAGAGCTCCACCCTCTTTCAGTCTCCACTTGAATGTCACCTCAGGGAGTTGCAGTTCTCATTTTCTTGTACTCACTTTTCTTTTAACATTTTCAAATAAAATTAAGACAATTTTCTTCTGCAGTGGAGAGCATAAAAACATTGAGTTGGCAAAGGCCATGAGCTTTGCCTCAGTTTGCAGAAGAACCCCAAAGCTGAGATGCTTAGCTAAGCTACCCAAACCTCCATTGAACCTGCAGGATGTGCCAGAAATAATTGCAAGAACAAGCCCTCTTACAAGGAAAGGTATCGGAGCTGCTCCTGACCACAAGTTAAAACTAGAAATTAGAGAGAAAGACACAGCTAATAGAAACAGCCCTTGAAAATAACTGATTCTTTTTGAACCTCAACTGAAAATCCATTTTAGGTTTAGTTCCAGTTTTGGTTGAAATGTAAGTTGACTTTTGTTTATCCGAAAGACCGACTATCACAGGCTATAACTGAATTAAATTCCAGGTCAAGTTACAGGGTTCCATTCACTGTGCATGTGTTTTTGATGGATTTTACTTAGTAAAGCACTATACGTCCTTTTTTTACCTCTAACTAATCCTCACAACATTGCTGTGAGGCTGATAAGTAATATCCTCATTTTACAATCAGAGATAGAAAGGTTATGGGACCTGCCAATGTATACAGAATATAATCAGTATCAGGACTGGGAGTAATACTTCAGAGTTCCTAGTCACTAATCCTATCTTGGAAAATATGTAGGATAGTCTACATTTTGATTCAATAAAACTTTTCTCTGTGTGTAAATCTCCCCTGTTTCTATTCAGGGATTGCATAAGACAGACTTGGAGGTTTTTCCTACTATAAGCTGTACGTAAGTGTAAATCAATGGTCAACTGAAGACTTAAAAAAAAAGGAAGTTTATTTCCCAATAAGTATCAGAGTAATGGGAAATTTGATTTGGAGTAAAACAACTCTGAGTTTAAATAAGCTAACGAATTACTCTGTTGTTTGTCTTACTGCCAGTAGATTCTTTTGGTTTTTAATGGCTTGCTATCCCCCTTTGTAAGTAGCTTTGCCTAAAGACACTGAAAAATTAACATTTTTCTCTAAATAGCATGCATGACAGGATATCACGCACAAATAAATGAAATGAACAATGTTGCCAGGTGAGTAGTGATGTTTTGCAGAGAACACTCTGAGAAGGTATTACACTCCTATACATGAAGTTGGTCTAAAAAAGATACAATCTGCTTCTGTTTTTTCTAGCAGATGCTATAAGTGAACCTAATGGTTACTTAATTTGTGGTGGAACTACCCACTTGCTCTCTTAGTGTTTTCCATGACACTGAAGCCACTGACTTCTCATGGTTAAAACTAGGTGGGTGTTCAGCTATTGAAAGGATTTTTGGCTCTGTGGCTTTTTGCTTTATTTTTCAGAAATTCAGAGTAACTTTTGTTTTATGAAGCAATTGTTTAAATACTATTTTTTACCACTGGCTTTTGTGGCAAGTCTGATTTTAGACCTTGACCACTTAAATACCATCTTAACGGCTTTCCCTTTAATAGAACATAGTAACAGCATGGGCTTTATTTTCTGCATCAGCAAAGCACTGCACCTTCTGACAGAAGCAGTGTCTAGTCTGCAGTAGGCCAAATGCATCCCCTTGATAGTCCATCTGCTGAATTTCACAGCTAGGAGGAATTTCATCACATGTAGGTAAAAAGTGTTTTACAAAAAGAAACATTTTCTTTTTTTCCCTAATGCTTGCCTGATCAATAGGCATTTGAAACAAATGAAAAAAATGGTTGTTGCCTTAATAGACCCTGTGTAAAACTCTAAACAAATGTGCTCCTTTTGGTGGTTATATATTGAGGGGTTTTTATGTGGTAAAACAAAAAATACTTTAAAAAATTTAAATAATTGCCCTGTAACCAGCTAAGGTGAAGCGAAAATACTGTAAATTAGAGAAAATTAGGGAATATTGACAGGTTTACAGAAATAAGTCCCATTCCATCTGGGGTTCAGGAGTTGCATTTTATTTAATAATTGCACTGCTTTTAAAAATCATAAATAATTATAGGGATTAGTTAACAGTAACAAATAAAAAGTGCATTTAAAATTAACCTGACAGGGCATTTTTTAATCATACTGACTGATGTGTACAGTCCATTCTTTTAAAAATTCAAGGAAGCTTATTTGAATTGTAAATTGGCAACACATTCATACTGAGGTCTTATTGTGTGATAGTGTGACAAATTACAAATGGAATATTGGCCAGGCTTCCATTTCTTGCATTTTTTTCCTACTTTCTGCCGCTATTATCATTAATCTGTTTTACAGAAGCTCTATAGCGGATGGTTCTGGACATGGAAAGTACATTAAGTTTCATTGTTGGCTTTAGCAGGACTCTGTGTGGCTTCGGTGACCTGTGACTTCTCCTATTGGTTGTAATTCAGTACAGTTGCTACTAGGTTTGCGTCCTGCTGTGTGTGGACTTAAAGAGATTCTGGCATACTTTATGCCTGACAGCTCATGTCATAAGTATTGGATTACAGAGCTTTTGCTAAATTGTGTTAAGAATATCTTTAGAAATGGCGCTGGAATGTGGTCCTTTAAAACAACTAAATGTATACAAGTAAATCTTTAAAAACCCGTTATTGGAAATGAAGTGAATTCTCCCTTTTTAAGTCTTAAGTGAATGTGTAAGAATGTTGGAGATGATTAAATGCAGTGATGTCATGTACTACAAGGCATTGTTTAATTCCTTTGCAATTTAAGATTTAGTTTTATCCAATGGGAAAGAAATGGGGAGTTGCTCCAGTGTATCTTTGTTCCCTGCAGCCCCAGGCTGAGACCTGGGGGTGTTCCTCCCTGGGGCTGATTGTGCTGGAGCAAAGGTCAGACAAACAAGGAATGGTGCTCAGGCTGCAGTTTAAGAGGGACTTAAAGGGTACATTGTGGTATAGTTAGAGAGAGAGAGAGAGAGAAAGAGAAAAAGAAAGAAAGAGAGAAAGAGAGAAAGAAAGAGAGAAAGAGAGAAAGAAAGAGAGAAAGAGAGAAAGAAAGAGAGAAAGAGAGAAAGAAAGAGAGAAAGAGAGAAAGAAAGAGAGAAAGAGAGAAAGAAAGAGAGAAAGAGAGAAAGAAAGAGAGAAAGAGAGAAAGAAAGAGAGAAAGAGAGAAAGAAAGAGAGAAAGAGAGAAAGAAAGAGAGAAAGAGAGAAAGAAAGAGAGAAAGAGAGAAAGAAAGAGAGAAAGAGAGAAAGAAAGAGAGAAAGAGAGAAAGAAAGAGAGAAAGAGAGAAAGAAAGAGAGAAAGAGAGAAAGAAAGAGAGAAAGAGAGAAAGAAAGAGAGAAAGAGAGAAAGAAAGAGAGAAAGAGAGAAAGAAAGAGAGAAAGAGAGAAAGAAAGAGAGAAAGAGAGAAAGAAAGAGAGAAAGAGAGAAAGAAAGAGAGAAAGAGAGAAAGAAAGAGAGAAAGAGAGAAAGAAAGAGAGAAAGAGAGAAAGAAAGAGAGAAAGAGAGAAAGAAAGAAAGAAAGAATATTAAAAGAGACCAAATGAATTACTGGCAGCAGCCCTCTCTGCTGCCACTTACCACCTGCCTTTCGTATTAGTTCATTTTGCTTCTACCCTCTTAAGGCTGATCTCCTACTATCAGACATTTCCTACCAGAGCTTAAGTTGACAAATTTATGCCAGCTCACTGCAGTTTTGCAATATGTTCTGTGAAACACAAAGGAAATAAGCTTCTGGGTATTTCTGGCTTGAATTTCTTTTGTTGTATGTGCTTTTAATGGTATCTCTGATTTCTTTGTGTTTGTCTTGCACTTTGCAAGCTGTTCAACCCCCATGGTCTCTGACTTTGTTTATATTTTGTTTAGGTTTTAGAACGGGTGAACTAGGAAACTCAGGCCACAGTTTTACATACAAGTAAAAATGCAAATTTTTTTGTCATTTTGCATAATGTTGTGTTCACTTCTGGCACCTAATAGAGCAAAAGACATAGTCTGAACTGCTCCTTCAGTAACAGGCAGCTGTTCTGGGTGCAGCTGGGTTTTTCTTGCAGTGAGGGAAAGAAGGGTGATGGGTGGTGCTCTTAGGAAGGGTGTTCACCTGGCATCTGAATTGAGTTCTGAAATTGCTTCTCATTCCTCTGTGACCAAAGTACCTGGAAAGGGTGTATCAATGAATACCTAGAATTAGGTGAGGTAAATGCAGGTCAAAATACAGTCATGGAGTGCATACATGCTTAGTTCCTGAAGTGTTGTTTAACAAATGGTATTTCATCTTCAGGTGCCAGGTACACTGGTCTGTAAGAGTAATCGTGGGAACAGAAGAACAGAAAGAGTGGTAAATTTTATGGCTTTTTCTGTCTTCAAACAGTTGTGTGATTCTGAGTCATTTAATTTGCCTGTGCATCACTTTATCCAGTGAGAAATTGAATGTTTTCCTTGCAGTTCTCCCAGAGTTTTCATTCTAGCATGAAAGCATCAAAGTAATAAAAAATACGTTTTCATATCCTTGCAAATGAAAATTGCAGAGCCTTGGAGGCCTGTTAATTTATAAAAGCTGAAGATCTGGCCTAGAACAGCCCAGTGTAGTTTAATTTGCAGACAGTCAGTGTTAAGCATCCTTTGACTAGGCTGTCCATTGAAATTTCTGCATATTTACTTGTCACTCTTCCAAGATTACTACTATTTTGGTTTGTTTCCTACCATTCTTATTGAACAAAGACAAGGAAGTATCTAATAGATTAAGGGGAAGTCTAGTAACATGGTTCAGTGGACTAATACTTTAATCTGTGAGACCCTAAGATCAAGTGGACTCAATTTCAAGCCCTGCCACTATTAATTTAATCATCAGTAATGTTGCAGGTATTGAGAGCCTGGAGTCTGCAGGTGTTTGCTGTTGCAGAAACAAGCATCACCTTTGCCCTCCTGTAATGCAGTCTTTAATGCAAAAAGACATCTTCCAGATTTAAGGCATGTCCTTTAGAATGATCCTGCCACAGCAGATCATGAGGTTGATCTTTTCTAGGGTTTCAGGAGCTGTAATTTTGCAGCCAGTATGACTGGTACAGATCTTTATGATGATTTTATGTATAATTCTAGTGCTGCATGGGAAACAGTCACGTTTATGGCTTTTGCTAGGAGTTCATTTTAATAGAGTCTCCTTTAATAAACTTATGTCAGAGTTGCTTCAAAATTAATTGATTGATCAGTTTCACAGATGCCAGATGGGCAAAAAGCAGATTGATAGATGGCTCCTGATAGATGACAGAAAGCTGCACAGGAGTTTTAAAGCTGGCAACAACTTAAGAAACACTAGCATGATTATAAGGTGCTTCTTCTGTAAATTATGTTGAATTTTTGCTTGCTAGACCCCATTTTTACCTTCTTTGAATAACTTTAATCTGCTTAGTGGCAAAAATATGTAAGAATGAGGGCTTGCATGTATGTTTTGAACATACATTTATATATATTACTAGTGCTTCAGTCTGTTGCTTTTCTATATGTCATGTCTCTGTTTACACATGCATACTTGTGAATTTTGCATGGGAATAGCAAAATTCTGGGAGTAGAGTAAGATAACTTCAGGAAGTCTACATGATGGAAAACATTAGCTTTTGACAGACATTTTTTTTTTCTGTGTCATTTCTGAGTCTTCCCAAGTAATTATTCGGTTATTCACAAGTCTTGTTCATGAGCAGATGCAATAATACTTACCTGTTTAATGATATACAATATTATTTCCTTTGGGAAAAAGATGTATTTGAAATACTTTGAAAAGGAATAAACAACAAGATTCGTAATTTAGTGTTGCTATTTTAAGTTAAATGGGTTTCAACCATCAGCAGCCTGTCCTTCTTCTCAGCTTTTAGGAGACTGCTGCACATGATGAAAAGTTTAACTTGTCAAGTATATATTTAGATGTAGAAATCAGAGAATCAAGCTCCATGAGTGATAATTATCAGCACCTGGAAATAATTTGTACCAGAGAGTTAAACATATTTTCCCTCTCTACAGATTGGGAGTTTTCAACCTCCCAGTCACTGGAATACTCCCCTCAGTTTACAGTGACATGGCTTGTGGTTCATTCCCACTAGTAAACATGGCACCAAGCAATTAGATTGTCATTAGAAGATGAACATTAGCTTTGCAAAATAGGATTAAGAATAAGCTGAGAACAAGTGATCAGCTAATGTGTGCAGCTCATAAGTAATGCTGTACACGCAGGAGACCATTGAGGGCAATGGAATTCCCTTCCACTGGCTTTCAATAGCCACTGGCTCAGGCTCAGGTTCTGGTTTTCTTTTAGTTTTACAGCATTTGTACTCCAAAACTACAAAAACTTTCTAATGGCATAAAAGTTCCTCCTCCTCCAAAGTGTAAAATAATAGGATGTTGTTGAGCTGGAAGCTCTACAAAGACAAGAATGAGTTTATTCTTCTGACCGATAGGAAGGATGCCCCTGAAACAGACTCTTCCCGTGTTCCTGCTCTGTTTCCTCCTTATCTGTGTGCAGATACCATCTAAGCAATCTTCTCCAGTGTTGTTGCCTGGTCGAATATAATCTTTCCCTACTGTTTTAAAATTAATGCAGGCAAGAGAAAGCACTACCATAATGAAGCATGTCTATATATACATTTTCTTGGTGAGGGCAGCAACATTGCACAGCATTCACTGGTGTTTGGTTTTGAAATTGCAGAAACAGTTATCATCTGTATTACTGGGAAAAGGAGCAGAAATGTAGTAAAAATTCGTGTAAACCAAGTTCATGTAAGTTAAATATTTAGTAGATATTGTAGTAAGTATTGCATAATTTTTATAAATGTCTATGAAGTACAAGAAGTAACATACTAATAATATTTTAAATTATTTAATATCCCTTTATATACTATCTGTGAGATGATTCTAATGTGGTCAACAATGAGGTGCAGTAAGGAAATAGGAGTTTTAGGTAAGATTTTTTTATTTTTATGGAAGTAGATAGCAAATGAAAAGAAGGAGAATACAGTCTATTGCTAGAAGAGTGCTTGTAAGTGCTTGGTTGAAAGTAAATGAATTAATCCAATATTTCATTCTCTGAGAATGATGATGAGCGCAGAGTAACTAAATCATGGGCTTTTAATTGTTGCTTTCTTTAGTTTATCATATGAAAATTTCATATAATTATGTTTATTGGATAGTATAGATTTAGCTTAATCTAGGAAGTATATAATGGAAATATAATTAGGCAAGAAAAATTGATATTAGTCTTATATAATTTTCTTTTCTCATGCTAAATGCTTCTGCCATTAAACTCTACTGAAATCTTTTAAGTTTTGAATTCAATCAGTTTTAATGGGTTTCAGTTATTAAACATCTGCCAGATTAGGACTGTCATATATAGTTTTAGAATCAGAGACATAAACATCAGTTGAACTACTCATTTGAATACAGTGATGCTAAGTAACTGAGTACTTAGCATCATGTATGAGTACATATGCTGAAGTATTTGGATGAACTGGTATTATAGAAAGCTGGTAAGTTTGGATACCTGAATTTCAGAAGCATTGAGATGTGCAGTGGTGGATATGCACTGTATTTTACAGCTCTCGTTAAATTGTTACTGGGAAGTAATTGGAAAAAGATGGCATGTAGAAATGCCTTTTCATCACAAGATGTCTCTTTTCATGTGATTCAGTCCGAATTAGGTTTAGGATTGTATGGCTTGGACATTTTCTGAAATATTTGTTTTGTTGATTTGCCAAACACTTCCTTCTTTCTTTCTCTTCCTTTCTTGCTTGCTTGCTTTCTTGCTTGCTTGCTTTCTCTCTCTCTTTCTCTCTTGCTTTCTTGCTTCCTTGTTTTTCTTTAAGAGAAAAAGAAACAGGGAGAAAAAAGGGGGATGGGAAGACATGAATGAGAGATTGAATTTGGGAGTGATCTTTCTCTTGTTACATGATGTGAAGCATGTGTGGGAAATGTTTTCATCTTCAGAAGTCATTTGCCCCATGCAGAGAATGCTTGAAATGAAAATAACTTCCCAAATTAAAATAGAATGTGCAGTTTTTTATTTACAGACGCACAGAGACATAGTCACTCTTACACACACAGACAGGACATACTAGGGAATGCATTTCATTTGATGCTCAATTCTTGAGAAATGTCACATTTATATGATACTATTTGGTAAACTTTAATCCAGAATGACTTTATTTCATCCAAAACATTGAGGCTTTTATTCTACTTTATGAATTGATACTTGGTCACTCTATGTGGATTGTATTTCATGAACATTCACATTCAATCACACCTCTTCCACCTCTAAGGTAATTTTAAAATGTCTTAAGAAACTGGTTGGGTGACCCTCCTCCTTCATGGAGTTACAAATACTGTCTTTTTCAGTCTGTTAATTACTGATTGTTAACTCTGTCTTGAATTTACCTTTTACTTTCATTTTAACTAGATTTTTTTGCATCTGGTTGAATGTTTTCTTCTCTTGCTATTATTTGTAAAATTTGAGAACCAAATAGTTCCAGCCAAAGCTTTTAACATCCGGTCAGTGGGATCGGGAGCTTGGATGCCTCGTGTACCACATCTCCAGGCTGGGCATTCTGGCTGGGCTAGGTGTTTCCTTCCAGAATCACAGATGTGTCATGGGACCAGTAGTCCTGCTATTTTTGGAAGCCATTTAATGCCTTTTTTAGTCCAGTGACAAATGGCCTTCTTGGCTGTTTTCAGCTGGCTCAGCTTGTTTAATTAATCTTGCTGTAATGTCACACTTCAACTTCTGCAATTGTTCTCTGGATTTCCATGCTGAGGAAAGTTTCTGTTTGTGTGACTGTCTGGCTGCTGACATTCACTGTGTGCCATTTGCACTACTTTAAATGCACAGGATTCCTATCTTTGCCTGTCCAGGCTCTTGTTGACTTCGAAAGAAAAGGAAAAAAAAAATGTTACTTTGATAAATATCGAGTGCAAAAGATGATGTACATTGCAACAGAATGTTCCTAGATTTACTGAGCAAACTTAGGTATCTAACTGCACATAGAAAATTCTCTCTCGTTTACAGTTACTACATTTAAGATTTTTCTGACAAAGCTTCAGATTTTTGTAAAGCAAAGTTTAATAGGTAAAAAGTAAATGCAATAGTATGTGGTTATTATCTTGTAACTATCAAATCTGGCTGAAGGCTCAGGCTTTCTGTACAGAACAAGAAGATAACTTCAAAAGCTCAAATAGTTGTAGTTTGGAGAAGCAGTCAACTGAGAGAACTTAAAGATCAAAGTGAGAATATCTGATTTTAATGATGCAGAACATATGCTTCACCAAAAACCTTTTGGATTAAAAACGTTAATGTAATCAAAGAGAGCTGAACTCTTTGTTTGGATCTAAGAGCTCTATGTTGAAGCACTCTGCACAATATCCTATAGTGTGCTGCTGCAGTAGTTGTCTATAAGGATTGGGTTAAAGGAAACAAGAGACAACTGAAGCTGGTGCTCAGCAACTTCTGTTCTGAAGATCTAAAATATTTTTGTTGAAGAGCCTTTAAGAGTGTTGAATCTGCAGATAGACATAGAAAGCATAAAAAGCAAAATTGTTTTCTGGGAACCTGATTAGCCTTGTTCAAAACTGAGAATCCAGGAAGTTCCTCTGGAGACTTTTATTTACAGTGAATGAAAAAAAACCCCAAAACTACAGAAAAAAACCCCAGATAAACACAGACATATCTGCAAGAGGGAGAAAATGCCCAAGGGTGTAAAAGTTTCCTTCAATTTCAGTTTAGTAAAGGGAGATAATATAGTGCCCATGCCTGGACAGAGCAGCATTGGTAAGATCAATATCATGAATAAAAAAAGATATTAATTGAAAAACAATTATAAAGAAAAAAATTACTGCACAAGGAAGATAGGTAACAATTCTGTTTTGCTATAGCTTTTCAGTCTCTTCCAAAGTCCCTTGAAAGCAATGGAAGGTTTTCCATTGATTGCAGTGGGTTTGGATGAGAAACTGTAGGAAAATACAAAACGTATTTGAAAACAAATATCAACAATAACGTATAGAGTGTGTTGGTTTCATATGTATGTAACTGTATATATCCATCTACATATGTAGAGTTTGATGATCCTTGTAAGTCTCAACTCAGCATGTTCTATGATTCTATGAAGAATTGTAGGTATACACCGTTATTTGGATTTCTTCCTTTAAACATATTCTGAAAGCACCGACTCAGTCACAGTTGCCACATTTTACTGATGTAAAAGTGTACTTTTTTCCCCCCCTTGCCATCACTAGCATCTGTTTTACTAATAGCTCTCATTTCTTATTTGTTGTGCCATTGCTGTTTTATTCTTTTTGTCTATGTACTTGAATCTTTCTGGCATATTTCTTGGAAAGCCTTAGGGGAAGAAAGAGCTGTCCCCCCTTTCCTAAAGCTAATAAAGATAACTGTTTAGGTTGTTTTTTTCCTACCTCCCTGTTGTTAAATTTTGGTTTAGACCAGTGCCAGAATAGTGTAAATGGCTGGAGCTCCTTTTGCCTTGACAGAACTAGAAAGAAGTATAGGATCCAGCTCTGAAGCTCCATATTCATGTAAGTGGAAGCTGTGCTTGTTATGCCAACACTGGTTTCTTTTTCTGTGATACTAAACTCATTCTACAGTCACAGAAACTCACCGAGTTTCTAGTCAGGTAGAAAGCCAAAGTTAATAGAAATGTTCAGCCCTCTTTTTTTTTTTTTTAATTTAAGCAGTGTTTTTTTGCTCTGTGACGTGACTTTCAAGGTTAAGGAGTAGCAAAATCACCACAAGTTCCATTTTACATTTACTGGATCATTCTGCATCTGATCTTTTGAGCTGTCCTTGCCTTGAATAAACATCCTTTGCAAACAAGTTGAAACAAGACAAAAAGATCTCTTTGATATTTAATAGCTGAGCATCCCTGCATGTGTGACTGGGCTCATCATGAGATAGAGGTGAATTGGTTTTCAGGCTCAAGGCTTATGTCAGAGGGAGGCCAGGTTTGCAAGCTGTTGTGTGTAACAGAAAACCCGCAGGGTTATTCCTTTCCTCTGCTTTTCATTGCTGGTTCTATTGTGACTGAGATTAACAGACAGCTGAGAGCAGACACACTGCTACAGGTTCCACCTTCTTCTACCTGCCATTTTCCATGACTTATGTGATAAGCTGTCAGGAAAGCAGTGTATTACACTCTATGGAATGGCACTGACTTTGGAAGATATATTATTTATATATGTCAGCCACTGTTTGAGAGCAGAACTCTGCTGTGAGGGCTTGGTAAACCCTTTTCTAATCCTGGAAGAGTTTTTAAACTTTATATCAATGGGACTCTTGATGTAACAGGGCAGGTCAGGGCCCTAATAGTATTTGTGTTAAGAGAGATTATTTTGTCTTGTGTTCTGGACATCTGAAAAAAATCCAGGTGCAAGAATCCCATCAATCAATAATTTCAGATACTTGCTAACCTTCATAGTGACAGATTTTCAGTGGCTGCTGTGTCAGGCTGACAAGATATGTTCTTGTCACACAGAGGAGCTGAAGACATTGGCTTGTCTACTTTTGCCTCATGAGGCCTTCTGCAGTCATAGTGGAGTCTGTTCCAGAGTCTCAGTGACATTTACCACATCTTTGTAGTCACTTTTTGGTGATATATAAAAACACTTCACTTGTAGGAGGCTGGATGCTCAGATTGCTACGAGTTTACTGAGTCCATCTCCCTTGGAATTAGAAGTCAGGGTCTTCCTTTCCAAGATGCCCAACAGCTGTTTCTTCAGGTGGTCACTGACTGCTGACCAGTGAGTGTATCTAATACATCATTCTTAATTGAAAACAAGTGTCAAGTTTTTGACAGATAGTGTGGGATTTAAGGGTAGATTTTCAAAAGCAGAAATGAGACCTGCATGTCTGTGCCCTGAAGTAACACATTTTCTAAACTGTGAGTTAATGCAGCACCCATAAAGTCTGATTGCATCTCAGATGTCCATGTGCAAAACTAGCAACGTTGCTCTTGTTCCTCTGGCCTGGGATGGCAGTGCAAGGTTGGCACCCTGGGCTGTGGGCAGGCTCACTCCTCCTTGATGAAGCCTGTTGTGCTGTGCCACCTATCTCAGGGCTTGATTCTCCAGGTTACATACCTGCTTATGAGTGTATGTCTGATTGCTTTTACTCCAATAGATCCTGCTGAGTATTCATCATCCCCTGATTTAGCCACCTGCGTACATTAAAATGAGATTTAGGTGCGGCAAAAGAAAAACAGCAAGAGTTTACCTGATGGAAAGTAAAGAGGAAATAATTGAATTTGTGAGACTTGTGTACTTGGATGTTGGGTAGGTCATCAGATAAGATAGTGGATCCAAAATACGATTGTGAGAAGGAATTGTTGCCCTGCTAAAGCAGTGTTTTCCCTGTTCATTAGTTACTCCATCTAATTTACAAAATACATAGACATGGGGGTAAATTTACTGCAATTGCTAATGAAACCACTCAAGGAGTCCCATAAGAATGTAAGAGGAGCACAGTTCCTTACAAGAATGAAATAGCAAAAGCCCAATTAATCAGTGGTTCCTTGCAGCTTTTAGACCAGAACTGGCATGTTACCAAATGGCCCTCAGAAGAGACCTAAAACAGCTCAGGAAATGATTTAATGGGCACCTGGTCACAGATGTGTTCCTGCCAGACATACTGTCTGCAATGGTGCATCCCAAAATGGCCCTACAGGGTCTGAATTGCAAGAAATGTACACAAAAGTTCTCTTCAGATTTGGGGAGGCAATAAAAGAAACAAAACCCCCAAACCCAGGAAAAAAAAAAAAATCTGCTACGTAGTCTTCCTAATGTCTTAACTTCCCTGTAAGTCATGTTGGCAAGTGCCCATGTTCTTGCTGACATTTTGGTCAGCATTTCATCATTTCTCTGATATTCTGTCAAATAAGGCTTTATTTTGTTTATCTTGATGGCCACTTAATTCTCATTGTTGCAAAATAGCAGGAAGTAAAGCTCTTTCTCCTGGTCCAGGATGGTTGCAATTGTTCACCAAAACCCATCAAACCTGCCTGTGGTGGATGATCCTGGGATATAAACTGCTAACAAATTGCCCGATTTTGCTTTTCCCTTTTTTTTTGACTGCTCATGATTCTGCTGAACAATGATTTTGTTCTTCATGCTGTTTGGTGTACAGTTGTTGCTCATAAATTTAGCACCAAGTTACTCATGTTGCCCAGGTGATGGAAACCTGCAGTTAGGAATGTTAGTGTTATTGATGTTTCTGGCCAGGTTTTCAGTTGGAACAGGAGCTGACGAAGTAGCTCTGATTTTCTTGCATGATTTCTTTCTGCCATAATTAGATCTGATTGTTCTGATCTTTGCATGTAGTTAAGGAGCATATGTAAGGTCATAGGTATTTCAGAAGCTCTGGCTAATTTGAGTTTTAAGGAAAATGTTTAGAAATGTGAATTTGTTTTAATCATCTATGTTAAGAATGTTTCCATTCAGTTCATTTTGAAGTTTCTGCTGTGATGAGACTTTAGTGAGGTTGACTTCACGTTTCTGGTAGGAACTTTTAGGTAATAAACTAGAAAAAACCCTCAAGAAATATGAGATATATTTTTAGATAACAGACTGAAAAGAGTGTTTCTTAAATGCTTAAAAATGTAAATAATCCTTATTTAAATACACTCGAATTGCCATGACTGCCTTGACTGATAATTTTTAAAATACTTAAATAAGAGTTAATTTGCAGACGTGATTATGAGTTCAGTTCTGTTTATTTCAAACACTTCAACACATTTCAGTGTTGGTGTGGTACGTATTACATGCCTTCCTTACAACATATTATTCCTTTTCCTAACCCATTTTCTTCATGACAAGAACAGATGCATGTGAGGTCCTGCTTTTCCTACCTCCATGTTAACAGTGCTTACAGAAAAGACTGCAGCTGGGTGCAGTGAGGAGCTGCCTTGCATGATGTTTGTCCTTCACAAATGTTTAAAGAGGACCTTTGAGTGGTGGAAACAATTGCAGTTGAATTTTTTGTGACACTTAAAGATGAAATTTAGGGTGAAATTTATCTTGCCCAATAATAATGTTCTGATTTTTAGTGGTAGAAATCCAATTTCAGTGAATTAAATGTGTTCACTTGATGATAAACTGATGAGGGTAGGCATCTATGGAAGATGATCCCACTCTGGGCCAGGTGGTATGTCTGATTCTCTCCAGTACATGTCAGACAACAACAGTCTACAGTAGGTGAAGATGTAAAAGGAAGCAATATTTGCAAGACAGAAACCAGAAATGTGCTGTGCTTTATCATAGATATTTGTGATTTATCCTGGTTTTGTACATTCTTCTATTCATCCATATCCATGAGACCTATGTGAACCCATTTGCCCCTCAGCTGTCTTCTAGGGTTTAAGAAGGGTCTCTATTCAGTCTGTCCTGCCTCCAAATTACAAGACTGAAGCACGGAGAAATCGTTGCTTTTCATTTCCATCTTTTGGGTGTAGAGGATGATACAAATGTTTTTGTTTCTTACAGCAAGCTATAGGATGCATGGGACTGACTGTTGCATCATTCTGATGAAAAAACCTCATTTTGGGTTAGAAGCATCTAGCATTTCCTCTAATCTGTACACTACTTCACATAAAACCCAGGGTAAGCTGTCTGCATGGAAAAGCTCACATAACTCTGTTTTTTGTGAAAGGCAGGTTGAGAAGTGTGAGAAACAGAGGAAAGGGATATTACAATTTCTTTCTCCCTCAGAACGCTTTTTAAATTGTTTCCTGGTAACACAAACCCTTGGTGTGGCAGATGGGTTTTATGAGAATTAATTGTAATAATACTATATACAACTGTCCCAAATGTTTTCAAAACCCATTTCCTCCTCTTTATTTTTTCTGTCAACTACAAGAGCATGTAATAAATAAATATAGCAGGAATATTACTACATGTAAGTAACAGAACTGATTTTAGTTTTCACTTTCACAGAGGAATAAGTAAGGGTATTTAAAAGTGGACTTGGCTGCACGTACCATTAAGAGATTACTATACAGAAAAATGCTGCACAATAGGATGGGCTACTTGACCAGATAGCATGTTTTGGTCTGCCATCTGTGATTCCATGGGACACTGAGAAATGACGCTGGGGATAGGGGTAGAGGAAATCACTCACCACAATTTGATATGATCATATTAACATGACGAATACAGAGTTATTTTGCTGTTTCCCAGCTGCTGCTCACATGGTGCTGGGAGCTGAGTGCTTCCCTGCACCATCTCTAGCACTGACTAATGCAAGAAGTAAACAGAACAGAGCCCATTTTGAAGGTCCATGTTTATGTTGTATCTTGGTAGGGTATATCTCATTCAGGGGTCTCAGTAACCTAGAAAAACTCGGCAGATGTATGTCTCCATTTCAGAATAAAGGCATAACCTGTGGTTGAGGGTTTTTCCTTACGCGTGGCTTCTGCTTTTGTGAGTACTCTTGCTTCAAAGATGAGAATTTAGACCTCCTGGTAGCTTCATGTGAAGTTGACGACATTCATCCTTCTTGGTGAAGAGGCCATAAAGGTGTAAATGTTGTGACCAAATGGAAGCATCCCAAAGCAAACCCAGATTTTAAAACTGGTCATCTCTATATAGGCAAATAGCAAACCCATGCACAAGAGTAGCAACTAAAAGAACTTATTAGGGGATATGTAAATTGGATTTTGGGGAGAAATTTGTTCACTGAAAGGGTAGTCAAGCATTAGAACAGGCTGCCCATGGAAGTGGTGGAATCACTGTCCCTGGAAGTGTTCAGAAAATGTGTAGATGTGGTACTTTGTGACATGGTTGACATGTTGAAAGATAGTGACCTGTTGGAGTGAGTCCAAAGGAGGCCACAAAGTTGATCAAAGGGCTGGACCACCTCTCCTATGAAGACAGGCTTGAGAGCATTGGGGCTGTTCAGTCTGGAGAAGAAATGGCTTCAAGGGAGGCCTTAGAGCAGCTTTGCAGTGCTTACAGAGGGTCTACAAGAATGATGGAAAGTGACTTTTCTTGGGGACATGTCGTGATGGGACAAGGAGAAATGGCCTTAAGCTGAAGGAGGTTAGGTTAAGATCAGATATTACAAAAAATTTCTATAAGGATATCAGGGCACAGGTTGCCCAGTGAAGCTGTGGATATCTCTGAGGTGTTAAAGGCCAGGTTGGATGGGGCTCTGAGCAACATGACCTACTGAAAGGTGTCCCTGCCCATAGCAGAGGGGCGTTGGAACTGGATGGTCTTTAAGGCCCCATCCAACCCACGCTGGTCCTAATTCTGTGGTTGATGGACCAGGCAGTTCTGAACTAGTGACTGGACTTCATGATCCTAAAGGGCTTTTCCAACCTAAACGTTTCTATGATTCTGTGATTTTTACCCCTCTTTTTTCTAACTTGTGC
This sequence comes from Hylia prasina, assembly GCA_013397195.1. Classification (NCBI taxonomy): domain Eukaryota; kingdom Metazoa; phylum Chordata; class Aves; order Passeriformes; family Sylviidae; genus Hylia; species Hylia prasina. The sequence continues at coordinate 345,094 of VYXD01004356.1, read as the reverse complement.
ACCTTATTGTCTTTCCTTTCGTGTATATGAAATTGTTTATCTATGTAATAGCTCCTGTTTCTGAATTATAAACTGACAGAAACAAATAGAGCTCTTGTCTTTTCAAAAATTTTCAGTGCTACCTTGTCTAATATATTATTAATAGAAACAAGAGACATTCTTCAGTTAAAAGACAGTACAGTCACTTGGTACTTGGCACCTTCTATGATAATACAGTCTTAGAAATATGAAAGATACCGTGGCATGTGCATCTGAAACTTGATTATGAAGAATTTGAATTTGAATATAATCACAGTTTCAGTATCAGCTGCAGTGGGAGCTACACAGGGAAGGAGCATTTCTTTTTTCTGCCATGCTTTTCTGGCAGGGTTAGGTTGGGTAGAGGACACAGATCCTGGGATCCACCTGTACTCTGGAGCTGTAAAAACGCCTTTTAGAACTGAAACCAAAAGAAATGTCACCCATGTGACCCATGAGTGGTAGATGGTGCCTGGCTGCAAAAGCAGTGCAGTGTGGCAGGGCAGAGCACAAACACAAAGGAGGGTTGAGACCCACAGACATTGCATAAATGCTGCTTGAAATGCAGGGAAGAGGCTGCTAGCAAAACCCTATGGTCCCAGAGACCACCTCGAGAACAAGGGATTTGGTAAATTGGAAGCCTCATGGACATACTACTCGAAGGCTGGTATTGCAGAGAGAAATAAATGCTTCTGTGAAGTTTGTTTTTTGGTTAAATTTGTAGAAGAGATGTTCAGAGCACCATTTCTTTTCTCTTTCTTCTTTCAAACTTTGCCCTGTGAGAGATAATTAAGCATCTTTCATGAATTTGCTTCAGGAAATATGAAGTTCTTGGTGTGATAATATGTGTGCTTTATTGGCTTCTATAAGCAATTAAAAAATCTAGATTTAGGCATTTTGTTTGTTATTATTTATTAATAGGGTTAATTATAGCTGTGAGCCATGGAGATTAGTATGTGATTTTCGAAGCTTGCATTGATTGATTATGGTAACGTATCTTAAGAAGTACTGCTTAACTGAATTTTTTGATATTTTTGGGGGGGGTTTTGTTTTGTTTTGTTTTGTTTTGCTTTGTTTTTCCTGGAGTTTATGATGGATTTAATTTTATACCAGGAAGAATTTTAACTTCTATTTATTGCTCATATTTTTGTTCTGACTAGTATAAAGTTGTCTGTTTCATCTGTAGCTGCAATTTTTTTAACTTTGGTGGTTTACACTTAAATATAAACTTGTGTGTAGGACAGGTCATGAACTTCTCTCTGTATCCATGAAGTAAATAAAGGATTATAGGTTTTCCTGTGTTTTAGCTTGTCTGGTGTGTGCTCAGGCATCAGGGCTGACCTGTGTACATGCCTTCTAGGTGGTATCAATAGCTTGTGCAAGTGCTTGAATTAAAAAATACTGTTGTAAGGAAGAGTAAAATGCAGATATACACAATCTCTTTACTTGCTTCTGAGATTTTTCCACTAGGCTCATGTGCAATGAGGCTTTTGTGTGATTTTGGACCTTGGCTTCGCTAAGCTGTGATGTGAGAATGTTACCTTATTTTGTAGGCAATACTAAAGTGGACAAACTGGCCTTCCCTTCTTACTCTGCCCTGATCTGCTGTTCTCAGGAGCAGTGTGGTTGGGTTGTGTAGCAAAGGTACTGGGGTCTCCTCTTGTGCATTAGCTTTGCTGTGGGCCTTTGCACCAACAAGGGGAAGAAGTAGATTTGCCAAAATGATGTTCAACAGCTTCCAAAAAAATGGAGAAAAACAAAAAGGCAGTTTTTGTCTAACAGTAATGCAGCTTATACCTTATTAATCTGCTTCCTGAAAAAAAAAATTGTTTTCCCAGAGAAAACCTATGCATAGGATCCACATAAATATTCTTGCATATATACATGGACAGGATCCAAATGTAAAAATGCTGCATCTGTGACTTTCTCTACTTGTTGGGGCCATTTTAACTCTTGAGTTGTGCAGGTATACACCTGCCTCTGGCATTAACTTGTTTTCCAGAGTATGCTGTCCATCTGCTTCAAAGTGTCTAAATGCATGCTTGGCTTCATTACTTGCTACTACAAATCAAACAATAAAGCATAAGTGCCTATATGACACAGCCTGATTCACATTCCAGGTATGTTTATTTATTTCTAGCAGCTAGATGATGCTTCCTAAGTTGGCCTGGTTATTAATTTGGTTTTATATAGTTTCTACGTGATTATTTTGCAGATGTTCTCTTGTCTTTCTTTTGTCTTTCTATCTGTGTGTCTTTTTCTCTCTTGGTTTTTTTTCCTCATACTTTTTTCGGAATGGGAGTTACTTTCATACTTAATTTCACTTAAAAATAAGGCAAATACACGTAGTTCAGCAGTTGCACACGTTAGAAATAAGACATAAATATATAAGACATTAGTGCTGTTCAGTGAATTCATAGTATTTCTGTTTTCTGCATGTACTGGATGTGATTTAGAAGCATTTCTCCATCCAATTTATAGATACAAGAAACACCCCCATATTTTTATCAGCGATTAAATAGCACATGGACTTTCCAATGCTTTCATACTGTTTCAGGGCTTTTGTGTTGACTCTCCATCTCTAACACTACCTAAACTGGTCTTCCAGTTATTGGATCAACTTACTTTTTCAGTCTTTCCTGAAAACTTTGAGAGCATTTGGTTGGCATGAATGTTATTCTGGAGGCTGAAAAACGCTAACAGATACAACATGTAGGGCTGATGTGGTAAAAGGAGAAACCTGTGTATATTTTAGCAATACAAGAGGAGGTTCATTAGAGAACACTTACAGCTTTGACCATTATTTGTAAGAATATCATAGCAAAAGGCATCTTGCTGTTCTTGCTTTGCAAACAATGTGACTGAAGCACAATTCCAGCTTCTGCATTGAAATTGGATTAGCATATTCTTTGTATTAAACATCTTGTGGTTCTGTAACCTTTTAGAGCTTAAGTTGTTTGTATAAACCTACTGTCACATTTAGTACTGAGAGAAAAGTTTTCTCATACTAAAAAACATTTTAAGAATAAAGTTTCTTATATTTTATTGCCTGTGGCTGTGGGTAAAAGGCTTCAGCTACAGTTGGTCTGAAACTACTGTGCAGAAGAAGTCATAAAGTGCCCTGCAATTGAAGTCACCTAAACAGGTTGCTGCCCTAAGAGGAATATTTTTAGTTTGAAAGAGGGATTATGGCACATCTCTTCCATCAAAGCATTCCTTCGCCCAGCTGCATTTACGCCTGATTTTGACTCTTCTGTATGGCCTTATCTATCTTACTGTTATCCTTAGAAGATCCTCCTTGGCATCTAGGAATTGAATCAAGTTTCGTGTTGATCTTCCTTATTTAGTCAGTCAAAGTAAGCGTGATATTTTTCACTTCTGGCTACTAACAGTAGCCACTAAATCACTGCAAAACAGTGTTTGCTTTTTGACCCAGTTGCCTTCACAGGCATTCTTTGGAACAAAGCAGATATGCTTTTTAGTGTGTTATGAAGATAACACAGCTGTATTTGGCAAGGTTTGTCTGGTTTAAATATCAGTGTCTACCAGACTAGAGGATGTCAAAATTGGGAAATAAGTATGACCATAATAGATGACAATGTAAACCATGGCTTATCATGAAACATGCAAGGAAAATACTCTGGATCAACAAAGGTTTGATTTGGTTATGTCAGGCAGCTGATGTATTTAACTTTCTATATTGCTTTGACCTTGGCTTGCATACAGGATTATTACTGGGTATCACAGCCTCTGTCAGTTTTTCAGATACGTATTTTGACTCAATACGAGCAACGGAAAGTGGACTATACTTCATCCTTTAGAAACACAGAATATTTTGAAATCAGGTAGTGATTTCAGCCATGGGTTATATACTGTAATAAGAATACATAGTATGGCATTAGTTTGGAACAAACTTATCTGTGAAGGTTTTAAATTTTTAAATTTTGTTCCTGAAATCGATCTCTCTCATTCTGCTGGACTCAAAAAAAGTCTATGTATTTAGTAGCATGGTAGTTCAGTTTTTCCTACAATAAGGTAACTTATACAAGTGCCAGAATGTATTTTGCTATTTCTCTTCATCAATTTACGTCACTTACCTCTGAAGTGTTGATCTTCTTCTGGTTTGAAGTAGTGTCTATTCTCATGCCTATAGGCATTTCATTTTAGCAGTGCTCAACTGGAGGCGAGGTTGTATTTATGAGAAGAAATATATTAGTAATAATAGCAATAATAAACAACTGTTAGACTATGTGAAGATTTAGCTGTAGTGAGCTGTAGTGTCCACTTCCCCCTATCTAAATTACAGCCACAGAAAGAGGTAAAAAAACTTCAGGGAACAAGAATTCACCCCTTTTATTTACATGTACATCATGGTAATGAAAAGTTGATCTCTCAAGGAAATCTTAAAATTATGGAATCATACAGTGGGGTTGGGTTGGAGGGGACCTTAGGTGTCTTCTGATGATGAAAGGAAGTATTAATATGAGGAGAAATTTAAGCGCCTTGCAGCCTTTTCCACAGAAGAGAGTGTTCCTATGACGTTAAGGTGCAGTGGGTGCTTTTGATTTTGTTTTTCTTTTCAGAGAATACATACATATCTGCTGCATCTGTCCACAGCATGTGTTACCACAAATCTGTACCAGTGATTTGAATACTTGCTGACCTAAGACAGCAGCTAGGAATATCTATCTAAATGGTAATAAGAACCTTGAAGGGTAATCCATGATAGTGTGCAAAATACTCAAAATCTTTGGCAGTTTGATTTTGTCTCATTCTTGTTACTAAAACCATGTAAACCCATGAGTTTCCAATACAATTATCCTAGAGAAATAGGAAAGAATTTGACAGTATTTTCTGCCAGGCACATTTGCAACATTACTATTATCATAACTTCTGGTGAGTTTGACAGTTATATACAAATGTATATATTTAACCAGGGCTGTTGAACAATCAAACCTGATAACAAAGTGGACTCAGTCTGGAAAGTTAATGAGAGTTTTCTGCAGGCACTGGGTCCTTCCTTGAAGTGGGGGGAGTGCCCTGAAAATTGTGAGAAGACTAGCCGAGTAACGTAATCACACCAATGTGGCTACATACGTTCTCCTTTATTTCAGGCAAAATGGCAGCTTATATACAGTTCACCATAGTTTACATTTACAGACATTCCCTCATTGGTGTACAGGGCACAAGAATGTAACTAAACTATGTTTATTCTTACACTTAAGTGGCTAAAGATCTCAGACTAACATGTGCATCCACTATTAATTAGGTGTACTACTTTCTCCCTGGGCATACCTTAACACAATTTCTAACGACGCCACAGGCTGCAGGCCTTAACAGAGGCCTGCACCTGAGTTAGGCTGGGTTTACCAACCTAATTCTAGAGCATATCATGCCCCTGCTCTCTAAGAAATTCCTCTACACTTCCTTATGGCTCTCATTGTAGTGTGAATAAGGAAATTTTACCTGGAGACAATACAAGCACTGTTAGAATAAAATTCTGGTAAAGAAGCTAAAAGAGAAATTTTTTTTTTTTTCTGAATTGTTTCTGAAACTTAAGAAAATATTATCAGGAAACTGAATTTTAAAAGTAGTATCACTTGAGGTGACGAATTTATGAAGTTAATTCATCCCAGCTACTGGCGTGTGTAAAATGTTAAGTGAGCTTAAACAGAGCAAGTTATTCTCACCCTGTATTCTTGAATCAAAAAATGGGAAATGCAGTGCTGCTGCATTAGTATAAAATGTGGAGTGCTAGTTTCAGTGCAGTTGGAAGATATTAAAATTGCCAGTTTCTACAGTTAAAATGTTATCAAGAGTAGAAGAAAACATACTTCTTGTTGTCATATTGCTTGCTGCAGACTCAGTTTGAAAAACCTCCAAGATCTATGGATTTTGAATACTTTCTTCACTAAAATTAATCATTTGATCCATGTTTTGCTCCATTATTGGGACAGGCTCTTAGAATAGGATCTGAAGCTTTGATCCAGCTTAATGACCTGACTGCTTTGTTTTGCACGATGTGCAAATCTGCCTCTATTTTAAAAAATATGCCATTTAGTTCTGTCATAGAGTGTTATATGGTCAGGTAACTGGTCTTGTAAAGTGGGCACTTCCATTATTGACAGAGTTTAAAATACTTTGAAAAGAATGCTTCAAGAATATTGGATGGTTCAATATAACTACTTTTTTACATTAGATGGTTTCTGTGGTTCTCACAGTGCCATTATGGGAACCTTATATGGTCTCATCCTCTATTAAGAGATCATCAGTAGTAAGAAAGATTGGCACCGTGTAACTCAAGATATGAGCAGTGTCAATGTCAGGCACTGTAGCAGAATGGGTTGTTTGTGATAGTAAGCAACTGCTTGACTTAGTAGATTCAATGACACTTCTTTGGCCATTTATTCTATCATCTGTTAATCATAGTTAATATACCTTTTATGTGAAGTCTGACATCACAGGTAAATAGCAGAACAATGCAAAAAGATGAGTATGAATATGCATGTTCAGTGGGACATCAGTCTGTAGTCATTAAAATGTCATTTATATAATATAAAAGCTTAGAAAATGCAGATTTTCAAAACATGTTTCTTTTTCTCTTAATATTTTTGGGCTTATGCAAATTGTCTTTACCTTATAACATTAGTTTTTAAGGTACCTATAAGTTTAAAAGTGGATTACAACATTGATGGCAGAAGTTTGCTGTCAGAACATTGTTCCACTAGTGTATTTGCATCTAGAAAAAGATGTCTTCATTTCTTGCAAGAGAGCTGTTATTGTATTTTTTCCATTTGTTTGTGGTTTTTTTTTTTTCTGTTGCATAATTCTTTTGCTTTGAATAGCATTGAATTTGATATATCAGTGCAGAGAGAAAGATGGTACTTCAGGTATTACAGAAAGAAACCCGAAACAGGCTTACTAAGAATACTAAACTTGATTTTAAACCACAAAATAATATGTCTGTTATTAAAATAAGTGTAGAAATCCAACTGTAACTTTCTTTTGCCCTCTGTAGAGATGTCTAGAGGAAACAGAATCAGAATTCATCTGTTGTGGAAAATACAAAGACACCAACTGTACATCTAAGGGAATGAGTGAACTTAGAATAATGGATTATAAAGATACTGTATATGAGGTTTTTATCTGAGAGCAGTTGTGTTTCTGTGTCAGTATACATTTTAGAAAAGATGCAATGAAATTAAAATGTCTACAGCCCAAATTTTAATCTTAGTTTATAAACTAGCTGGGTTCATTCAGAGCAGTTCAGTTCATGCAAAATTGTACTTACGCTGTTGAAATTGCAATATGGCTTTTGTTTTTGATGTGTACTTTTTCAAAACAAACCAGTTATATGTGCTATGATAAATGTAGGTGTAAGGGATCATATGTATTAGAAAATCATTCAACTTTCTATTCCCAGAGAATTAATTAAGTCCCATTTCCGTTTTGTCAGTGTCATTTCCCATATGAAAAAGAAAATAGGAAAAACAGCCTTTTTTGGATTAATATATCCTGCTTCCACACTTTTCTTATTGGCTACCTGCATCAGTTACTGAATTAAATCATTATTTCTTAATATAGAAAGGATTAAATAATGTGGTATGAGAAAAGCACATTTAAAGCCTTGTGTTACTGCTATAACGATTCCTGCAGACGTAGCCTCTGCTATGTGCAAGAGGCCATAAACTGATGGCAAGTAAATTCCAATAAATGTTGGCTCTCACGTGAGAAATTTGCTTTAGAAATGATACATAAATTTTCTGTTCATTAACATTGGAAAAGTCCTATCGGAAATAGGACTTTGATTTGTAATGAGGTCAAAGGCACGAGAAGTGATTTACAGTATGCATAAGGAGTTAAGGGACTTTTGTATGAAGTAAATGAGAAAAAAATCCCATAGTAAAAAATAAGTGGCTTCACCTTTGGAAAAATAATGATCATGTATTCTATGACTTTCTAAGCAAACTGCAAGTTAATATGTCTTTTATTTGCAGTGAAAGCTAATTAAGCTTCAACATCGTAACAGACACTTTTTAAATCTGCCAGCGTAGGTTTCACTTACAGAAATACATTAAGTGCTTCTACATAACAATCTAATTAAAAATTAGTTAGTTATCAAAGCTAAGAATGTCATATTAATTGAGATATGTATTAATATTACACTTAATTTACTGCAGAGAGAGAGAAAAACCCAGCAAGAGGGGGCAGCTAATCCAGAGAAGTGTGGCTCTGCATTTAATCCAGGGAAAGCCAGTTTAGAGCTCAAGGCAGGTTTGCTTCCACTTGGATGTTGTATAGTTGCAGAATCAGAAGCCAAGAGTATTAACAAAGCATCATAACCTCAATGTCTGAAACAGCATTTCTGATAACTAAAGTTCAAAGAAAGAGTCAGGATAGAAAGATTCTTGAAAAATCTTTGGCTCAGGAGGAAAAGGAAGATCTAACACTAAGAAGTTGAACAAATGATTGGCAGTAGAACAAGTCCAGTTGAGAGGAGCTCCAAAGAAGTGGATGTGGAATTAACTAAGTACAGCCAAGGTCAGACTTTAGTGTATGACTTAATGGAAGGGAATTTCAAGCCTAATAAAAGCCCTTCTTCACAGGAAGAGGTTGACAGCTGGGGATGCTGTCATCTGAAGAAATTGGAAGTACTTTGTTGAACCCAGGAGACTAACTCCCAGGAAAATGTTTCTTTGCAATTTGAGGGTTAGAAGCAGCAGATTAGTCAGTGCTGGAGAAAAGCCTGAGCTACCAAATGACTGAAGAAAGTGGCTGAGCATTCTGGTATTGTTCTTTTTCTCCCTTAAAAAGAGGACAAGATCCATTCATGTAATGACCAGATTAAAAAGCCAATGTGGAAAGAATCACCTGTCCTCTGTAATTTATTTCTCTTTTATAGGTTGATGTTTTCTTAGATTTGCTTATTACAAATCTAATGCTCACGCTTTGAGATCCTGACCATTGGCTGCTTGCAAGTGCAGTTTTAAACTTCAGTTAGGATGACCATCTTCATGTAGTACAAACTCCAGCAGAGGTGGAAGGAAAATGTGATGGAATTTATATCAAACATTTGACTGTTCTTTTAGTTAAATGAGCTTTACCCACCAGCTTCAGTCTCTTCTATTGAAAGACATTGCCACAAAAGCAACCTGAAACTCAAAGGATTTTTTCAATAGGCTTGTTGTTGCAGTGACAGTGTCCTGGGCACCTCATTAGGAAGATTGTTTCCCTCTTTCTTGCAGCAGAGTACTTTCTTTTCCTGTAATGGGCGGGCCATGATTTAAGCGTGGTTTGTAATTCACCTGTGGTTGTCAGTGCAAGTAGAGACCTTCGAGGTTATATTTGCTTAACTCTTTAGTCTTGCATATCAAGATAAGAGCCTGCAGAGTGACATTGAAGCATCGAAGGGAAAAAAAAGGGAGGGGGGATACAACATGCACAGATAAATATTCATTTCTTTTTCTTAAACAATTTTTCCAAGAAGATGTGTTTTTGCATATGATTTACTTCCTTATAAATAGATGTAGATGTTTATTTCTGCCTCAGAATAATAAAAATCACAGAAGCTTATGTCTTTAGTAATACAGTAGTTCAGTCTAAGACATGCTTGCTGATGCAAGAATTTGGAATTCAGAGCTTCCCAGCTCCTGCTTTTCAGTAGCAGGAACTTTGTAGGACAAAGTGTTTTCAAATTGCAAGTTAAGATGTGGTCCTGGGCTCTTGGCATGTACAGATTATTCGTGACCAAGTCAAAGGTAATCAAGTGAACTTGAATTGGTAACACTTCTGTGTCATTTTGAGATACTGAGTGCTTATGAAAATCAGGAGCATGTGAAGAGGAAGTATCTCCACAGTAGGATGCAAAGAAAGATATCTGAAGTACAGTAATAGCTAGGGACAGACAGAAATCTTGGGGTTTTTTTTCTCCTTTTGGTAAAAAAATGGCGGGAGAGTGGAGGATGGAAGGGGGAAAACCCTCTGCCTGGCAGTGTTAGCACCATGCTCCCACTGGCAGCTGAAACCTGCCCTTGCCCTGAGGAAGCTGTGTAGACTCATGGGAGGATTTGGAGAGCGCAGTAAGTGCTTAAGTAAAATGTTTAGGGGATTTAAACTTGATTGGTAAGCATGGTAAAGTGATGTAACTGCAGTAATAATGAAAAACTGTCAAATTAACAGAATCTATGTTCCTGAATTTTCTATGTGGACCAAATCTGTTATTATATGTACATCCAAGAGATTTTACTTCATCGTCCAGCAGCAATAGAAAATAAATTATTGTCATCCTTTGTGATAAAAGTTGGGGTTTATATTTTGGTCTTCTGCATATTAGCTGCAAATCAAGCACTGAGTAATGCTACAATATTAACTTTAAAAGAGAACTTAACCAAACCCTTATATCTTCATGTTTAAGGGGTTATTTCTCTCTATCATTTTAGCATTGTTTAACAAAAGCAAATACGTCATACAAGACATTAAAATCATTTTGGCTATAGTGGAAAGTAAAGTTGCTACTTCAGCATATACATATACATCCACAGGGGTAAATTGCAGACAGAGAGACTGTGTTTACCAAGATGTGTTCTGCTGTTACAGTTCCTTTGTTAACTGTTACTGGATCACATAAACTCACCATAGCAAGACTTCAGCATCGAACTGAAAGCCTATAAATGTTACTTGAGTTACAGAGTCTTTTGAGGTTGAGTTTGTAGGGCCCAAAGGAGGACCTGTGTGGTACCATAAGCTGTGCTCTTCTACTTTCCTGTAAGTCATGCAGGGAGCAGCTACAGGTGGAAGTACTGGGAATGATCTGGAGCTCTGAGTGAAGTGAACAGCTCAGGCAAGATCAGTAGTTACAAACAACAAACTGAGGACTGAGAAGCTGTGAGGATTCTCTGGTGTGAAGGCCATCTCTGTGCCTTTAGGTGAAACAACCTTCAGCTGAAGCTCAGAGAAAATTGTGATTTCCTAAACAATAGGATTCGCAATAAAAGACATAGGGCTTCTGTTTCTTATGCCATTCAACAAGATTTAGAAGGAAATGCAGCCAGAATTAATGGTCATTACCTGATGAAAACCAGACATCCTTGGGAATGGGCTCATACAATCCAGGATAAGGCTAAATGCAATTAAAAGGACTCCACTGAGGCCAAAATGGCAGAAAAGCCAGAGGAAACAGATGGATTTTAAAGTATGGAATCATCATTGTAAGGAAAGAGCTTTTCTTTTAATTTAAAAAAAAAACCCTCCAAGTTTAGTAGTTAAAACATAAATGCATTTCCCTAGAAAGCATAAACAGCTATAGACAGTGACAATCACTTTATTGATTACTTGTAAAGAAGGAATTGATGTTATTTTCCAATATAGAATTTGAGGTTTACGTTAAAGAGTAGTTGAGCAATTTTGAAGAATGATTGACAATTTACCGTAGTTGTTTCATCTACAGGTCATTTGTAAAGGGAGAATTTTAAACTTCCTCACCTTAGATTGCACTTAAAAAAGTACTTGAATGTTACTTCTTTGCTTGCTAATCCCATAATTACTGTAAAAATAAAGCACCAGATTCTCCTTTACCAGTTTCATTTAGACACTTGAAGGATCTTTTGCAATGGATGTCATAGTATAAAAGGGTCCTCATCTCTCTGAAACTCATATTCAGAGAGTTGCTTCTAAGTTCACCTCCCTTATATTGCTGTGACATGTGGGTTCATAAGCTCTTCTACATAAGCTTAAGTTAGAAGCAAGAACAGTTGTGTAGATTAGGACAATGGGCCTCAGTAAATGGTGCAGTGAAATACAATTAGCCTAATATTTATGCAGAATTATATAGGTGCTTTCACTTAACAGAGGAGAAAAAACTATAAAATTATTATTATAAGCCCTGGAAAAATGTTGCTATTACATATTTATAAAGGCTGCACATGGTAAAAAAAAGGTTGTCAAATTACTTTTGAAAAGCTTTATGAATTTGCTTTTGATAAGCAAATGTCAGAGTGACAATACAATTTAGTAATTTATCCAGTATATTAGAATTCATGGGCTACTCGGAAGTTTTGCCCTCAGGCAAGACCCGTAGTAGTTGCAGGGAAGTGATTTATGCATTGTAATAAATGTTACTGCTCAATCTGTTTGCTTGTTCAATGGTTAAAGTCCCAAAAGAAAAGTTTATCTCAAATTAGGACTGGCATGCATTATCTGTCAGCTTTATATAGTCCTGTAAAAGTTACTGAGCTGACAGAAATATTAGCAGAATGTTTTATAGATTTTTGTACTGGATGAATCCTTGCATTGGTGAGGACAAGCGATGGGGCTGTGGTGCTGTGCTGCAGGATTAAAGTTGCGTGTAGATGAGTAGTTTCACTCAGTGGTTCACTGCAAATGAACATCTGGACTGCATATTGGTTCCATGTGTGCAAATGAGATCAGCCCAAATAATGACCAGAATCAATCAGGCTTCAGCCTAGATGTACACTGCTAGTGATTTGTTAGACAACCAGAATTGGCAGCACCTTGCATAATTTGGCACCAATTGACAAAGATTAGTCTGTTTTGGGGCCTGAACAGTTATTAATTTGAACACCCCCCTCCCAAAATATTTTGCAAAGTAAAATCAGCTGTGGTTTATTTGTCCCTGCCCCCTCCTTTTCATACCAGCCCTAATTGTTTTAGACAAACAAGTGAGCTTGCGGCCTGTTCACTTTACACAGGAAGACATGAATTCTTTGATCCATACAATATTCTCTAGTTCAACCTTGGAGCTATTTACTAAGGAGATTTATTTGCAGACAGACAGTAAAGCAGCTCTTTACAAATGGAAATGAGTTCAGCTTCTTTGATTTTCTGGCTTGAGTTTCTCCCCTCCCATAGGATTGGTATCACAAAACAGTTAATAGGTATCTGCCCTGTTTCGTGTTTATTGAAGAGGAGCACAAACAACAGAGACAAAATCAGCCAGATTCTGTAGAGCTTTTTGAGCAGTGTGTAACACCTCTGGATGAGAGCTGGGACAAACACAACTTTAGGATGTGGAGTAGTTTGCAGGTCAGGCAGTGCTTTCTGTCTCACCAGCCTTTTGACCAAAGCCCGCACTTTCAAATCACTTTAGACAAAAAAGAAAGGGGGAAAAAGGAGAAGATATTACATTAAAATGAAATAAATTTCATCTTGTGTTTCTGTGAATTCCAGTTTTGTGGGAAAAAAATGGGTTGGATCAAACCTTGAGCAGGTATGTGCACAAAGTACTACAATATTAACGCAGTTGCAAAGGGACTGTCATTTCTAGGAAGTATTTTCTTCTTTGGCTTAAGAACAGGGGGACAGTCAGCTGGTGAGACCTGAAATTTTCTGCTTTTCCCTGCATGAAATCAGTGTAAAGCATCTGAAGGCAGTGAAACTGCAGTGATGCTGAATTGTTGAGTTGGAGAGAAGAGTTTGGCATTTTTTCATTGTTGATCCATCTGACATATTGCATGGTGCTTCCTTTAGCCATTATAAATTCAGAATTGGCTTTATGGACCATGGAAATAATCAGTTTTACAGCATGTACTCCCAAGATAATTTTTTATATTCTTCTATAAGTCACTTTTAATTGTTCAGTAATTCTGTACATTCCACTCCCAAAGGGTCTATTGCTTTCTTCAGGGATCACTTCCAAAAATATGACTTACAGCACCCTTTAGGAACACAGTGATTTGTGCTAGGAAGTAAGAAACTTGAAACTACAGGTAGAAATTAAATAGGTAAAAAGTAATCGCCTGGCCAGGTCAGGAGGGTTAAGTCACCTCTGACAGAAATGTGAGGGAATCTTTAATGATCACAGGTGGTGGAAAATTCTCCTGACTTAAATCAGGAGCGAGACATCCAGCAGCTGAGTGGCCTCTGATACCATGCTGAGGTACTGGTTTAGTGCTGACCCAGGATAGCATCCATTTCTGCTGAATTGGCTGTGATTTCAGTCATGTGAGATCAGAAAACAGGCAGAGAAACGTAGTGTACCTCTAATGCTGTACCCTGCTGGGTGTCCCAGCATTGCCCAGCAATCTTTCTCTCCAGCTCTTGCCCCTGTCTGACCTTGCCTCCCTTTTATGTTCCAGTGAGATCAAACAGGATGGCACAGAGTGACAGGAATGTTTGTTTTGCTTCTGTCAATGGGCATTGCTTGTGATTCATGTGGTTCACAGTCCTGTGCTGTAGGAATAACTGTTTGGTATGGAGAAGAGTGGTACGTGTCTGTGATTTGACTTGCCTTGCTAATCTCTAGCATCTATGATTCATCTGTTCTGGGAAAAACGATCACAACATTATCAGGCATCTTTGAATGCAAAGCTTATCATAACTGAAAAGGAGATTGTGTCAAATACACTTGCTGCTGTGTAATGTGTCCTGTGATACTTTTCCCAAAATAAATGTCTTCTGTATGTGCATAAGGATATGCAAATCTGCCTGAAAATGTTTGATATGCTGCCTAAATTAAGCTCTCTTTGTTCAGCCATGGCACTTCTGGTCCTGTTGGGGAAATTCAGGAAATTCAAGAAATTCTGCTTATATCTGCCATTTTCCCTTTCAACTGCTGTTATTTGGTTTGTCATTATTAATGACATCCAACTGGCATATATTTCAGTCAGTGGCAGAATACAGCGTTTCCATGAATGCCGGTGCAATGTGATTAGCATCAACCTGCCCAGAAGAGTACAAACCAAGGCACCATATTGTGCTATCCATATTAGAAGAATAAAATCAGCCCTTAAAACTTGTTTACCTTGGGGTAATGTAAGAAGCAGGCTTCCTGTCTTATGATGGAATTTTACAATGAAACATTAACTCCTCTTTTCCTGTGTCACCTCAGTATTCAATTCATTATGCTATGTGACAAAGAATAAAGGCTTTATTCTTATAATGTCTATGTCACTAAAGTGTTTTTTGTAGTCAGTAACTTCTTTCTTTGAAGGGGTATATTTCAAACTATGGACATGCCTTAGTGTGGTTGATGTTTTCCTTGGCTTGTTTGTTTTTCATAATGAAAATGTCTTTTCATGTGTGATTTTCTTGCCTTTGTTTCTTTTTTAATTTAATGAACACCTCACTATTGTTGGTAAATGGCAATATATAAATGAGATTTAAAAAAAGCAATGCTAACAAAGATTAAAAGAGGTATCCCATTTTAGAACATTTAGAAGTGTTTTTGTAGTTGTTACTTTAACATCTTAAGGAGAGGAAAATCGATTCCTGGATGTCTTTATCCAAAGATTCTGCTGTGATTACTTAGACTGGTTTGATGGCTGCAGGTTTTCCATATAGAAAATCCTAAATCAAGCCACCACAGTCTGATTGCACTGGAACATATCTTTTGAGTGATAACAGGTTCAGATATAAGACAGGAGATTTTGTGAATTCCTGATAGCTTAGGTGTGTAGCGGTAAGCTAGATTTGGTTACAGGGGAGTTTAGGTGAGCTCAGTTAGACCATCAGAGCCATTAACTGTGGCAAGGGGACATATTTGTTTCTATCATATTCCCCAGAGGTTCTCCAAGATCCTGGCTGCCCTGGCATTGTAAACCCTTTACAGCAGCTTCCTGCAACAAAGTTCACCAGAAGCAGTGAGACAGCGATACCATCACCGGCTGTGCAGCACATCCCACAGCAGCTCCTCCTAGGGAGTGTTTGTTGCCCAACTCTGGGTTCATGTGTTCAGTTCAAAACAGTAGGAATTGCTTCATCCTCAGAGATTCTTGAATGCTTTCCCTTGGTTGTTGTCTTCTGTCTTGCCTGTGCCAGATAGTCATTTCTGTAGCTGTTTTCTTCAAAAGCACCCATAAAGAAATTTTTGTTTGGCTTTGCTTTCCATTCTGTAAAACAATCTTTCAGCAAGTAAGGATCTGAAGAAAAGAGATTGACTTAATTAATACATGATGGGAAATGGTGCGTATATATAGATGTATCTAGAAACAGAAAACAGAACAAACCAGAACTATGAAGTTGTGTTTCTAAATGTATTCAAAGTCTTCAGGGTGTGGGGAGGAAGGGGCAGTAGTAACTTTCTGCAAAGTAACTTTATAAGGAATTTCCCTTCTGGGGCCTGACATTGCTTGGACCCGTGTCCTCGGAAAATTCACTTAGCCCTCTATTTTAATTTTCCATTCAGAAAATGGTATTAAAAATACCTCCTTCTTCAGTTGCATGGAGAAACTGGTGTCTGCAAAGTTCCTGTTCAAGGGGACAGGAATGGACCAAAATGTTAACTTCACTTTGTGATCAGTTTTTGTAGCAACATTTCCATGCCTCTTGTGCAAATGTTACTCCTGTGAGGGCGTGTGTTGGAGCTCTTCAGCTCCAAAACAAGTCCTGACAGGAAGGCTCTTGCCAGCTGCTCCTGACAGGATGGTGGGTGGTTGCTGTGCAGTGTTAGGAATAGCACCATGCTGACTGCTTGTGTCCAGCTGAAGGTTGTCCAGAGAGAATGGCAAGGCCAGCTCTGGTAGCAGCCTTCTACCAGGTGTTGTCTCCTCTCTGTAGCTCTGTTTAAGCCTTACTTCCCTCCCTCCCACCATGTGTGTGACCAGCGTTGCTACTGGAAACAAGTAAAACTTGGAATTCTAAAGAGATTTGAAAAAATGCCCCAGAGTACAGAGATCAGATGCCAATGTCAGCAGTCAGAAGGGAGGATCATCTCTAGGGTGTGGGTTGGATCCTGAGAGACTTTCCTTCCTGGCACCACGCTCACCAGGAGTTTCCAAATGAGCTGATGTTCAAGCCATCATCAGCTGCAGCTCCCAGCTGCTGGCATGTGCAGGAGGAAGCACTCAGCAGCTCAGACATACTTCTTTACCAGTCCCCCCATGGTTTGCATGTCCTACATGGAACTGCCTTGGGTTCTGGTGAAGAGATTAGGAATCTCTTTAGGAGGTGTGGCTGAAAATTTTTTTGAGGAAGGAAAACACTTCATCCTCTTATTTTTACTGTTAAGAGTTTTACCCACTAAATGTTTTCTATTCCCAGATTTCCTTTTATGCTGTATCTTAGAAGTTCCAGTCCAGTTTGAGAAGCTGTTGCAATGTTCTGCAGGGAGGCTGATGTTGCTGCAGCACCTGGGCAGGACAGGCGGCTCTTTTGCTTCCAGACAAGACTGCCACAGAGCTGCTCAGAGAGGCCAAACCTCAGCTTCCCTCTCTTGTTCAGAACTGAGTATTTATGACACAGTTTCTGAGCTTTAAGTTCACCAATCCTGGCACCCATGGTGTTTAGTTGCCTCCAAAGTGCTTTTAGGAAGGCAGTTTGGTACTGAGATAGCTGAAATCTGCCTTATTCTCCTTATTTTTAGCCGTGAAGTCCATGCAGCTGTTGAGCTGCCCTACCACTCTATCCTATATACTGGAAAAGATAGCATGGCCCTTCCCTTCCCTGCGTTGCCATCTCTGCAGCCCTTGGGAAGCATTGTGGGTAAGAGGCCATTGCAAATTTGTGACCTTCAATGTTCTAGTGAAGGCAAGATTTCTCCTCCTGCCTTCCACTGTAAAATAGTTACATGCATTGACTGTTTATTTTAATGTGTTAGGAGCTGCGTAGAAAACTGGAAAAAGCGGGTGCTGACTTGCAGTGTGTCAGCAGCAAGATGGGCACCTGAACCCTGAGCTCTTCTGAATGGTGTGTGCAAGTGTCTCCATCCTTTCTTGCACCATTTCTCTCTGTACTTGTAGAGTTTCAGATGTTCTGCAGCCCTGTGTATGTCTGAGTTTTGTTTTCTATCCTTCTCAAATGAGGTGGAGTGTCAGCTTTTGTAGGCAGGTCCTATTGTGGTGGTTGCTCTCAGTTGGTACTGGGAAGTATGTCCTTTTTGCTTTCCAGATGTTCTGTGCTACCAAATAAGGGGAAAACATGTGTTTCCCAATGCTATGATAAGTCAGAGGTATAAGTTACAGCTTTACCATATTGAGAAAGGAATGCAAAGTGCACCCTTCTCTATCAGCACTGAATGTTTAGACTTGAGCTATAAGACATGGCAGTACTCACTAAAACAGGCTTCATCACTATACAGAGAGGGACTAATGTCTTTTTTTGGCCTTTTTAATTTGTCTTTTGCATTAAAAGTATTTTTGTTAGTTAGATTTCTCATTAGATATAATTCTGTATTTTGTTCTTGTTCTCCTTGGCCAAAGTCCCACAGCTGAATCCAACCAAAAAAAAAAAAAAAAAAAGTGTTTCAGCTCATTTTAGTTAACTTGCTTTTTCATATCATTTTTCTAATTTCTGTGAACAGCTGAATTTATTTTAGTTAATAATAAACTATCTAAAAACGGGGCACAGAAAAATTAAAATAAATAGAACTAATCTGTTCATCAGCTTGCTGTTAGTTTCATTTTTTTTTTCCCCTTTCAGCATTTGTTTTTTCTTGTTTGGCTTAATGCACTGTCTTCTCTTAATGGAGTAAACCCAGCTCTTTTTGTTACCATGCTATTCTAAAGCAGGAAACGAGCTTTAAAAAAGGCATTATCAGCCAAATCAGCTACAAAATATGTTGCTAAGTTTCTAGTTTTTGGATAGCTATTAAATATATAAAAACAGAAACAGTGACTGGCACTGAGAAACCCAAATCACCACGAAATCTGAAGCATTTCCTTCTGCCAGGATGTGGTGGATGTCAGGGAACTCTGTTAGCTGCATTTTATCTTTTCTGAAAGAGAAGCACAGAGAGCCAGAAGAAAGTTTGGAGATGTAATATAGCCCATGGTACCACATGTTTTTTGCATAAGCAACGAGCCATGCCAGGGCTCTCAGAAGTGTAGTTCTGGGTGAGTGCCAGTCACCTGTGAAGCTCGTGGGTATCTTCAGTGGTGTCCAGCATTGTGTCTCCAGGGCTGAGGGAACTCAAACAGTTGTGGACAATTCTGAGATCAGGAGTAAATTCCTCAAGGTGCCCTGCATCTGTCCTGGTTACAGCTCACAAACAGAATGAGGATCAGGCACTCTGCTGGGCTGGGGTCACAGGCTTTGTGGTGCTGATGTCCCCACACTGTCACAGGTAGGCCAGTGCCAAAGTGTCTCATTCCCATGGGAGGTGCCTTTCCAAAGAGGGACCCCATCTTTGGAGCAACTACAGGGTTGCTCTTGCTGCTGGCCCAGCTGGGGCATTGAGCTCCAGCTCTTGCTGGAGCTCTCAAGAAAGCCACTGGTGGAGCCTGCAATGGCCCCTGCCAGCACATCATCTCTCTAGGCAAGGCCACTGTGCTTCCAGCTCTAGCAGGACCTTCAATGGCAAATGTTGCCATTGGCCCATCTCATTGGTCTGTCTATCTGCTGAGCGGTTTGGTTTGGAAAAGCAGAAGACTGGGAATTCTGAACAATCCAGAGATGTAGTATGGTCACAGATGTGCTGATGGGTGCTGCAAAGAAAGCATTTTCTTTTTGAACTGTCAGCACCGTCTGTGGCTTGACACAATATTTTATCTTAATTTTAAACTTTTTACTCATTATTAAAATATTTAAATTGGCTGGCGTGAAATCCTGTAGGAATAGTAGGAGTTTATTTCAGGGCAGCAGTGCTTAAAAGAGCCCCATAAGCAATAGGCATAACCATGTATGGAGGCGGCAGGGATCAGTCCAGAGGAAAACTCAGTGTCAGTTCAAATGTAATCCATATGTTAAAACTATAGGAAGTGTTTCTTAGTCAGATGGTTTGGCTAATGTCAAGGAATGTTCCCTCATGGGAGACCTAACTTTCAAGCTCACATAATGATAAGTGCTTTACTGAAGTAATCTTCAGTGTGATGTGGGGTATAAGAGTATTGGTTTGGAAGTTAAGTCACATTTTGCCTGGTAATGGCCTTAGTTAATTTTGGGGGGTGGTGGGAAATAGTATTGGCCCCTTATCACATATGCACAAGCATGCACACGTTAAATATGAACCCCTCTGACACCAGTCTAGGGAATAGGGACATGTATCTGCCATCCAAGTGGATGTGCTACGTGATTGCGCCTAAGGAACAGGGATTGACAAGCTGTGAATGTGTTGCAGTATTTACTGGGAAATCAGACATGGAGGCAGCTTGACCATTCCCTTGCCTTTCCTGCAATAATCTCATATAACTAGCACTGAAGTGCTAGAATTGCAGATGGATGAAAAAAATAGTTGGTTGAAAATGAAAATAATCAATCCTTCTCAAATGAGGTGGAGTTTTGCTGTTAGTTTCATGTAAACCTAATATGATGTTGAATGCCATCTACTTTTTCAGATAAAATTTTGCTCCCAATCTGTGTTCAATTTTGCCTAGTACTAGGTCAGCCTTAAATGAGGTGCAAATTTGCAAAAGGAAGAGCAAATGGCTGCCGTTGAGACAAGCACCGGAGGTGGAGGTTGTGCAAGTGTCAAGCAGGTTTTGGGCACAGGAGTGCCTGTTTGTGGTGTAATTTCTCTGAGAAACAGAATACAGTTCAGCACACTGGGATCAAGGCCAAGTTTTCAAAACAGCTCAGGGACACCTAGGTAAGGGGCTGAATTTTGGGCTTTCAGGCGTAATGCAGGCAGATTTTTAGGATGCTGGTGGGAGCTGAGCTTCATCTTGGATACAAGTCCATATCAAGATCTTCATTCAGGCAATTGTCCGTGGTAAGTGAGAAACTCTTCTGGTAAAAGGGAGCACAGATATGCAGAGATTTTTTTGTTGTTCCTCCACCAAAGAGGTGCTATACTGCCAGCATATCCAGTCTGGCAAAACAATGATTACTGCATTCAGGATACTGTACTTGAGGGTTTTGTCCATCCTTGTTTGTTAAAAATATTCTTTGAGGATGGAGAACTCCAGTACATTGCTTTTTGGACATGGAAATAACTTAAACCAGAGATCCAGCAACATGCAGTTTTTGATGTGAGGTGGTGATTGCTCTTAAAATCTCAGTAGTGATTCAGCTTGACACCGAGCTTTTGGGATAATATATAAATTATTCAAGCAACTTCATCCAAACTTTTCTTTTTTTAATATGTCATGTATCCTGCATACTTGCTTCTGCTGCAAATTGCAGTGATAGAAAAACATGCTAATATTTACTAATCAGCTTGATTACATTTGACACAGTAAGCTTATAAAATAATTTCTTTAAGTTACTTTCAGTTTAAAAATAAGGAAATCCTTAATCAGGTCAGCAGCAGTCTGTCTTTACCTCTTCAATGAATTAAGTGGGAAACTGCTGGAAGATTGATGATGATGATGAATAATATTTATTTATTTATATTACCACAGTTCCCCTAAAGCTCATGTTCCTCTTTTTGCTATGAGTTGTGTGTTAACGAAAAGCATTTTCACTTCCAAGTGTTTACAGTCTGTGCAATATTGCCCCAGACAACTGCCCGTCTCAGTAAATGCTGTCAGACTGTTTGCTACAAGTTCTATCTGCTTCAAACTTCTTGCCTTAAAAACAAAGAAAACTGACTTAAGATGCTCTCTCTGCTGGTATGGTACTTCTATATTGTACCTTCTTTCTTAGCTACCATCTCAAACTTCAGCTATAACAGCATGACTGAAATGGAGTTTGAAAAAATACAGAATAGAACCAAAGGCAAATTGTCTCTGAGCACATCATGGCAAACCTCTTGCAAAAGTGATGTCATATTTTATTACCATACTGTTATAGATGAGCCACCAATTAGAATTGAGTATAAAAAGGATTTATTGATTACAGAAATTTAGGATAAAAACACCACGAGCAAAATGGGAAAGTGTTGAGCCCGGGAGTCAACACTGGTGGACAGAGAAGCATACGTCTCTCTCGCCAGCCTCCTCTGTCCACGATTTGTCTGTCTGTCCATTCTATTTTTATACTCCTTAGATAGCCTCGGGCTAGGGCCAGGGTATAACAAAGGTGTCTTTTTCAGGTTTCATCGTGGTTGATAGTCGGTCTCCGCTCTGCAGAAAAGGTTCTCCAGGAGAGCTGATGAAATTGATTAAGTTCCCGGGTAGTCCATTGTGGGGGCCAAGGACTCAGTGATGGTTCTGTCCCGTTATCAGTCCTGTCCATTGGGTGTGAAGAGAGGGTCGATGGCCACCACCATTGTTGAGGGGAGCTGTTGTTCTCCACCCGGTCCTGAGGTGCAACTGACGTTATCCATGTGGAAGTTTCAAACTCCCCCTTGGAAAAAGCGTCTGTTAAATATGCTTTATTTGTTTGGATTTTACTTCATGTTCAATATATTCTTAGTTTGACATAGGTCCCTTCGTGTGTGTAACATATACCAATATACTAAGGGAGGGAGATTTCCCCTTTTGCTAGTTGTTACTATGTTTGGATACTGAGTATCCCCGCTTGTGTACACATACTTTAATGTCTTTGTACTGCCCTTGGTAGTCCACCGGGATGTGTTGCAATCCCCGTTGGTCCCTGAGATTTTAACTGTATCCCTGGTTTTACAGAATATATTTTATAAATGCATGAATTAACCACTTCATCTATAACAATACTGAGAAAAACTTCGGATGAGTTGTGTGTATGCTCACACTAAATTTATTAAGAGACTTTTAATATGCTACATCTCTCACATCTTCTGCACACAATTGAAAAAACCCCTAAAATATTTTAACTTGCACAGTATAGGTGTTAACTTTGGGTATTTTTAAATATTGTTCATCAGCTGTAAAAGTGGCATTCAACATCATATTAGGTTTACATTAAGAAGTATCAAGTACAATACCAACACTAGAAGAAGTTTTTTGGGGGGTCTGCATTCTTATTCAGAATGTGGGAAGACTGGTGCTTTTTTGTGATGTTGCCATCCTTACTTCTTTCTTGAGTTATGACTCATATTTATGACATAGCATGGATACTTCGGAAAGACACCTAAAGTAAAGGAAAGTTGTGGATCCATTACTGTAAGTAAATCAAATTTGACAGGAGAGAAAATTAATATATGCATTTCCAAAGAATGGTAATCTATGGTGATGTCATTTTTAAATCCTTGATATTTCAGTGATATTAATGTCTAAATTATGGGCTGAATCTCTGTTACATTTTGCTTTTAAAATGTGCAAACTGCATTTTCAGATTTAAATCGCACCTAAGCATATTCTCACAATTCATCTGAGTAAAGTTTGTTAACTGAAAGATTATTTTATGACATTTCCCTGAGATCTGTGTTTACTTTATGTTAAAGTAAATATTTTTGTCAAAAAGAACTAAATAAGAAAGAGTCTGAGAATAGAAGATGGGGAAAGTTATTTTCCAAACTAACAGTCTCTGAAAGGATGAGAGCTGAAGAGGTGGCTGATAGTATTTCTCATCTCCTCATCAATGAATTCCTTGCCCACATTCTTCTGGAGCATCTTCAGCCAGTACAAATTTTCCTGTGCTTAATCCATGTTTCACTGTTGCTTTTTCTACGTCATCATCATCATGCTGACCACAAGTTTCTCTGTATGTTGTGCAACTCCCTGTTACATGCCGTCAACAGGAAACAGATCCATCACACAAGTGAGATTAAAATCAGACATGGGTGTCTTTTTTACGCATCACTCCTCGAGTTTCTCTGGTCTGGTTTACTTCTTGAGAGATGAGTTTAAGAAAAATCCCCCTTTTCTTTCTCTAAGTGGTTAAAAACATTTCAGAAAAAGAGAAATTGGTATTCACCATTGAAGCAGTCTGAGGTTGATAACACACCATTACTGAAACTTCATATTGGTATTCACATGTCTGAAAACATACTCAGGTCATACCAATTTCTCTGGTACTAATAAAGTGTCATCACACAAGTGCGACATTGCATTTGTCCTCTCCACTCTTTGTCCTGGTTCCATAGGCCATGTTAAATGATAATTTATCACCCATGCTATGGCCAGCTAGTTCAAATTACAATCTGGATGGTGCCTGCGAGTGTCTCTGCTTTCTGCATGTCAGGGTCAAAATACAAGTTCCCAGCATATAGGTTTCTGACTCAAGTCACTGTTATGCCATGCAGAAACCAGATGATTTTCCAAAGTTCCCGCTTTCTCTTGCTGCTCTGCTGTGAATTTCACCTCCTCTCCACCTCCTGGCAACATCTAGGCTTATGATTTGAAACAATTCTTCATATAATATATGATGCTTTTTGGTGAGTGTAGAGCAGAATGTGTTGTGATTTTGATCACCTGTCAGGAGAAGAAAGTCAAGATAATCCTGACTGCAAGCCTGTATGACAACAAACACAAGCACATTTTGACTGATAGACATAAACAAAAGTATGTTTATAGGCAACTTTTGTGAAACAACATCTCCAACCACTTTGGCTTTTGGCAACCTTGCTTTGCTAATGAGGTACCAATGGAAACAAAGGCTATATCTGTTCCTGTCAACAGGAACTCATAATAAGTAGAGACATAAAGATGTGGAATGGGAAGTGTGTGGGATTTTGGAGGCGGAAGTGGATCTTGGATTGTTTGGTTTTTTGTTTGTGTTTTTTTTGTTTTTTTTTTTAATGAAGAGCTGATGTATAATTATCTTCTTTTCTGGTTTAGGTTATACTGAAATCAATAGAAAGATTCCATTATGGCAAAATGGGAGCTGGATGAGATCTTCAGGATGGGACTTATTATTAGGTCCTCTGTGCTTTGTTTCTCCTAGTGAATTTGTCTTCTAGGCAGGTTGCAAATTAAGACTTGAACTCTTTCATAAAAGAAAGCAAAGCACTGAAACATCCAGTTTAGCTTGCCTTTATCTGAGCCTGACATGGGTAAATAGTAGTCACTAAACCACTGAATGGGGTGGTGAAAGTGCGTGAAATTTTTGAATGATGTAAAATATCAGTCATGAGAAGGTACTTCTTTTTTCTCCTATATAATGATTCATTTTCTTTTATTCGATATTGATGCTGTGAAACAGATTTACCTTTGCTGCCAAAAATACTGGTCCATATATGTCTCGAGTATATATATGTGCAAACACACACACATATATATATCTTTAATGTTTTGCTATAGAGGTGTGTTTGTACACACAGAGCAATTTCTCAACTGTAGTGTCATAAAAGTAGTACAGCTTCTTTGCTCCAGCACTGTCTTTCATTTAAGGAAGAGATCATTGATATTCAAAACACATCAACAGTTGTTATCAGGCTGAAAGTCTCCCTGGTTCCTCAGTGCCCCTCTGTCTGTGCCCAGGCTCGGATGGTTCTGCTGAGGGTGGAAGGATTGGGCAGCAGGTGTGGGGTTACCCCCTTAGGCTGGGCCACTGTCCCCTGCACTGGGAGAGCAACCTGCCATGGTTAGGTTGAGTCTTGTAGTAAGTGCTATATAAGTGCATCACTGTGCTTTAACAAAGCCTCCCTCACACCCACATGAAGTGAGCCTTTACTATAATGTGTTTTGATATCAATTGTTTTGGGCTTTTTCATGTTTCTCAAAAACAAGGGTCTTAGGAAAACAATGGCTATGTCTATCCCTGTATGGAAAATGGTGCTAAGGATCAGCTGATATCTTTTAGTACTTTTAAACTGCCACAGTTTCCAGAACAAGATGACTGTATCCATACTGCCTTTTTGGGGGTGGTACTTGGTGCATACTAGCTCCTGAGAATTATTTTTGCTAAACAGAATAGATATAATCCTGGTGATTTTTCCCCCCCCACAACTGCATAATATAGATAACTAAGCTCTAGTGTCTGGAAACATTTCTTGGCTCCATCTAGAAGAGAGTTAGCCAGTGGATTTATCGTCCCCATAGAATTTAGACACAAGTCTCACATAAATTGATTGGATTTACAAATACATTGCTCCACTGGAGTTAGCTCGTGGTCACACAGAGATTTCATTTATTTCAGTTTGTTTTGTAGCATCCAGATGCACACAACCAAGCATAAAAACATCAGCTAAAACTGCTGCTAAGAAAACAGGCCCTTTTTGAGTCAATTATGCTGCTGTGATTAATCAGTTTTGGTCAGGTTATGGAGAAAGTCATTCATAGGTGGAAATGAGCAGAGTTATGGTGGTGAACTGGGATAAGACAGTGGAAAATAAATGTGTACTTTTTATGGAGTAATTATGTACACAAAAACACATTTTCCATCCCTGTTTCCCCCATTCTATGCTTTAATTTTTCTTGACATTGGATCCATTATGGTATCATATGAGTTTCGTCACAGAAGTAAATAACAGCTTGTTTCCTTGGGAGCGATTGAAAAACAGAGTAAAAACAGCACTTACTGTTTTTGAAAGTTGTCACATTGTCATGGCAGTGAAGTGTTGCATCATGTTGTCATGACAACTCAAATTATAAAAACTGATTTAAAGAAAAATAAAAGTAGTGTTCAATGGTGAAAATCATTCAACATTAAAAGATTTCAGCTTTTATTTTCTATCTCTTACCCTTCCTCTCTCCTTTTTTTCTAAGAAGTGGGCAGCATTCAGGACTCTCAGCAAGTAAAGACTTGGAATACACAGCAACTTAGGCAGCCTTTTTTTTTGTCTTTCTCACTGAGACAGAGAGGGTGCAAGAATTGAAATGTGGAGGCAAGCACATTACTGGACCAAACCATCACTTACCAGTACTGGGGGAAAGATAGAATGCCATAAAAAGGTGATGTTTTTGCCTATTTGCACAATCTCCTCCCAAGCAACTGCTTCAAATATATATCAAGATAAACAGATATTGCACAGTCTGGATTTGTCAGGGATAAACAGCAGTGAGACTGCAGCATGTTTGACCTGTTTAGAGATTCTGGTGGAATTTCAAGAGCCCTCAGCAATGACCTGTTTCTGTTTCTCCCATCAAAATCAAGGAGCATTTACTTATTATGCCAATGGTTAGAGAGAAGTAGGTTAGTGCTGACCACTATTGAAATCCCATTCTCTTTGCAGAGTGTGCTTAGAATGAGTCAGACTGTTTTGAGGATGGGATTGAACCTCAGTATCAGGATAAAATAAACAAACAAAAAAGGTAAATTGTGCAGTTGGTCAGTTTGTGTAAAATAGCTGTCACCAGACTCTAAATGCTCATATATAAACTGCAGACCAGTAGTGAAACTACTTGTTCTGAGCAAGGTCAAGCAAAATTTGATTTATTGCTGTGCATTGGGCTTGTATACATTGTAGCATAGCTTTATGCAATCCTTTTCTTGCATTTAGGAAGGGAAGAATGTTTATATATGTCTGTACAGTCATTTCTGCTCCTCCTGCTCTTACCCAGACTTGTCATCATTTCAGCCTGTTTCAGATGAATTTACAGATGTACAGAGATAATGTTCCTGGATGTTTCAGGGAAACAGACTGCCTTGAGAGGTGATCCTGTCCTGGGAGCTTTCTGCCCCAGGGCATGCAGCAGGAGCTCCTGGGATGACTTCAAAAAGATCTCATACTGGAAGCAGCTCTCATAAATGCTCCAAATTTATGGAGCTCCCTGTCAGTCATTGGAAAGATGTACACGTGACCAGTTTTCACTCATTCTCACAAACCATCTAGTTTACCTGGGGATTGACACACAAAGTAGAAATGGATTGCATGACATGAAATCTTGAGAAAGAGGCAAGAGCAATTCCCTATAAAGGATATGGGCACTGATGTGGAAAAGGTCTCCCACCATTACCCATGCTCTGAACATTTCTTAAACTGTATATCATATTTGTGAACTGGGAGAGCTGCCATTTTTAAAGGCCTTTGGCTTGGGTACTTGCACAATATTTCTGAATTGGAACATTTGAAGTGTTTTTGCTGCTAAAATCCTTTGGCTGTTACACTTCCTTTTCACATTTCAGTACTTAAGCAGTTTTCAATGAAGTAAAAATAAGATCATAGTGGAAAGATACAATTTTTATTCTCTTCATTTAAAATAAAGCCACTTTTATATTAAGTATAGACACAGAATTTTTATATGTTAGAGCTTAAAATTCCAGTAGTCATCTTAGGAACAAGAGAAAAATCTATGAAATGTCACCCTGATTAATGGAAGTTTCAGAAGTTTACAAGAAGGTCTAGAAATGAAACATTTTGATAGCCCAAATGAGAGGTGCCTCTACCGTTGTAGCATATGGTTGAAGACAATCTGTTGCACTGCACTGACTGATGTGTTAGTCACTTCTGTCTCTCTCAGTCTTTTCCAGAACCTGTAATCAGTCTTTTAATTCTGTTAGATGCCTGTGCAGTGGCCTGACAAGACCAGGTGTCCTTGGCTTTACCCCTGGAGGGGAAAAAGGAAGAAAAGTGTAAATATACCTGAGCACTGAGAGACTTTTTGTTTCACTTGAACTGTGTTGGTGGTGCAGATGTGGTGGTTTGGGTTGGATGTGATGAACAAACATGGTTGTGAAGCTGGGAGAGTTACTTCCTATGACAATCACTTCCACTGGCAGCATTTAGACTTGCTAGGAATGGAGGTGTAGTTCTTTCCTTAACCCAACAGTAGTGCTGCGTCTCTCTCTGAATTACACATATAAGTTGGCAATGTCTAAGTTCCTGAAGCTCACCCTGCCTTTGTGTCTGGAACACAACACAGTGGAGCCAAATACTCCAGCTTTCAGATGTGCAGTCCTTCCCTTAGTAGATTAAAGCTAAGGCATGTTGTGCAGATTTACTGGCATGACTGATGCAAAATTGGTGATTCTCTGTTAGTTTTTCAGCACTACTTTCTCACCCATCATCCATTTGCTGTTTGCTCCTGTCTTTAAGGTAGGTGGGAGAATGTATGGCTAAATTCCCATCACACAGTTGGATTATAAGTATGCTGTAAGTGAATGTTTATTAGTAGCTGTTTTCATGTATTCATCTACAATTGTTTATTACTGATGCACATTCCTGTCAACTCAGTGCTTTTCTTCACAGATACTTCAAATAAAAAGAGAGCAATGTGGAAATCATTTCAAGGCTGATTTTTCACATGAACTAGCTGCTAACTAATACTGTATGTAACTTTTTTTGATCTAATTGCACTGAGCTCAGTCTATCTAGTGCTGTCACTCCACATCACCATTTCAAGAGCCATGCAAGTTCTAGCACGTTTCAGGCATTAATAGTGGCCAGGTAGTATTATACTGTTTTTAATGAATGTCTGTTTTCTATTCTTTGCTCTGCTTTCTTTGGAAAGAGGCCCATGTAACAAAGTATTAAGAAAACACACTGCTGCCCTGGAATGTGTATATTAGCTGCAGATTATTTCCTATTAGCAGATTAACTGCGAGGCTATTGGCTCTGAAAGGTCTTTGAGAGTATTTTGTTTTGTAACTGATTCAAGCCATGGGAGAGAATTGCCACCCTGATTGGGAAGAAGAATTAGCTACTGTTGCCATGGCCACTGGAGCTCACAGTCTCATTGTTAACTCCAGTGCCCTCGATGAGATGCCACAGCGGGAGCTCCTTGGCTTTGTTAATGCACTGATAGAATAAGGGGGTTTGGGCAGGCGAGGAGTAGGCTGGGAAAATCTCCTGGGGAAGATGTGAAATGTTTGGGTTTTTTTTTTTTTTTTTTTTTTTTTTTTTTTTTTTTTTTTTTTTTCTTTTTTTTTTTCTTTTTTTTTTTCCCTTCAAATTCGGTGTTTAATTTCAGACATGTTGCTGTTTAACGCTACCCCAGTGCCTTTAGGCTGTGAAATTGCTCCCTTTTTAGCAAAATGCTGCTCTGTGCCTTTTGGTGGAGAAGGGGCCAATCCCATTCCCCTCCGCAGCGGCTCCAGAGCAGGGAGGGGGGTGGATGGCGGCAGCCACGCGGGGACACGACACAGGTCCTTCCTGCACTCCAGATCGGTTTTGTGTGTAGGGTTATAAAGCACAACAGGGCCTGGAGAAACCAGAGAAAGGAGCCCTTAGGGCTCTTGTAAACTACACTGGCTCTGCTGCTGGCTGACTTGCAGGCCAGGAGAGAAACAGCAGAAGCTTACTGCCCATATCTTCATTGGAAACTTATTTTCTCACTTGAGTTTTAGGAATTGGCACTTAAAGCCCATCCTTTAGAAATATTTTGAATACAGACAGAAAAAAAAAAAGACTAGAAAAAAGACAAGTTTTTAGAGACTTAATAAGAGCTTAAAATATGTATGAAATTATTTTCATGTATTTACAAAATAAATATATTTGACTAATCAGCGATATACAGGGCTTGTATATTTTGTATGTCTGTAACTCTGCTTAACTTCCAAGAAATAGTGAAAAATGTAGTATTAAAACTATCAAAATGAATCATTAACAAAAAGTAAATATATTGGGTAATTATATTAAAGAAAATGTTTAATTTTTTTTTAAGTTTACTCTTCTCATCTTTGGTGTTAGTAGATTCAATCACCTCCTTTAAATTGCCCCACTCTCCTGAGCTCTTCATTTAAACCACGTGTGGAAATGTGCCAAAAAATGTATTTCCACTGGCATGGTAAGATGTTGGCATTGGGCATTTTTCAACTCAGCAGCAGGGTGTGGATGATAGGCCAGCTACACGGATATAGTATGTGTCACATTGAACAGCAGCATGGAGCAGCCTCAGCATGGGTGGTAATGGGGCTGTCTCACTGCAGCTGGTGGGTTTTTATATTGGATACTTTTAAACGATTGCAGACTTATCCTGAGAAAATCATGGGAGGGGTAATTTTAAAGACTCTTAGAAGCATGCACATTGTTCTTCACTGTTTCTTAGCAAGCTGTAGTTTTACAGTCAGGATATTAGCAGAGTGTCTCCCAGTGCTGTGGAGTCTTTTGGAGTGTCAGGCAGCAGGCAAAGGCTGTCGTTGTTGCAGAGCCTCCTCCTGCCCAGCATACTCCCCTTCTATTTTATCCTTTAGGTCTGTTTTTCCTCTTCTTCTTCCAGATGTACTACTTGTAAGTTCTCAGAGGCAATGAAGGAGTGTGTTATGGTGTATGAATATGCACAAAAGCACACGGTTTTGCTTAGCTTAGATCAGCATCTTGTGTAAATGAATGGAAGAGTTGGCAAGTAAACATCAGTATTCAGGAGGGACTTGGTTTAGATTGGCACCTGGGCAAGGTGACAGACAGTGAATTGCCAGGTTGAGAATAAAGAAGCTTCAGAATTTAAGTACAGCCTTGACCTCTGTACTTTCTTAGTCAGCTTTACTTAACTAGACTTCTGCCCACTTGGCATTTTGTTACTGCTAAGTAATCATCTGTCACATCAAAATAAATGGTTAATACATGCAGGTATAATAATAAGCTACTCTAAAGGATATACTGGTTCTGTGGCAGGACAAAAGCTCAGCAGTTATGCGACTGATCCTTCCAATGTGAAAACAGGTAATTCTACCATGTAATACAAATTCAGGAAAAATGGCTTAAAGTAGAAAATGTGTGTGTATATATATTTCTCCTCTTAATTTCTCTGTAAAGTTTATAGGGGGGTTTCCTGGCCTTTATGCTTCTGAACTTCTGGAAGATTTAAAACTCTTTTGTAGAATGCATTTTGACCCAAGATTCACTTCTTGATCACTTGTTGATAGAACTGAAATCTTGATCAATGTAGAATAAATGCTTTATCCTGAAAAGAGAGATGGTACTGGTCATAACAGTGTGGAAATGGCAGATGTCATTTAAGGCCAAGGAAGAGGATTGGGTCTTTGCTTTGATCTTCAGACAGTGGTCAGCAGTACTTTTCATATTACATATTAGGTCTTTCATTGGATAGACAGCCAATGTAGAAAAAGAAATAATATGTCCTATTTAATCAGTCTGATTTCAATGAATCCAGTTTCAGTTAATGCAATTTGCCTAATTTTTAAGGCATTTAAAAACAAATTTAAAATGCATACCCATCTGACATTCCACTGGGGAAAATGGTGTATAATTCTGTAGTCATCCTTTGAAATACCAAAGTTTAATTTTGCTTATTTCCTGAGGAAAATGAAAGTCTTCGTCTGTGGAAAATTCATAAATTCAGATATCATAAGGTCTTTGCAATGAATGTTTCATAAGCTCTGCTTTTATTTATGCCTTCATGTAAAAAGTATGCTTTACAATGCAATCTAAATCATAGATTTTCTCCTGATGGCTGAAATAATAACATATCTCCCTATCTGTCATGTCATCTTAATGGTGTATTTAACCCATACTTCTTGTGATGGTGGAATTGACAGTCCACGTTGCAGGAGAGCCAGCTCTCCTGTCTGTTTCATTCTGGAACTACAGTGCCAGGAGTGGAAAGGGATGTTCCAAAAACAATGCTTTGTCCAGGGACTGGTCATGAGCTCTTGAGCCTTTCTATGTACACATTGAGATAGGTTAATGTATTTATCATGGCAGTCTTGTATTTGAAGGGATGGGGGTATATTTGAATTTAGCAAGCTTTACTCAATTTGATTCTGAGTTACAAATTGAGCAAAAGATGTTTATTTTATTCAACAAAATAGCATTGTGTGTTGTCCCTTGTTCTTCCTAAAGCTTCAAGTCTTCTGAAACTGCAGAAAGCTCTATTTTCTAGGAGCTTTTTCTTGTTTCTTGGAGCATGAACAAGCCCTTCCTTCATCTTCTCTACCCATACTACCCCTCCAAGAAGAGGAATGAAGTTGTGTAACTTCTCCCTTCATTTAGAAAAAAGTCTCCTGTTATTTATTATCCAGAGCCCTTAATGGTTTGATTTTCAGCTTCTGTGCTGATACAAACACATGTGCTCTTTTAAAGAAAATTTTCCATGCTAAAAAGAAAAGGCATGAAGACCTTCCAGTCTTCTGTAAAGAAATGGGGCTCCTTCTCTGTGAACTTTTTCATTGTGCATAGATATTGATTTAGCATCTTCAGAAGAGGTTTGTTTATAATAAATACTGTGGTGAGCTAATTTTGCTTTACTCTGTACACTTGAAAGTACTGGCTTTACTTAGTAAGGGTTTTCAGAGATCTTCCATGATAGAGCAGACATACCACAGTCCTGGATTAAAAATTCAGAGTTGTGAATGTGATTATCACTTTAATTATTTTAATTTTCTTTAGGGATAGAACTGAGCCAGTCTGTTATATGGACAACTATGTGTTGTTGTAGAGGATGAAATTGAAGAAACAATTAGGAAAGGAAAATGAAGCAGTACGTAGAAATGTTGTATTGCATAGCACAATGCAAATGCTTTGTAGCTACCATTGCTTAGAACAAATACTGTAATAGATGTACACAGGAAAGTTTTAGCTGCTGTTCATCCATTGTAAATAATATAAGTAGGAAGATACAATTGGAAGCTCGCCCCCAGTCGCCCTTTAGGACAGACTGCTGAGTTCTTTCTAGAGCTTTCCAAACTGGATGGGAGTAGGGTACTCACACCTGGTAAGTACTTAAGGCCCCGCAAACTTCATTCGGACTTGCACATGGAGGGAAAACCTCCCAGGCTATGATTTAGCATAGTGAGTCATGAGTGGGAGAATTGAGCTGTTGAAAAAGATAATACAGAAGCTTTCTTGTGGTTATTCAGGTATTAGGTAGGTAAAGAGCATTTCAAAAGCTCAGATGGCTTTGTAGAAATATTTAGCATAGTCAATATCTCAACATCATGTAGCCTCACTTTGGCTGACTTGTATGTATATTTGCCTGAGTTGAACAAGGAGTTAGTAACATTTGCACTGCAGTTGGAAATACTCAAAAGTGCAACAGCATTTATATTTTATATTCATCTAATAGAAAAATGTGTACAGATGTGAGAAGGTGAATATAATAAATAATTGAGGAGGACATTAGAATAAGAAATCAAAGCCACTTATATGGTTATGATCTTTTAATTAAAGATGCCTGAGTGAAGATCAGTGGAATTAGTTCTAGTTTCCTTAATGGGCAGGGGAAGCGATTATTTCTTTTTGTAGTGTAGCCTTATTATCTGATTGCAAGTACAGGTGGGAGTATGTGTAAGTGATGGATAAGGCTGGTGGTTTATTCAGGACTGAAATGTTAAATGAGAAAAAGTTTTAAGAAGGGTTGCTTAAATATAAGTGCAATTAAATATATAAATAATGTCATATTTTTTAAAAAAATTACATGCATAGTAGCAGTCCCAAATTAATAGTAATTAATTACAAACTTGTTGAAACATCAATTCAGGTATCTAGCTTTTACCACCTTTGCTGTGATGCAGTCCCAAGTGTTTAAATACCTGGTCATAAAAGATTGGTTGCTGTTCATTGACTTGAGAAAGAGAGCTTTGTCTGTGTACTGGCCTCTCATCCTGTACCCAATGTAAGTGCTAGCAATGTTACCACTGGCTGTACTGGCGTCACAGATGTTCCATCTCCACATAACCTCTTCAAGTAGATGATGTTTTATTTACGACTATCCTGGTTTTTTTGTCTTCTTTCTTCATCAAATGAAATAAAAAAAAATTGTAATGAATTGTTCACTGCCCAGTATAATGTAGTGAAGCATGGTGAAGCTGGCCATGCTATTCTCTTGCAGCTAGTGCAAGTTGTACTGTGCCTGTGCATTGGTGCAGGCTGCCTGGCACTGGACAGTTCTGTCATGTAGACAGTGATTTCTTGGGACCAGGAAGAGGCAGATGCTGAAATCAGACTATGTTCATGGGAAATCAGGTGAGTCCATTTTGCACAGCAACAGACATCGACACACCTCAAGGCCACGCATGCAAGCCGTGGAAGAGCTAAAAACACATTTGATAGTGCTTCAAAGTATGCTTGAATAACATGGGAGAATACTGCATTTTTATTTGAATGAGCAAGACTGTAGTGAAACAGCCAAGCATTATCACAAAAAATCACAGAAAATTAAAGCTACCTGTAGCATAAGAACTCTCCATCTTGCTGGGTTGGACACTGCCTGTGCTGTGCGAGATGGGCAGAGTACAAATGGTACAGTGGGACAAAAAAATCATTGTGTACTAAAGAAATCATACTGCTGTGGGGAACTCCTCACCTCTTGTGTCTGCCTTGTCTTTATATGATCTTTACATTTATCTGCACATCTTAATATTCCTTTGAAATCATTAGAAATGTTCTGTAAATTGCAAAATTAAATTCTTAAAGAGGCTTCAGTGTCCTACATGCTCACTAGAGATTCATACCAGTTCTTCACTTTGCCTGTGGACAAGGAGCAATTCATTACCTGAAAAGTGTGCTAGCAGACCTTGAATATGAAAGGCAGTAACAATTCCTGAGTGTAACAGCTCTCTTACTGTGGCACTGTCAGTCTTNTATATATATATATATATATGAGGTATAGCAAGCTCTCCTAAAAACAGTGCTTCTTGCTTTGTCACATCATTTTTTTAAATTCCTGCACTCATTTTTGAATTCTGCCTGGTGGATAATGAATGGATAGTGGATGTGACAGGAACTGAAAATTATTTTGGTTTCAATATCTAACAGTGATGCTCTATGCCAGCAGCATGATGTGACTAAACAGTGTAAGTAATGGATTTAAAAATAGGAGGAGTTATTGGATTTTCATATTAAAATCTAAAAGTAGTTCTTAAAAACTGAGAAACAGTTGGATTGGTTTGTGATGATGAAAAAATAATATCATTACTGCCCTGAGGATGCTCAGATTAAGATTTTACTTTATTAAAAAATAAAAGCAGCACTTTCATGTTATTGCTTTGGAATTCTGAAAGCACTGTGTGACAAAACCCACTTTTTTCCACAAAAAATAACGGAAAATTAAAGCTACCTGTAGCATAAGAGCTCTCCATCTTGCTGGGTTGGACACTGCCTGTGCTGTGTGAGATGGGCAGAGTACAAATGGTACAGTGGGACAAAAAAATCATTGTGTACTAAAGAAATCATACTGCTGTGGGGAACTCCTCACCTCTTGTGTCTGCCTTGTCTTTATATGATCTTTACATTTATCTGCACATCTTAATATTCCTTTGAAATCATTAGAAATGTTCTGTAAATTGCAAAATTAAATTCTTAAAGAGGCTTCAGTGTCCTACATGCTCACTAGAGATTCATACCAGTTCTTCACTTTGCCTGTGGACAAGGAGCAATTCATTACCTGAAAAGTGTGCTAGCAGACCTTGAATATGAAAGGCAGTAACAATTCCTGAGCGTAACAGCTCTCTTACTGTGGCACTGTCAGTCTTCCTCTTCTCTCTGTCTCCTCTCCATATTAGAATATAGGTAAGAAAAATCATCAGCTTTGGAGATGATGGTGAAGGCGCGTCACTTGCAGTACCCAGGGGAATGGGTTTACTTCTTTCAGGTCATCACCTTAGAAGCCACAGTGTGCTTACAAAACATTCAAATTATTTTCTGAAAACTGTAGAGTATCAATAAGTGTATAGGATTATACTTAACCAGACTACAATGAAAAAAAGTATTTTTTCCAGNCTTTTTAAAGTTAAGAAATTTATTATACACAGAAAAAGAAAGTGGGTGAGAGAGATGAGGCATCAGCTTGTGGTAATTGCTATATACTTTTCAGATGCAAGCAAAATATTTCATAATATTTATGGAACAATCTGCTGTTCATATTTTGTTTCTTTTTTACTTGACTTACAAGGAGAATTTATCCTTCAATGCTCACTCAGAAATGAAATAATTCCTTTGTTATATGATTTTTTGTGGACTATGGAGTGAAAACCTCTTAGGTTTAAGTAACAAAAAATTCTAAACTACATCTCCTTCATATGGACCAACCCTTTTTCATGTAAATGGGAATATAGGACTTGTAAGGTGGGCCATAGATCATGTTTCTTTTTGATTAAAAGGTGCATACATTTTTCTTGGAGTCTGTCAGAAAACAAAAGAAAACATACCAAAAGAAAACATGGTATGTTGTAAGCTACTTTTCACACAACTCTCATTCCTCTTTTAAAATTTTTTAATTCTGGGCACTTCTGTGTGAAACTTCTAGTTGTTATGGTAGAAAGGTGAGAAAATTTGATGCCTAACAGGAAGATCACCACAGTTGGCAGCTCCACAGACTAGGACTTAAATGTTTATGAGTTGTCTTGGAAAGAAATAAATCATGAAAATTTACCTTGTGAGGAATAATTCACTGCATGGAACTCATTTTTACTGTTTTTCTGAAAGCAGCAAGACCTCTTTCATCTGACAAAATCTAAGTTCTCTTCTACAAAGGCTTGTAGAACATGTCTGATCTTAGCTCTGCACATAGCAAGCCTGTCATGTTCTCCATGATATATAAGCAAGGCAAAAGCTAAACATCTGTGGCTTGAAATAAACTGCTTTCTGTCTGGTTACATTTCTCCAGCCAACCTCTCATATCCAGAAAATGGCTTATTTTAAGAAATAATCCAATTTTGAAATTAATACTTTCATGTAAGTGCTGCCAGAACTGCATTCGACAGTGCGGTTTGTATTAAGGGTCTGAAGCAAGTCTTCAACATTCTGTATTGAGAGGAGGTCCAGTCATTAGCAAAGGCATTAGAAATGCAAGTCAAAGTGAGTAAAACAGTTTCCAGATTTTATAAAAGGAATGACACACAACATTAAGTGTGAATCTTGCAATAAAGTTATGAGAAAGCAGTGTGGTTTTCAGGCCCACTGAAGGTCAGCAAGTTCTCTTGTGTGTAACACCCTGATGTAAGACTCTTTTGCCATTGTACAGAATGATGTAGGTCTGTTGAAGTCAGTGAAGTTCTCTGGTGTGCTCTGATGACCTGATGACTTGCCTCTTCCATGCACTGAGGGAAGTCATTCCTTGTAAAACAGTTGTCTGAAAATTAGTGGTCTTCTGGTTTGGGGTTTCAATTGAAGTCCCAGACAGCAACCCAGTCCACCTGTTTTCCAAGAGTACCCATGCAAACTCTGTGTTCACTTCAGCCTTCTATTTAGACTCCTAGCATGGGGTGAGATAGAAATTCAGCTGCTGTGGTGGGTACAGTATTGTTATTGGGGCTAGGTCAGAGCTTTGAAGCAATCAATTTCTGTTATAGTAGTCATTACTCTTAAAAAGACTTTAAAATATAGAGACTTTCAAATGAACAAAAAATGGATGATTGAAAGAGGAAATGAGCTGTGTCCAAATGGTTTTCTTTTCAGCTGCCAAATGGGGGAGCTGCTTGTATAAATAACTGTAAGATGGGGATGAGACAGGAGAAGCACAAGGACGCCATCAATAGTTTATGTGCTTAAGTCGTTTTTCTGCTATCTCACAGATAAGGGCTCCATTCACAAGGATGCTCAGGAGTTAATTTGCAGCCATCAAGATGAGCTGGTGGGTGTGATATCAAGTCTGTGCTGCCTGGTATGCTTCCCATAGTGTTCACTGTCACTTGTCTTGTCACAAATCAGTTCTAAAATCGAAGTTCTAAATCAAACTTTTCTTTTATTCATTTTATTTTACCATGGCAATCATCTACTTAAAACATTAGGCAAAAAACTTCCTAAACATGCAATAAGACTTAAAAGTAATCTTATTGGAGAAGGTGTAATGTGCCATTTGCTGCACTGTTTCTTGTCTTCACCAGATTATTAGCCCTTGCATCATAAGGCTGAAAAAAATGCAGAAAGAAGATCTATGCATGTGAAACAGCTAAAGGAAATGTGGGTCATGGGTGACCCCAAAATAGTGTTTGAAATGGCTGACCGAAAGCTTTGGAAAGAATTTATTTAGAAATAATTCTGCTAATGCATCCTTGGTCTCCATTTTTATTACTGGAGCATTTAAGCTCTAATCTTCAGGTTGTGGTGTAAGAGTCCTCTCTGTGTCAATCACCTATGGCGTAAAATACGGATTATGTCTTTAAGTGGGAATTACAGAACAATGGAATCTTTCAGGGGCTTATTCAGTTTTGGAGGAGCCTACAGAGGGTGTTCTAGGAATTGCTGTCAGAAAACACAGTAATATTCACTCACACGCACAGAATTGAACTAATCTCTAGATCTGGTGTTAGAGAGGAATTTTTCTGCAGAGGAGATTGGCAAGGCAGCTAGTTGTGAAGAAGCTTCATCCTTTTCTAGGACAGTAATCAATGAGGGTAGCATCTTCAGGCTCTGCCTGGGGTAATGCAAGCAAAGTGTGGCAACTCAGCTTCTTTCCAAAACCTCCCCAGTCAGAGATAGCTAGGTCCTGTAGTGCAACTGCTTCTTCTTCCAACACATCAGTCATTTACATTTTCCCACATGAAGTTTCCTCCTTCCTCCTTGGGCTGAAGAAGGACATGCTAAGGAAGAAGGAGATTTTTGCTGCCTTCACACTAAGCTGATTCTTTGTGGAGGGAAGTCTCTGCAATCTGCAAAAAGCACATCTAAGTCTTCAGTAGTGAGGGACCTTATGATGAGCTGCACTATGTAAGGTAGCCATCTTAAATACTTCCTTGCTACTTTAATTTGTATTTATTATTTTGATGTGTTCTCTGTTTGGTAGAAGAAGTTTCGATTTTACTGCTCCTTGCACAAGGCAGAGGTAGGTGAAATTTAAAACTAAGTTCCATGTAACTTCAGGTGCTTCTGCTGGAATGTTGCCATAGAAGAACTGATACTGTAACTGCTGCTGGTTTTGTTGTGTTTGTGTTGAAGGCAACACAAGAGGAGTAGGTGAAAAAGGAGGATGTAAACATATCAGTACATTCTCACAGTCTCATAGATCTTTAAAGGCCAGTCTTGTGATATACCCAGTGTCCTCATGACTGACTCATTTTCAAGGAAGAAAGTTCCTTAAAACACTCACAGCTGTTCTACTGATGAGGATGCAGAAACTATGGAAAGTGGCATACCTTTCAGCATCTCCTTGACAGATCCTGAGTTACCTATTGGCACACCTGACTTCTCTTTGGAAGGTATAACTGCTGGCTTACCCAAAATAATATGCATAAAAATCTGCAGAACAGTCTCATGCCGATTTCTGTTTCACCTTGATGGTGCCTCCCTTGGCTGTAAGGGATTTGAAATAGCTAGTCACATATTTTTGTGCAATGGAAATAAAGAACAGCACCCAAAGAGTTGAGCTGACCAAGCAAAGTCCTTAAATCATGGTGTTGAAATCAGAGGGAGTGGTTGAAGTAGCAAACTTTTCTCTTTGGTGTAATAAATAGATCAGGCCGCAAGTTCAAGGAAACTCTTGACTGTTGTATCTTGAGTAAAGGTTGAAATTACTGTATGTTACTTTTCCAGCGTATTTCTACAGATGAGAGCAGCAGCAGCAACCTATGCCCTGAGCAAATGAATGATTGTCAGAAAGGTATCACTGAGGAATATAAAAAGGAAAACGATAATGGTAGTAATAAGAATAACAATAATAATGAAGTTACTGTATTTTGAGCAGAATATTGCCATCAGATACTTTAGAAATGTTAATCAGTGAGGTCAAATGTTTAATGAAAACATCCAGCTATTATTTAGAGCTTAACCTATAGAAACTATCTTTTTCGATCTAAGTTATATTTCACCTGTAAATGGAACTATGATCTTTCTTTACATATCAATTGATTTCTTCTGATTTGAGAGGAGATGGGCTATTGTATTGGTTCATCTCTTTTGAATTGGTAGGGTTCTTGATTTCAGGTTTACTCCTGTGGCTTTCCTGTGATCACATATTTGTAGCCTCAATATAAAGTTTAGAACAGTAAATGAAGAATACATGTTCAGTTTTTCTAAACAGCCCAATGGGCTATTATAGGTCTGCAAAGGATTTACTGCTTTGTTCTGAGGGTTTTGTGCTTCATGTAAGTGGAAAGTAGCTCTTAATGTTTAGCACAACGTAACAGGTATGCACATGTATGGCTGAGCAGACAATCTGTCTTTACTAAAATTATACTTTGTCATTCAGCACAAAAGAGGTCTTTGGTAATTTGGTTATTCCTCCAACCCTTTAACACAAAGCACATTTAGGTTTGTTTCCTGTTAAGACTGTGTCTTTCTCATGTTATTTGTCCAAGTGTGTAACTTTTTAAAAAGTGCAGTATGTGTTATCATTTAGACTTGATGGAAGAATTCTTTTGAGGAAAAAATTGTGTAAGCAAAGGAAAAAAAAATTCAAAATCAAAATAGGAGTCAAATTTCAAAACTTCAAAAGGGTGAAGCCCTGAGTGTCAACAAATATTAGAGAAAACTTAATTTCCCAAAAAAGAAGAACAAAGAAAAATTACAAAAATTCTTCTGACATGTGATGGAAAAAGTTTTTCCTCTTACTTTTCATTTTATTTCTAAATTTTTTCTTCATGTCTCACCAGAAGTAAACTAATTGCAAAATAGATATATTTAGAATAACTTCTTGTACTGTTTCCTATGTATTGATGTAATAATGTTTATACATATCTAATGAACCAGAATGTTTTTCCTGTACATCATTTAAGGAGAACTGTGATCCAAAGGTAACCTTGTGAGTGTTGTATATCTCGTTAAGAAGGCTAGGTCCCACTTGAGTTAGGTTTTTACAGAGGTATAGAAATCAGCAGAATGTTTTTCTTCAACTTGTGTATTTAACATTTATAAGAAGTATTTTTAGGCTTGTTAGAGGTAACTGATTTGCCATATACTAGCATTAAAATTTAGATTTGTAAAATACTAGCAATATACAGAGTTAAGAACTACCTAACTGACAAATCTCAAAAAAGTTGTTTTTAGTGGAAAATCACAGCTGATTAGAAATGTTTAAAGCATAAATGCACAAATACTGATTAAAAGTCCAAAAGGACTGTGATGATTTAACCCCAGCCTCACACAGCCACTTGCTCACACCCCACATCCCCTGTGTCAGGCTGGGGGAGAGAATCAGAAGGGTAAAAGTGAGAGGACTTTTGAGTTGAGATAAAGAGAGTTGAAG
Source organism: Hylia prasina (assembly GCA_013397195.1). Lineage (NCBI taxonomy): Eukaryota > Metazoa > Chordata > Aves > Passeriformes > Sylviidae > Hylia > Hylia prasina. The sequence continues at coordinate 303,485 of VYXD01004356.1, read as the reverse complement.
AGATAAAGCAGAAGCCATGTGCAGAAGCAAAGCAAATCAAGGAATTAATTCACCCCTTTCCATGGGCAGCCAGGTGTTTAGCCATCCCCAGGAAAGAAGGGCTCTGTCAGTATAACAGTGACTTAGGAAGATGAGTCACATCATTCCACATAACCCCAAACACTTGGGATATTTACAGTTAAACTTTTCTAGCTCATAGGCAAAAAGAAAACTTTGGAGATTATTTCACTTCCATGTACAGGAGGTTCCTGAGTACAAAATGCAAAGTCCTAATAAGCATCTTTTTTCAAGCATAGGGAAAACTTCTGACTAGAAGCTGAAGTCTTAAAAAATCAGATTAGAAAAGATCAGCTTTGAGAAACTGCCAGTGGGATCTCTTGGTTTGTTCGGATCAGAATAGGATGTCTTTTTACAGGACTGCTTTAGCCCAACACAAGTTTTAATCAAATACAAATTGCTGGGTTCCATCCAGCAGCAATGACCTCAAATTTACTCCTTTCCAGCCATAAATTTTACATTTCCAAAAATGAATAATGAAATCTTAGTGTCACTAAAATCAGCATCAGTATTTGTCAGTTTCTCCTCTCCTTTCAAACTGATGCAAAGGTACAACTGACTTTTGATTTTTTTTTTCCCCTGTGATTTCTCATCTCGAGGTTGCTGCCCCCTCAAGTTCTTGCATAATCTACTGTTCCATATTACTAGACTGAATTTTCTTGGCTCCAAGACAGATGAATCTTATTTTATTGCATATTAACAGATTAATGTTGTCAGCGGTGCTTTACTGAGGTAGTGCTAAAAATAATCCAGGACTGACAAAAAGAGGTACCCACTTTAGTTCAATTGACTTAACATCATCATCATATCACTATCAAATCCAAATCTATTGATTAGACTGTTGATACTCTCTGTTATAATGGTTGGACTTGAGGATCTTATAGATCTTTTCCAGCTTAAAAAGTGCTGTGATTCTGTGATCCTGTGATATCTCCTGCAGTAAAGATGAGTTCTTAGGAAGAAAACAGCATGTGAAGCGGAGGGAGAGCTGGTAAAGGTACTTGATCCCTTCTCTCTTCTCTGAAAACTTAAAGCTGAGTCTCCTCTGATCTCAGGGATTGAATCCTCCTGCACACTCTGTACTTGCTCAGAGCACAATCTGCCTGTTGGTGCTGACGGGTTTGCCTCCCTGGAAATGAGGCTCTGTGCGCAGCGGGATCCACTCTGGCAGCCAGAGCTGCAGAGCAGGACGGAAACAGGACAGTCCCAATACTCTGGTTTCTTTAAGTTAAAAATCTTTATGCATGTATTAGAATCACAGAATGTTAAGAGTTGGAATGGACCTTAAAGGTCATCTAGTCCCAGCCCCCCTGCCATGGGCAGAGACACCTCCCACCAGACCAGACTGCCTTATCTAACCTGGTCTCTAAACTAATGTGTTCAAGACCAAGTGACTTTTGCAGGAAAATCTTACATTTTCTGGTTACAAGTTTGTATATACATTTTCTTGGTGCTAAGCAAGTTTTTGGGGTTTTTTTAATCTTTTCAGTATTTCATCTTTCTGCTGCTTTTATTTTTCCTTTGAGCTATAGTCATGCACTTTGCCCCAGACAGGTCTCTGAAACAAAAGAGTAATGAATCCTTCTTTCTAGTTTCAGCTTGCAGCCAGTTCATTCAGATAGATCATATTTCTAAACTCTGGGTGTGAGGTACATGGTCTCAAATGACACATCATGAGAAATATTTTTGCAAATGACGGTTTATCACTTTGAACTGCAACATCATTAAAAAAAGGGGAAAAACCCACATTAATTTAAATACAAAGAATATGGTAGATGATTCTTCTCCTCTATCCAAGGCTGGTGGTTCAAAGGAATGATGTTTTCTTTGATTTCTTCTCCAGTATATTTCTGTATCAGTACACAGAATTTTGAATAGAGTTGCCTGAATTGATGTATTTTTTTTTTTGTTTTATTTTGATTCATGGTTTGCAGTGTGAAACAAAGTATATATACAAAGCAGATTTTCTGTCCTATCACACTGTGAGATTTGTACTACCCTGAAAATTGAGCTAAATCCTCTGGGTGTGAAGTAAGAAGAAACAGCTCATTCCCCTCTGTTCCTCAAAACCACATGAACTTAAATATTAATGAAACTTTCATGAATCACACATAACACATACTGCCCCTTTGTGCTGGAAAAGGCCCCAGCTTTTTATGGTTGGTACTGTACAGCCAGGAGAATAGAAAGCACAGTCATAAAACAGTAATTAATACACTTCTGAGCTGAGCTATTTTATTGTGTAGATGCTAATTAAGAATGATAGATTCCAGTTACTGAGTGGCACATAATGCATTCGGTCAGCATAAGTGAAAGGTCTGTTATCATTTTGACTGCTTTAAATGAAAATGTTTTCCCTTATGTCAGTGATTTCAGGAACCACAAATGTCAAAGTGAGATGCCTTATGCCTTCTCTTTCTAGAAGGTGGATTTTTAGTGACATAACAGGAGCATTTGCTTTTTGAAAGCATTGGATTTGCTGTGAGGGCCCTGGCCAAACAGTCAGGAGAGAAAAGAAAAGAAAATTCAAAAATTGAAAAAGTAAATATTAAACCTTCGCATTCCAAGTGCATTCTGTTTGAGGTGGCTTTCTGAGACGCTGTAAAATGGACTGTCTTTCCAAATGGGGCAACCCCTGCTGCCAAAAAATGATTCAATGAGACTGGACACTTCAAAGTTCTCTTTTGGAAAATCTCATCCACTTGATCAAAATGTTCCTTGATGGGTTTTGAATATTTCTAAGTTATTAATTTTCAGAAAAATGGGAAAGGATAGTCTTAAGTCCAAAACTTGAGATGAATTCAGACATTGCAGCTTTATACAGCAAGGAGACAAGTTAGAAAGGGAGCTCATGTTCTGGCAGTAGGAATGTTAGACATCTCACAGATGCTCGTGCCAGTGCTACATGTTTAACTTCACTTGTCATCTCGGTATTCTTCATAGCTTAGACACCTTCTCTTTTTCTTTAGTACTGTATAACCATGATTAAAGTCAATTGAAAAAATCCTGTCCTGAGGCTATTGAGACCCTTAGATACTTTAAAGGGTACATGCTGAGAAAAAGGCATAACATGACTCTCTTTAAAAAAAGTTAATATTACTTTTAAAATCTTGCTTTATTAGATATAATTTGATATTTTGATCTCATTTTTATGTCATTCCTCCTTAAGGATGATCTACTACAATTAAAAAAGAAAACAAAGAGAAAAATGGGTGACAAGGAAACACTTCAGTTCTGTGATGGGTTTTGGGCAGTACCAAAACCACTAGAGGTATAACTGGGGGACTGCAGTTAATATTGTAGTTCACATAGCAGTTGAGTATTTTAAAACTACAAGCTTGAAGTGACGATGAGGTGCTGTTATACCTCCTACACATCCTTGCAAGAAAAGAACGATGCTGTACTTAAAACCAACTGAAACAGGACTGCAAATAGCAGTTCATGGTTCTACATACTAGTGTTACTACTATTGAGTGTTTTAAAGAATAGCATCTACTTGTACAGGAAATTGATACTTGATAGTGCTTCTGATAATGTCAGAGTGGGTGTTTGAGTAAATCCGTTTAGCATGCTATAAAGTGAGTGACTAAGTGAAATTTCTTAGGTAAGTGGGTATGATCAGTAATGCTGATCACTAGAGCAAAAGAACATGCAGCAAATGGGAAAGTCAGCACAGTAAACAAAGGCAGAGATTTCACCTTAAAATCACAGAAATAACCAGCACAGATCAGAGAGTGAGTTGCTGGTTGAAAAGGAATAATAACTGATGTAAATGGCATCTGAATAAAGTCCTTGACCTTGCTAAAAATGAAGAATGAAAATGAATGGGCTTTCAGCTCTTGGAAGAAGCCAGCGAGTGGGCAGGCAGAGAGCTCAGGGCAGTCTGGGCAGTGCTCCCACCACTGGCTGGGATGTGGTGCATGAGAACCAGTGATAGAGCCTGACTTGTGTGCACAACAGGGACATTGCAACTAGCAGCTTATGTTTTAGTATAATGCTAACTTACTCGGGCAGCTCTGGGCACACTCCTAAGAAGCCACTAATGACATTGCAGTTGTGTAACTTGAACAGTCTCTGTTCTTGCTCAGACTGCCAAGAATACTGCAACCCAAAAAGCCTGTTACGCAACTGCAAGAGAAAAACTTGGGCCGCTGCAGACAGCCACATCTTGACAATTAGATTTTTGTCCAGACTGGCTTTTCGGCTCATTTTTTATGTTAACAGGACTGTGGTTTTCCCATATAGGCTTCTTCAGTATAGCAGAGCCATATATTTTACCAGGAAGCTGAGCGCAGTGTTGCAGTATAATGGCATCTGTAATTCAGCTTCTATTTATCTGTACCTTTCTGAGTAATGAAGCTGCTGACAGCTTTCCAGGATATCCACGGCAAATTATAATCAAGCTAGGTGTTCTTTGGAGAAGAAAAGAAAGAAATGTTTCTGTACTGCTTGTTTGTCTGGACCTATAACAGGAGAAGAGACCTTGTGCTTCAGTCAGACTTGCTTCAGTCCTATACAATCATAGGATGTCACATTGTCCTTTTAAAAATTAGATCATGTTCTATTTTAAAATGCATAGAACTTCTTTTCTTTCCTGCTCTGCTGCTATTCTTGTGGAAAGAGTGTTACAGAAGTCCGCTTGCTATAAAATCATCTTCTTTCTGCCCTCAGTTTATGCCTGACCATAATTGATGAAAGACTAGACAAATTACATCATTATTTGTTTATTCTCATTTGTGGCATGTCGTTTATGTGAGTGTCATCTTAGTAAACTTCAGTTGTTGAATTACTGACTTTAAAAGACTGAGAAGAATGTGTGGGATCTGGGAATTTGAGTGGAAGTCTGTTGATATCCAAGAGATATTTTGGGTTGGTTTTCTGGGTGCTGGTAATGCTCAGTTTCAGAGCTTGAGTAACCTTTCTCTTTTCTTGAGATGAAGATGAGGTGCTTGTCAGCTCAGGAGAGCGCTCACTGAACTGCTTACTGTGCTTGCTAATTTACCTGCAGGCACAATAAAATCCATTATGTCTTCAAATATTGATCTTTGATTTGGAGTGTAAGCTATCATTTGAACTATTGAAGCAAATTGTAGATTTTCTCTGGGAATTAACTATGAGCAATTAAAAGAGATTTTCTGGCTCAAAAGGAGACAGCAGAAGACTGCTCAAAGGGAAGTGATAAAGGGAGGAAGGTTATTAGTGACATCCAGGAAGCATAGTCTAGGGACCAATTTTTAAAAAAGTTTCTTTAATGTCTGCAGCACTAAAAGAAGAGCCCAACTATACATTTGGGAAATGAGGATGACAATTTCTGCTTAACATGGCTGGTTGCAGCCGTTGTCAGACAGAAGTAGCTCCTGGAGCAAACCCAAAGAGGTAGCACTCTTGAACCAGATGCTGAGCTCCAGAGTCAGGCTCTTCCTTTCTTCTCTCCCTTGATTTTTGAATTCATTACTGAAAATTGGCCTTTGCTTCAGCAAAGCTTGACTCTGGGTAAAGATCTAGAATCCACCTCTGTTTTTTGTGCAAGTGTTATACCAGCTAAGCTAGAGGAAAGCACTTCCATGTATGTTTCCAAGTCAATGTGTCCCCAGTTGCTCTGAAATTTTTCTGTGCTCACTGTTCTGATTATTTTCTTAAGAGACATTTCAGTATATTTTGCCTGTTTTCCAGGTTCCTGCTGAGCTTATGTAGGGAGCAGACAGAGAATTCTTGAGGCACAGGGAGCTCTACTGACTAGGAGGAGAACTTCATGTGGCTGAATAACTTTCAGGTGAAAGCCAGAAACGTTTTCAGGGTTAATGGCTGCTAAGCATGGCTAATGAAGCTCACAGTTTGGGATTCAGGCACCTCAGGACAAACTAAATCCTGGTTTAGATACCTAAAGCCTGCTTTGGATCTGGACCAAATGCTTTATGTTTGGAGAAATATTGTGAACAATATAAGTGCTGATTTCAACATGCAGATACTGAATTCATTAGTATGAAAAAAGCAAGAATCTTATGCATAAATTAGTGTTAAAAGACATCCAGATTGAGATCTAAGCCTAAAAAATCAAGGAAATCCTGGGGTAGAATTATTACATCTTTCTGTCCTCCTCCAAGAGATTCAAACTCCCTTTATCCCAAAAAATATGGCTGTCTCTGTATCTGCTGCTGGGGTTTGTTATCTTCATGTGGAACTCTTTATTATCATGCAACCAATATAAACAGTTAAAAAGATGTTGTCTCTGTTATGTTTTTGGCTGACCAGAGCCTGATTTTTTAACCTTCTGAGCCTGCTGTGAACCTTGCTTAGTTTTTAGCAACATGTACGAAGACCATTGGTCTTATGCTTTGGGTTGCTACAGCTGTACTGCTTCTCGTACTCTTTCATTTTTCAATATTGTAAAAACACTTAAATCTTGGTTATTGCTTCCAGCATCCCAAAATAGCATTCTGAGTAGATACTGTAATACTGTACTTGTTTTTCTATTATTTATCTAACAAGCCACCCATGGTGTGTAAATTCCATCAAACAATGCTTGCATTGTGAAAAAGAATAACTATTGGTGTCTGTTTTAAAAGTTATTCTGTTTGCTTAGTGGGACTACATAGACATTTAAAAACAGCCAACCAAGTTAGGATGAGCTAATGCTTTTTGAGTGCTTTTTTCTTCTTCTTCCAAACTGTTCTTTCCCTCTAAAATAAGGAAATATTTCTAGAAAGATGAGCTTTGTCCCGAATAGGAATCCTGGCCTGTGAACACCAAACACTCATCTCATCTCAAACACGCTGTTTGTTATAGGGAACAGTAATTTTCTGTATGGGGCTGGGGAAAGAGGATAAATCATAGATAACTTAACTCCTTTCTGTTTTTTATGCATTTGTGTGCCCTATGGATATTTGATGTAAGTATATAAATTATCATTGTGAGACTAGATCCAAAAAAATCAAAGACTACTTCTCTTTTCAAAAGTATTGACAGGTGAACACCTGAGTGTCTGTTTCATAAATACAGAGTAAACAAACATTTTAATGTGTGGCCTGTGACTCTCTAAATGAAGCATATTAAAGAAGTTGATGTTTTTCAATTATGTAGCCATTGCAGTATTTTAGCTTTGGAAACTGCTTTAATGAGTGTCGACTGTGTAGCATGTTGCATTTTACTAGACTCACAAGAACTAAATATAACACTCAGACCCTCAGATTTCCAGGAACTCATAATAGATCCTTCTTTTGTGCAGAAGAAGGCATTTTTAATGCGTCTTAAAACACAAATGTTTTACTTGTAATTCTGTGTGTAATGAGAGTTATTACTACTCTATGTGCACAGTTGCTAGATCTGTACATGGTCATATAGCAGTATAGATCTCCATTGTTAAGTATTTTCCATTCATTTAAAATAGGATTAATGGACTGCTTGCATAGCAGGTTCTATTTACAATTTAGTTTAAATCTGCAGGTATGTACTGTTTACAGCTGAATCACTTGTTGAACTTTGCAAGAATTTACATTTCACTTTATCAATACTGGAAATGTTTAATTAGCAAGTGAATCAGATATTTACAGTAGTGTTTGAAAATGAGGGAGGTAATTTTTGTGTATATATTGTTATTAAATATATTATGCATTTTAGGAGTGTTCACCACTTAAGCAATAAGGAGTGTATGTTTAAAATTGACACTGTTGTTCAAAGCAAAAGAAAGCAGAGTCCCATCTCCTTTATTTGTTTCATACAGGCTCCTGCACAGTAGCAGGCAAAGCAATGTATCTTCACAAATAGAGAGAAAAGGAATACAAAAATTCATATTTAATACTTGATAGTTTATTCAACTCTGTTATCACCATGAGATTAATGTAATCAAAATGACTATCCTACCATAATAGTTTGTGGACTAGAAGTGATTAGATACATTCTGAAATTTATGTTTGTGTTTATATTTTAGTTAGTGGTTTAGGCTATGAAATTTTGGCCCTGGGGTTAAACCTAAAGGTTTTCAAACCAAGAAATCCATGGCTAAAATACGTTTGGTGGGAGGGAATAATGTAATTGCACACAGCTTTTTGATAAACAGCCTAAATTGTGCTTCAAAGGACAGATGTGTCTTTAATAATCTGAACCATTTGCATTTTCAGATTAAACCCTGCTTGATTGCATTGTACTTGATACGTGTACTTAAATCTATATGTTAAATGTTATACTTTGATATAGAGCATATTGTTTGACTTTGTTCTTATGATCTGACAAGCTTCATTATATAATAAACTAGTTTAAATAAATCTTAAAGACATAAAAGTGTTCTTGACACTAAAAAAAAAATTGAAGCACACAAATGATATATTGGTTAGATGTTCCAGAAAGAGTCAAAGCTTTTTTTCATTCAGATCTTTGAACATGTGTTTTGAATAAAGCTGTAAGGCATTTTCCAGTAACCAGTGTTGTATTACAAAAATGAGTAAAGTAAAACAAAAGGAAAACATGTTTCAACATTTTATTCAGTATTGTCACACATTGTTGCACATTTCCAGCTGGAAGTAAATGTGACATTTGTAATGCTAATTTTTCAAACCTAACCTTTTATAACATATAAAATATTACTTGGGATGGTGTGCCCTTGTGAAAAGAGCAGGAGTAATGAAGTACTCGATCAGGGTTCAATTGGATTCCTAATGGCTTGAGTGCAATTACACTGCCAGTTGGTTGCAATCAATCAAAACCATTTTTTGAATTGTTCTCTTAAACTGTATCTAATGTTAACTGCTGATAAGCAGGTTACAGAGCACTTGACCTGATATAGTAGCAGGGCGTGTGTCTCACAAACAACAAGTGATGCTGTTAATGCTCCTGTGTTTGTCCCACATGAGGAAGACCCCCCTGATTTGTTAATACAGAAGAACACACTGTAGCTTTGCTCCATATTATGTGTGGCGGAAAAATGTGAACCTAAGTGTAATGTAGCATATAAGGAAAATGTAGTATGTAATTTTGGTGTTATGTATGTAATACTGTTAATTGTGGGCTACAGATATATTAACTAACTCAAAAAAAAAAAAATCTATCTCATTGACTTGGTCCCAGTTTTCATCTGTCATAATGACAAATTGCCAGGCTCTGCTGACTCAGAGAGGGAAGACAGAGGAGAAGTAAGAAGGGAAAGAGCACATGCAAGCAATTCAGATATTAAAAAATGGCAAATTAAAGGAAAAAAAAGAAAGAAAAAAATCTTACAATTAAGCTATAATGGAATTTATGGAAAGATGGATATGATTTATTTTGGTTTTATTTGTCCAGGGCCATAACATATTAGCCCAGGAATATAATCTAAACCATACCTCATTCAACGTCATTAATGATTCATTTATGCTAAAGGGACTTATTCCCATACTTCAGGATAGGAAAAATACACTAATGTTTCATTGCAAGGCATTCCTCTGAAAATGGAAGCTAATTAAATATTTTTTTACAGTTGGTTGAAAATACTGTACACCTGAAGACCTTTAATGCATGTGAAAAATGGTGGAACTCAGCAAATGTGGTACTTGAAGCAAGGCTGACAGTCTCAGGAGGTTCAGTACCTCCTTATTAGCCAGTACCTAATTTTTACCTTGCTACACCTCAGCAGGTGACATTTTGCTATGAGTGTGGCCGTACAAAAGTGTTTTCCTATTTGTGTTTGATCCCACAATTCCTCTCCTGACTGGCAGCACAAACGCTGTGCAATTGTAACAAGACAGGGTGGGTGCCAACGTGCTTTTTTTACAAGCTGGGTTAATGCTTACAATTCAAATGTTGTTCCAGTTGAAGACAACAGCAGTAATTGCATGCATCTCACTCAAAGAATATCTGCTTGTTTCCTGAACAAGTTATTTGTTAAATATGTATCTTTTTTTGATAACAAAAAATCAGTAAGGTCTCTGTAACTGTACTCCTTAGACACGTCCCAGGCATCACCAGATAAGTTTGATGATTAAAATATTGGCCTCCTCAGTATTTAGCCTGCGCCTCTACTTCAGATTCTCAGCCTGGCAGGTGTATAGATCAAGTCCTTGTATTTTGGGAAACTAAAACAAGCACAGTTTCATTGCACAGTGAAAACTTGCAGCTAGAAAAAGAAAAGCAAAAAGGAGGATTTTTTTTTTTTTTTAATCAGTTAAGAACAAAACATACTTCCAGATGGTCTCTCTTATATTGTACTGCTTTATATACAGGGCCATCTGTAACTCTTTAGTTAATTTCCACTGGTCTAATTCTGTACTTGCATGTATGTATCTAGAATAGATTTGACCAAAATATGGAGCTTTTATGTACTGTTTGTGGGATCTTTTCAGAGTAATATGTAACAGACCTTGGCTGCTCTGCCCTTTGTCTAGATACAGAATACCAAAGGGTAGGGGAATGGCCTCCACTCATATCTTACCCGATTCTTTGGAGTCTCCTTAAGTCAAAGGAGTACAACAAGGAGATTTGGTGTGTCATGTGTACATACAGTGGGAAGCTCTGCATGCTCATTTGAAGTCACAGTATTTACAATGAACATGCATTATATGAGTGTTTAAAACCCCCGTCCATTTACTGCATTTAAAAATACCTCTCCTCTCTTTTCCCAAAGACAGTAATTTAGAGCTTTCAAGATAATGGTGGGAAAAATTTGTGCAGAGGACTCAATGTAATGGCAACAGCATTTATTCTCTTCATGTGCCAGTTTTCAAAAGACTTGAAATTGCAGAGTGAATTTTTGGTGCATTCATTTTTAATTGACCATGTTGAAAAAAAAAGGAGCAAACATCTGAAAACATCAACTTGTCTGAACTGTTTGTCATTCATTTTTTATTTACAAAATGTCTCCTCTCTTCGTATAAGTTGTAAAGGAAAAAGCAAGTAAGAAATATATCAAAGTAATCTAATCTGTTAAAATGGCTTTAATGTAGACAATGCTTTTAGCATTTGAGATCTATTTAAATATTTGTTCTGCATAAGCTATATAGAGCAATGTAATTACTTCTGTTACCTCATATATTCAGATTTTACTATCCAACTTTTATTTCTTACTGGGCTTTTTGCATATTTTACTTTTAATGGCTTACTTTTTTGAATTTTAGAACATTATGCAGTTCTCTTTCTGGGCCTTAGACATGCAAAGAAATAGGTAATCTTTTTGTCGCCAACACCATTTTTCTTTCTTTTTATTGTAAGACTAACATTTAGAAGAACAGTAACATTGCAGTTGTCTCTGTCTCCTTGTAGATCTTTCATAACAGGTGCTTTCAGGCAATGAAAACCACAGAGCATATGGATCAAAAAGAATGGGAATCAGGTGATGAAAGCGATTGTTTCTTGTTGCCTGTCTTGATTTTCTTTTGAGTTTGCGCTGAAAGGTTGAGGTTGAAGTCAGATGATAAATTTCCAATGTCTTTGGATGGTTTAACCATCTTCATGTTCTTGGGAAAGATAGCTGAATCCATTTTCATGCTAATTTCAGCTGGAGATTCTTGTTTTTCTTGCTGGGAAATCCTATAATTTCTTTCAATGTAAATAGTGATAATGAACAACAAATGTTGCCCTGATCTTCTCTCTTGAAATTAAGTGGTTTTCCTTATTAACAAAGCCTAGGAATAAGAAAAATCAGATGTATCTGTTGCCAGAAGATGATCGTTACATATATTTCAGTTTAAGATTAACATTGCTGGTCAGAAAGAAGCATCTGTGCCTCAGAAACAGTCCTAACTCCCCTGTGGACTTAGATACTTTTCATGGAAGACAGCAGTCCCAACAAGCTGGGCCATCCCAGTGGTCCTGTGTTACTTTGGCATTTTACCTACCTGACAATATATGACGTGGAAAAGGTTGTTTTTTTGTTGGTTTTTTTTTTTAATTCAGCAGTTTCTCTAAAGTGCTCTCTGCAATCCACTAGTGCTCTGCTGTTTTAAATCTAATTACAGAAATGTTGTTATCAGTTATCTGTTATCTTAATGATAAATCAGTTATCATTAAGAGAATAGGGAGAAGTTGGTAGGGGGCTCTGGAAAGGGTGGTCAGCACGGGTTTAACTGGGACATTTTTCTGGCTGCCAGAGTAGGAGAGCAGGCATTGGCATTTATGTTCAATCTGCATAAATTGACAGTGGGTATCTGTTTGATTAGTTGTTCGTATGATCTAGTTCTGTGCAACATTTGGTCACCTTCATGAAGCAAAGCACAGAGGGACAGGCCACTCTTGCAGTCCTGTGGGATGATGTTGCTGTTGGCTGCTGCTGGATCCTTCTTACCAGGAAGTCAGTGAGGATGCCAGCATGTTCCTCTTTTTCTCCTTGCTGTGTTGTTCTTCATGTTTTTCCTCCTTACCTCTGAAAAGAAATGACTAAATATCTGTGTTGGCTGCAACCCTGTAACAACTTTCCCTCAAAGTGATAGGCAAAATAAATGGCAAAATGATGTTGTTCAGAATTACTCATCTCGGACAGGCTGCTATAAATTCACCGACATTGTAATCACAGATACTGAAAATAGAAGGATAAACTTTCTTTCCAAATGAGGAGTTTGCGCTGCTTTTCCTGCTCTGCTTTTCCTGCTCTTCTTCTCAAGTCAGTTGTCTTGTAGTCATCAGGGTGTTATTTGAGAGCCTCCAACTATCAATTAAATGTGACTTTCAGTCTCTTGTAGAACCTCGTGATATTTTAGTCAAACATTCAGTCTGTCTTCTTCAGCTTATTTTAGTTCAGTTTCATAATTTTGGGAAGTAGGCAATCTAATCTAGTCTGAGCATCTTTCCGCAACATCTACTGGCATGACGTAATAAAAGGCTGTGAGTCCTAAGACACAGCTCTTATCAGTGGGGAAATTTTAATGGAAAGAAAGAAA
>VYXD01004356.1:205589-285589 GCA_013397195.1 Hylia prasina | reverse complement strand
TTTTTTGCTCTCCCAGTAGATGGTGTTTTCATCTTTTTCTACACTGACACCTCTGAAAGAAAAGGAAAAAAACCCCCGCATTTTGAAGTGTTATGTGTGAAGCTGAAAGTATTTCCTGTTATGTGGAAGCCCTTTTTTGACCCACTTCATTCCCTCACAGTGTCTGACTCCAGCCTAGAGTTTAATTTCAGCTGGCTTTATTTGACTGTTTGCAAGGAGTAGTTGCAGTCCTTGGTCACCGGCGTTGTTCGAGTACCGAGTGCCCGGATGTGTCAGCCTTACCTTCTTTTGATGCTGTTCAGCCCTTTTGTAGATTGCTGTATATTCATCACCTAATAAATCCTGAAGAGCAGAAATGGAAATAGTGAGGTCTTGGTGAGAAGCCAGCAGACATCTAGCTAGCTGTTAGCCTGGTAAAAAAGCAGCTTTCTGCTGTCAGGATCAGCATTACCCCGACAGTTGCAGCGGCTCTCAAGCCTCCGGATTTGTTTGCAATGAGAGATTTGTTGTGGATTTTTAACAAGGCTCCTGTGTGTGTGCCATGCTTAGTAAATATTAGCCTTCAGGGTATTTTTCAGTCATGCTGACTGGACTGTTAGTTTTCCCAAACTGCAAAGTGCAGAAAGTTCCATTTCACTGGGGTTTTTTTTGTTTTGTTTTGTTTTCTTGTTTTTGGGGGGCTTTTGTTGTTTTGGGTTTTTTTGCTATAGAGATTGTATCAAAACTGTACAAAAGAAAAATAATATCACAAAGAAGATTGTGTCTGAGGAGCTTGGGAGGAAAGAGGCCAGTAAATGTGTAAGGTCCAGTTCTTAAATAAGTGATATTGCAAGTGTTAAATTTCTGTTATGAAAATTATAAAGCAGTATTTTTATTTTATTAATGGTACTGTGAACATGAAAATACGACAAATCACTAAAAAATGGCACCTTTTACTGGGAGGTTGTAGTAGAAAAACATATTAAAATTGTTTGATGGTAGACAGAAAGATATTTATAGAGAAATAGAGAAAATGAAAACAAAGTACAATGTATGTAAACTCTATACATAATGTAATGCATGACTAAAACAACAGTGAAAAAGAAATGGACATTGTGAGGGGCTTCAATGCCTTCCCATTATACAGTTTAATGTTTTGATAGTCAGTGGAGTTTAATATTACAATATTTCTAGTGCCCCCATGAACTATTTGTGGATACTGTTTATGAGCTAATTTTAAATGAATATGAGCAGCGGGATGAAGCTTTTTTATTTGAACATGATTTGTAAAAACAAAATCTTCCTGAGATAGAGTGGGTATGCTGAAAGCAGCACTGTACCAACATAGTCAAACTTTACAGAACTCAAGTGATTTTTTTTTTTTTCCCAGTCACTCTGGCAAGGCTGTTCTAAAAGTCTCTATCAGTAATAGTGAAGTACTGCAATGGTTTGATCTTTTTAATATTCTGGAGAATGATTTTTCTTTTTTTATTGTCCTCATTTTAAGAGATGATGGAGCAGTGAATAGAACAATAATTTATTGAGTATTCACACACTCTATGTATACTTTCATTATACATTTATAGAAGACCTATTGTTTAGTATTTTCTGCTGGAGGCTAGTCTTGTAAAAGAATAGTCTAGAATAGACTCACTCAGTGCATGTGTTGTCCATTTGCCTGTCAGCAATAGTTTTGACATTAAAAACAGGGAGTTTGAGTGACTGCTGGTCTGTCTTAAGGTATGGTAATGAGGCTAATTAGGAGAGATGAGAGCAGAACTGGATATGTGAAGGCAATTATCCGTGAAACTTTTGTCATGCTTTATCTTTATCAGATCTCTCTTTCTCTATTTTTGGCATTTGCCAGTGACACGCAGAATGGAAATACTTGAAGTGATACATATTTTAGAAAAGCAAAGTAAAGAAAGGAGGCAGAAGGAAATTTATATGAGTACATCTCATTATTAAACCATACAACTTATCATGGATATTGTAGATCAGCAGGAAAAGACCTTGCTTGTGTTATTCTTGTCACTTGCATTTACATGAATTAAAATCGATTGCTTTTTGTAATAATGAACTTAGTAGACAGCTACATCTCCCTTGTTCAGTGTACATTGTTTTGTTTGCTCTTTTTATGTTATGACTAACTCCAGCAAGCATGTTATTAAACATACTTGAAAGAAAAACATGTAAAGAACATGAAAAGAGAATAAAAGTGCCTTTAATTGTATTCTTTTTTAAAAGCTGAAATTTTCTCATTTCTGTTTTCAGGAGGCTGGTGTGATTTACTTTCAGACTTTTTCTTGCAATCCAGTACAAACTGATTTAAAAAGAAGCACTGAATAGAGCAAATGAAAACCATGTGTCACAAGTCTTGATGAATCAATGCATATAATCCTCAAAGAAAGAAGGTGATAAATGAAACTTGCACATTAATGAGACCATAACCAGGCTCAATTACTAGGCCTTTTTGAAGAGCCATAGTAACTTCACACATAGTTTTATGTTAGAGGGAAAAAATTGCATCCTAGGAGCTGTCTGCACACTCCTGCTTCTTGCACTATGTCAAAAGACAGTGTAGCTGTAATCCATTTTTAAAGAGACCATAATGTTAAAGAAAAGCCTATCTATATAAGATACACTCAATGAGTTTTTAAAGGAAAAAAATCTTTATTGTAATTTAGATCATTTTACTTGAACATTTTATGTGCATCTACCAAATGTGAGTATAAAGTAATATTACAGACTTCATGTCAAATTTATCTTAGTAGTCCTCTCTTCTGAACTTGCAAGAAGTATGGCAAGGAGTATAATGAATAGATGTGTAATAGAGATTAACACTTACTGCCCTAATATTTCTCCATTAAACAGCAGTTCTCTTTCTCAGATTTTGTTTTCTACTACTCATGTTAAAAGCTTTGAATTTAGTGCTAGCAACATTACACATGTCCAGAATGCCAGCACAAAATACTTGAGGTTTATAATAATAACCCTAAATCTTACATGAAGGACTGAATTGTATTTTGTGTCTTTAATTTCATTTGCTTTTAGCAATAATAAGGAAAATTGCTCGATCTCAAAACCATTGCTTGCTTGTTACTGTGAGATCTCCATGTTCTGTAAAGCACAGCAGAATATTGCTGCTCTCAGTTCTTTCTACACTGCAAGGATTGTAAAGGGGGTTATTGCAGATTATAATTTATTGCCATTAGCTTCTTTGATATCTTCTACTGAGCTTTAGGAAAAAGGTTACTGTCACCGTCATGAAAGAGTTCAGAAAACTCCTCTTTCCATTGGCTTTTATGTGGTGGAGAAAGATGAAAAACCTTTGTCCATAGTCCACAGGAATAATAGTGTTAATGTTAATGCTAATGTTAATGTTAATGATAATAATAATAATTATAACAAAAAGAACCAAAAGACCCAAACCAAAACTGGCTTGGCAGTTCTATCTCTGCAGAGCAGGAATAAGAGAGTGACCACAGAAATGCCACTTCAGTCATCTGCAAAAGCAGTACTAGGGACAAAGGACTATGCATAGCACCTTTTCTCACTCTAGAGTTCAAATTTGGTGTTCACAGGATCTAGAATACAGATTTATGCAATCTGTAACAATCATTTATCTGTTACCTATGCGCTTGACTAAACAGATTCCTCATATGCATTCCCACTCCCTTCAGCTCTTCATTTCCTCTGTTGACAGTCAGTTGTATTGTGCATGGCTGATCTTTAGTATAAATTTACAAAGAGGACAAATGTGCTGGTCTCCAAGTGGCACTAGGAAGAGTATGCAAAATCTTACGATTCAGTACCACAACTAAATAATCTATTGAAGTAATTTATATAGTTGCAGAAGCTAACCTTTTTTTTTATTGTGTCCGGATGTCTTTACCATATTTTCATAAGCAGCTGACAGTGGTGGTATATAAACACTTTAAACATTTTATTATAGTACTGAGGCAACAGGTTACCTATGGTGCTTGCACCCAATTGGTTACTAATGAAGTGTCATTTCCCTGCCTTATTTGGTTTGTGTTGCAACCTTAATTATATTTCAATTTTAGAATAAGCTCTCAAAGTAGCGTACAGGGATTTGGCCACACGACTTGCATTAACATTAATCAAAATCGCGTGTCTGAATTCCCACCACACTCCAAATGTACTGTGGGATTGTTGGTAGGGATTGTGTGCAGGAGGTGCACATGCAACAGGTTTGACCACTGGCTTCCTCTTATTCAGAGTGGCGATCCTGCTCTTCATACCTGAAATAAAAGGTGGCAGGGAATACTGAAGCCTGTTGTTCACAGGCTGTCAGTGAGGTCGAGACAATTCATGTTTCGTCACTTTAATCCACGTGAACCAGCTTTGCTCAGAGGCTGAGGTGGCAGCTGTAACCCAGAGAATCAGTCATGTGCTTTAGGAAGCTGCAGGATTTTGAACCTGAGATTGAGAAGCTGTTCAGTAAAATACAGCTTCTTCATCTCTGTCATCATCCTCTGTGCCAACCAAGGCTTTGTGAAAAACGGTAACTTATTTTTATCAGTGATGTTCATGTTCTTAGAGTTTTGCATTTTTCTGAATTTTCCTGTTTCTGGTTACAAAGCAAAGTGTCAAATATTACCCATAAGAGGGGAAGTGTTTCAGCAGTTCTTGCAGTCCCAGTGGAGGCAGTGCCTGGAGTTCAGTGAGGTGGCCTGCTCAGAGGTCCTCCTGAATAATTCAAATAGACTCTGGAGATTAGACTTATTTTGGTGTAGTTGGCCATGGATTGAAAAGGGTTGGTGCGTTTTTTCATGCATATATTGTATATGCTTTGGTCACCGGTGGTGACCCATTCATTTGGAGACATTGCTATATCATAGGTTTAATTCCAGAATTTCTCACAGAACCAAAAAAAAATTGTCTTTTCCTGTCCTTTTTAATAGTCAAATGAAGTTTCCTCTTTAAAAATAAATTCTAAAAAGGCTGTGTGTATTGCTCCAGTACCAAACTTAAGAGATTTTCTGCCTGAGAATTGGAGTCAGTAAAACACAACTGTTTATAAGTTCTTCATGATCATAAGCTGTGTTTTTGCAGCTATGACTTCTGCTGGCTTCTTTGGAGCATCTTTAAGAAGAGGAAAAGATAAAATATGACCTTCCATGTCTAAATCCATGCATGGCATCAGAAGAATCCTCCAGGAGAAAAACTCTAAAGTTTCTTTGAATATCGTATCTTGGAATGATGTGTACTGACTGCTTAAAAAACAGGAAAAAGATGTTTAATTTAATGGATTTGAAAGCAGTTACCTCATAAAATAAATAACAGCTTTCCATAATGCTTTTCCATTAATCCATATCTGTAATGCAAATAAATGAGTAAGAAGTTTCATATCCTCCACCGTTTACGGTGATTCTACCACAAGAAGACAAATAGTTTCTATCAGTAGTGATGACTCACTGATGTGATGTAGCACCCTTATACTTGTTTAAGAAAAATATAGTTATGGCCTTTTTGTTGCCTGAGGCTCTAACATTTAATAAAAACAGAACCTCAGGTATTTTCCTGATTTTTGTCTTAGGTCCAGTCTTGGAAAAGCTTGTGGATATGCTTAACTTTACCCAGGTGAACAGGGTCATGAAAATAAATTGGGTTTCTCCCATGCTTAAAATACATTGCAACATTTTATTATTTTATATGAGCAAGGCTTTTCTGTGCTGGTATAAAATTCATTCTTATTTTTTACTTTATCACATTCAGATGATTTTTTTTGCTGTGGATTCTGTTTTAAACTAGCACTTTTAGAAATACAGTGTTCCCACTGTTGCATTGGCTAGAAAAGGAGAAAATACATATTTGTGACATATATGGCTCCAATGAAAGTGTTAAAAAGTGTTGCCTTAATCCTAGAATCCAGCTAAAACCCATTAAAATCGTTGAGGAAGAAGCCAAGAGGTATTGTGTAATGAAACAGTTAAAGTAGCACTTGTTTTCTGGCAATGATAGAAAGGGTTTTTTCATTTTTAAAAACTGTTTCAAAATCATCTTTCAATGTATAGTCCTTTCCAGTTTGCGTCTGCATCATAAGCGATCTTTTCACCCTCTTTTCAAAGCCATATGAAGCTTGAAATGCAAGATAATTAAAACAAATCTTGAGTAAACTGTTTTGTGGAGATAGAAGTTTGATGGTTGAATATATAAAAATTGTAACCAGATGTTGTGCAGAAGCCATAGTAGTTTAAAGATCATGAGCTTTTTCTTTTTTCTTTTTTTTTTTGTATGAAGCAAAAATATTCTAATTGAAGTTGTCAGCAGGAGTGAGACTAATATGCCTGTATTTGATTAAATAATAGTTTATTTAACATTCAGTGTGGCCTAAAATTGGCTGAGACTAAAATAAAGAAACTTCTTACTTTAATTTTTTGTATTTAAATAGTGTGAAAAGTAAACCTAGTTAATGTTAACATCTTAGCTTGATATTCCCAGCTATTATATTATTTGTCCACTTCTGTGTCTTATTGGAATACTTTGCTATCCATTGCACATACATTTTCTTCCTATTCTCTTATTAACTAGCTGGTTGGTGGGAGAAATGGAAAAAGAAAGATGTGCAATAAAGTCTGGAATGCACTAGTTAATCAGACTTACTACTAAAATCTGTTAGAACTTAAGAGCATAATGCAAGCATCATCCAACATCTCTTCTTGCAAGGCTGTGCAGAGCACAGAATCTCCAGCAGACACATTAAGGGATATCCATGCATGAAAAGGGTTGTGTGTTTTAAAAATACCAGCATATTGAACTATGAGCAATAGGTTTCCTGGCAGTTATTTACTCTATCCAGGATAGCAGTGTTTAATGGATAAACTCAGAAGAGGTAGTGGCTAGGAGTCTTTACTAGGTGAGTGGTAGATTTCTTACTGCTTTACTAATAAACATAGTGATGTTTTCTAAAGTTACATGTTGAGATTCTTTGTCTCTTTTTTTTTTGGTAATACTCTGCTGCTTAAATAGCTTTGTAATCTTACGTGGTTCTGTGATAAACAAGGGGATCCCCGTCTTGCCTTCTGTGAGTAGCCATTGTTAAAAATGGAGGAATTTCATTCTCACTCTGCTCTCTGTGGCTTCTTGGCCTTTTGCATAAGAACAGAGTGTGTGACTCATGACCCACTGCACTGGATTCAAAAATGAACCATAAAGTCATGAGTTGCTTGGCTTATTGGTGGCATGTGTGTGTGTGTGCAAATACATCCTGCAGGACCACTTCAATATGAGGGCTGGGATTAGGCATTTTTAAGGCTGTGACAGATCTTTAAAATAGTTCTTTCCAGTTGAGTTATGTTGCCCCAAAGTATGGTTTTCCAGTTTCTTTTGTCCCTGCCGTGGGAGCAACACCCTCTCAGAGTCCTCACAGGACTCTGGTGCCAGGAACTGATGGTGACAGTGCTGCCCAGCTGCTTCCTGCCCCTTACCCTCTGTACCTAAGACTGCACCCAGTGCTTTGAGCAGTGCTGATCTCTCTGCTGAACTCTCTAATTACTGGAACCTGCCAGTAAATAGTAGACAAGACCAAATTTGTAGCAAGATTACAACATTCTGTAGGAAACTTGTATTCCATTACGAGGCTATTAATCAACTGAAACGCAGGAGAAATCACAGCCCTGGCTGTGCAGGCAGTCTGTGCTTTGGGACTGTCATTCCTGAAATGTAAAATTATGCAGGTCATCTTCAAGATTAGTCTGCCATGTCTGCTCTGGTTTTGCCACACATATGCCAGGGCTCCAAAGATAGAATTACAAGGCCGTAGTAAAATCAGCCAAGAATTATCCTTACCATAGCAAAAAGCAAACTCAATGCAGTCAATTTTTAATCTTTCTCTTTTCTTCTTCTGTATTAAAAACAGACTGGAATCAAGTCAGGGCTAACTATGTAGATTTTCTGCTGTCTTCTGTTTTCCTTGTACTTTATGCAATAGGTAACTGAGTATGAAGTAGGAGAGGATTTGTCTTTGATTTGGCAGTGGAAGAGTCAGTTGCAAAGCACCGATTTGTTGAATGTTGTGGCTAAGTTGCTTAGCTTTGCACTGCTTATAGTAACTTCTGGAAGCTGTTCCCTCATTAACTCAGACTGTCATTAATAAAGGAAATGGGGCCCAGTATTTATATGCTAGGAATTATTTCTGGGAGGTATAACTCATTGGTAATTGCACCCTGATTTTAGAAAGATTTCTCCATATAAAAATCCATACATGTCACATCCACTCACATGTGTGGGCATTATTTTAAAGAGCAATACTCTCTCTGTATCGTGCACAGATTTACAGCCTGCTTTGGAGGGTAGAGGATGCTGGTCATAGTCAGGTAGCGTTGGCAGCCATCTCAAAATCTCCTCAAAGGATCCAGGGGTTGTTACTGCATGAATCATTCAGTGTTCCCCACACCTTCCTCATCTTCCTGCTGATTTTACTATCAGGGTTTCACAGCCATGAAGTTTCCACAGTCATGTCCAGTTCCATACGACCAGCCACTAAGGTGTGAAATCCTAGTCCATGACACAGAACCAAAAAATGTTTCCTATAAAATATATGTCGGAAATAAAGGCCCTTCTCTTTTCAGTTCCTGAAAGGGCTTTTGGCAAAGATGCTGATGAAATGGAAGGTTATTTTTTTTCTCCTAGAAAAAAGGCATATCATTATAAATGTACTCCTTTCTGGTATATGCATTTTTCCTTCTCACTCCTGAAGATTCCAGTAGGTGATAAAGAGAAAGAAAGGGAGTGAAAACAATTTGACATTCACGGTTAAATAAAACCTGTATTAAATTGAAAAGTGAATTCTTAAGAGTGTCAGAGTTTTTGTTCTGTCAGTAAGACAGATATGGCTTAGAATGTAGACTTGTTCAGAAGCAGCAGCTATGATTTCATACAGCATGTCTAAATATAAAGGTTTCTTTTTATTTCAGTTTGTATACGTGGACCTTCCACAGGCTGGTTTCAAAATCAGATGAATTCTGATAGTGGCAGGTGGAGGGTAAAAAGGAAACTATTTCCTGATGTTTTCTATCTCAAGTCTGATAAATTGACTAGTAAAATGGGACCAATCAGTTCTTCTTGGTGTCCATGTCCAAGACGTGCACGAGCGCATGAACACGTACAGGCAGCCCTGTGGTTTTTGCCTCACAGTTACATATGGATCAGCCACAGCCGCTTGGGAGTGAGGCTGCAGAGCTGTTTCGCTGATGCCACTTCGGAAAGGAAGGAGAGGGCTTGTTTTACAAGGCATTTCTGCACAGTCAGCTTCATTTAAGAAGACTCCAAAGGATGTGAAAAATAAGGTAGCTGTGGGCTGGCAGGACAGTTTTCACCATGCCTCTCCTTCAGGCAGTGCCTGATTTCTTGAAAGCCGTTTTTCAGTCCTTCACAGCGCTCTGAACTAAAGCCTGAGTATGTGACAGGGTGGGTACATTTTGTCCTCGGCACGCAGAACTCCTGATGGAAAACCCCGCTAAGTTATGTGTTTCTCTCTTACTGCTCTTGTCAGGCTTGTGCCATTTCAGAGAATGACTGCCCCCAGCAGTAAGCTGTCCCTTGCCACTTGCATTAGAAACTATTCCTTTGGTGAAATGTATTCTGATTCTGACAATACAGATTTTGGAGCTGATGTCTTAAGCAATTTAAGACCCACTTTCTTAACAGTAAGGGAAAAATTAGAGTAGGGCTGCTGGAAGCACTGCTGTGCAGTAATAACAGTATTCTCTCAGGGCAGATGTGAATGAGTGGAGAAAGAACAGAGGGCGTACCAGCTTCTAAGGCTGCAAAGGCAGAAGAGCCCCAAATCCTTCATGAAGGTTCCTAAGATAAATATTGTTATATGTTGTTTGTTTGGTTTGGATTTTAGTTTTATTATTTCCTAATGGGTTGATTCTCCTAAAGGGGAAAAAAAAAAAAAAAAAGGTTAAGGCAGTTTGGTTAATGAGCTTAAGCTTGACTAACAGGGGATTCAGAGTATTCTTTTGTGCACACTAGTTACTATGACTTTACTTTTTCTTGTGCTTTTACATGCCTCTACTGCCTCTAGTTTTGTATCAGGAAATATTTGTTTTTCTGTTTTTTTTTCTTTCTCTCTCTTTTTTTGTGTTGTATCACAGATTTTAAGGTCTTCAGTCACTGTGCTGTGGCTGTGTCTTGAATTCCATGAAATGTTTCCTATCAAACTAGGATACCATATGCCCATGTTGGCCTAAAATTCACAATGCATCATGTACCAGAAATAGAAGCTGGTAAAGATTCTTCAGAGATTGTGTTCACTTGTTCCAAAGACCTGGTTTGTTTATGGAAGGGATGCTTGCAGTACATAAACACTATTTAAGGAGAAATGTCTCTAAAATGTAGAACAGTTGTTCTCTTCTCCTCATCTTAATGGTATTTTTAAGGAAAGCTATATAACACCGTATGCTGTATCTCATTTACAAGTAGGCATTAGGATCTTGATAGGAAAGAGCAAGCAGTAAAATATTTTTGTAAAAACTACTTTAGATACTTTACCATGTTCATTCTGAAATTCAGAATGCTTACCATGTAAGCATTCTGAAATTATTTACAGTGAAATTTGAAAGTAGACTTCTCCATTTTTAATGGCTGTGCAGTTTGCAATCTGTAAAATTTTGTCTGTTCTATTCTAATTAATACTTTTTATAGCCTTGAAATTTAAAATACTTTCTGTTGCAATGCAAATAAATAGCAATTAAGGCTAAAATGGATAGAAATTATTAGAACAGAAGAATGACAAGCAATCTACAGTGTCTCATGGAAGAAAGCTTCACAGAATAATTGAGGCTGAGAGAGGCAACTCTGGAGGTCATTTAATCCAACCCCACTGCCCAGAGGAAGATCAGCCAGCACAAGCTCAGTGTCCTGTCAGTTTGGAGTTTCTCCAAGGACAGACACTCCACACCCTCTCAAGGCAACCTGCTCTTGTGTTCAACAACCCTCACAGTAACAAAGATTTTCTATTATGTTCACATGAAATTTCCTGCATTTCAGGTTGTGCCTTTGCTCTGTCTTTTCCTTCCCCCATTGCGTACATACTGAAAAGATCCCCCTCAGCCTTCTTTAGGTTGCACAGTCCCAGCTCTCCTTACATGATAGAGGACCGTGTCCCTTAATCATCTCTGTGGCACTTGACTGGACTCTCTCTGATAAATCCAGGTGTTTCTTGTACTGGGGAGGCAGAACTGGACACAGTGCTCCCGGTGTGGCCTCACCAGGGCTGAACAGAATGAAGGATCACCTCCCTTAACCAGCTGACAGTGCTTTGCCTTTTAGTAATTTGAGATGCTTTAGCTTTTAAAAAATACAAATACAGAGATGGTATTTGGGGCTTTTTTCCCTCCTCTTTTCTCTGTCAGGAGTTACTTCCTTCGGTAGGTGTTGGAGTTGATCGCAGCTCTAGTCCATTCTTCCTATCAGAAAGGAAGCCATCAGGTGTTTTTGCTGAAACTGTGATCACAGGATGGAATAAGATCATTATGTTAGAACCAACGACTTAGACACAGACTCTGGCGTATTGTCTTTTTATCTGGAAGTGTTTGGAATGGATTGGATTAGATGAAAATGTCCATTATAAAAAGGCCACTAATTTTCAATATTTACCACACCGTGGTGTCTGGGATACCACAGTTTCTCCCTGAGCTCACAATAGGAAATAACTATGGTAATTGTGTGGTATGGGTTGGCAAATGTTGATTTTTCTGAATGGAAATCATTCTAGCAACAGCACGTAACAAGATCTGCAATAAGACTGCAGTCCTAAGTGTACTGAAAATAAAAGGTGAACAGTCTGCTTTGTATCATACACTAGGAACAGCTTTCTCACAGGGCCTGCATGAAATTCAAATTATAGTTATTACAACTCCTGAACAAGTACAAGTGTATGAGCTATAGCTGCCTGTATGAAACATTTTCTCGTTATATTTTTTCTTTAAATAAAATTAACAGTCCTAAGGGGAATTTTTTGGAAGTACAAGTAACAGGTAAATTTTACCTCGCTGATTTTCACCAAGGAGTAGACACCTAATTGACATTTCCTCTCTGAGTCTTGAAGACTTCTATGAAAACTTCAGATCCTAATTTTGTAACATCAAATTAAAAATTATTCTTACAGTGTAGTTTCCAGATTTGGGGTGCAAATTTGGAAGGATGTATGTGATCAAAAGTCAGTGGGACTGAGGCTTCTAAGACTCTTAATGGCTTTTGAAATTTTTACCCCTGAGGAGCCTTTCCCCTGCTGATTTTGGCAGCCCTTAGCCAAAATCTACAAATGAGAGTTCCTCTTCTCAGATGCTGGCTTTCTGAGCTATTTTCTGTATAAATAGAGATCACGTGAGCTTTAATAAGGTCAGGGAATGTTTTTTAAATGTCTGTGATTTTTTTTTTTCCTCAAAACTTAATTTTGCCCATCTGATTTCTGTGGAAGTGGGAACAGATGCCAGAAGCCGAGAACTCCAGCAGCTTTGTGCTCACGCTTGCAGCAGAGCACTTGTGGGATTGGGACCCTCAATTACTATCACATGTAGAGTTGCATACTGGCTCATAGCTGAGATCTGCAAAAGCATTCTGCTGCTTCTGCCATGTGAGAGCCGGGCTGTTTAAGGAAACATGGACGGAGCTTTGCTCCAGTTTTGTCTGTTCATTTAATGAGTAAGATTACTTCATGAAAGAAGGGGTACATGGAGTGCCTTCTTGAACATAAATCCTCTGGTATTGATGCCTAAGTTTAAGCACCTAATTCCGTGCTTAGGCACCATCATAACTGACTCTTTATCTCAGAAAGTCAGTTAGTTTATAGCAAAGTCTGACTGTTGATTTAGATCCCCGTTTGAGACAGCAAAGGTTGGGTAATTTTGCTTTGTGCCAAGAAGTAAAAGTCGGAGGCATTTCCAGTTTTCTCAATGTCACTTTCAGCATGCTTAGTTCTGAGGATACTACTTTTAACCAGTTGCTGATCAGAAGAGTAGTCTAATTTTGTACATTTTATACCATTTTATATTGTGTTTCTTATTTAAAATTCAAATGCAAGAAACTCATAATGACTTAGTTTTGTTCTCTAAGAAAAGCTGAGTTTGTTTGGAAACGCATGGTGTTTGGGCAGGAGCAGTGGTCTCTCTGTGTGAGCACTGAGGTTTCAAGCAGCCGTTCAGCATCAGAACTGCGGCATGAATCTGCTGCAGCAAAGTGCAAGCAGAGAAAGGTTATGGGGCCAGGATCACAGTTCCCAAACCGGGCTCCTTCTGTCCTGCTTATGTACACTAATACGTCTACTTAACCATATTTTGCAGATATTATTATTATTATTCCTAAATTAGACTTCTTTTTAAATCTTATTTTTGAGACCTTCACATAAATACCGTTTTAAAATTGCCTGAGTGGTCAAGCTGATTTACAAATGTGTGGAATTGTTTATCCAGCAACTTAGGATTTTTTACAGCTGTACTTAAAAAGGATTGATAAAACCAGTCACAAGACTAACTCCATAATTCCAGTGAAGATGCTGAGAGATGCTGCTGGCAGCTTTTTACTGTGTTAGATAAACTGTGAAAAGATAACAGGACTCAAATCTAGGCAGACTTTAGTTTAAAGAGGTGTGAGCACACCTCAACAAAGATAATGCGTTACCTTGAGCTGAGGTACAGAAGGAGAGGAGAAAAATGGTGCCTACATGGAGGGGAAACAAAGACAATCAGGGCTTTCTTCTTGAGCAGCTGCAGCCAGTTCCACTAATGGAAGTGCAAGAGCAGAAACTGGCAGCACAAGGTATGTGTTCGTTTTTACAGATGGCAATGCAGACAAGTTGGTAATTGAGAAGGAAGTGGTGTACGTGAGCTGTGTGACGGGGGACAGCCCATTACAGTACTTTCCTGTGTAATTGACTCGGTGAATTATTGGAGGCAGAATTTCTATTCCTCTTGAATAGGTTTCAGTTGCTGCAAAGTGACA
This sequence comes from Hylia prasina, assembly GCA_013397195.1. NCBI lineage: Eukaryota > Metazoa > Chordata > Aves > Passeriformes > Sylviidae > Hylia > Hylia prasina. The sequence continues at coordinate 271,636 of VYXD01004356.1, read as the reverse complement.
TCATTCTTGTGCGGGAAGTGGAGGTCTCCAGGTTGCTTTTTGCTGTTAGCTATTGGTCTTAATAAAACCTTAAAAATAAATTTTTGGGTTGCCTTCATAGGAGTCTATGTCTTATATACTGCTGATATTCAGTGGCAAATGTACCAGAAGTGAGCCGATACCATATTGTGCTAGCTGTTTTGCGGCACTGGAAGAGATTTAATGGCAGTCAAAATTGAAGTTTATTGTGCAAATTGAAGGCCAAGACCCAAAAATATATTACATCCAGTAAAAGACAGTTGAAGGCAACTGCTTTACAAAAAATTATACTTTGTGTAAAATGATTAAATAAATATTTAGCTGCTCTTCTTAAACCAGACTAACATATATCTAATCAGAAAATATTTCTCGTTGTTCGTTACAAATGCCTCATGTCATAAATAAGTGGTATAAATATATAAATAATACACGTTTTAAAAAAGTGTATCTGTTTAGTTTTTGTGTATGTATTTGGCCTATCAGAAAATCACATACATTTTTAACACGCTGTGGTTAAAAATTAACTGCCACTAACTGAGACAAGGAAATCTTATCAGCAGAAAAAGTTTTATTATTTCATATTTCTTCCACTGCAGATCTTGAGGGGGAAACTATGAAATTGCCTTGCATAACTGTTTGGATTGACAAGATAGTACAATTTGAACTACCTAATTTTCACTGACAAATGATCAAGTGAATGAAAAATTAGTAAGTCATTGTAAAGTGTACTATGATTATTTAAGTGATCATGTAGTTGCATGTGGCTATTAACAGAAGATGAAAGCAGTGGTAAATTCCTGCCTCTGGATCTCAGGCTCTGCCTCAAGGTGGTGTCCAAAGCCAGGTCCCTTCCTGCACAGTGGCAAGCACTGGGTCAGCTGTAACTTGAGGGAGGATGTAAAGGTGAGAAGGTGACGGCAAGTGAAGAGTTCCAACAAATGATTTACTGGGTTTTTTTCATAGCTCTGTTTTTCTTAATTTAGTAGTTTATTTTGATCAGTTATTGTTTTACTTCGATACAAATCATCCTAAACTGGTCTCTTACTTAACCATTCTTGCTCAATACAGCACAAAAACACTGTAGTTTGCTGCCTGGTCTTTGGGGTGGACTTGGGGGGTTTCTTGAATAGTGAATGCTGCTGTCTCTAAGGTAGCTTTACAAAATACAGCTTCAAATGCTGGGATAAAACCTACTCATCTTCATTTTTGTTGCTGTTAAAAAAATAATTGCAGTTTACATCCACATTAAAATATTTACTCTCCCTAAGGGATCGGGGGTAGAATTCTGAAAGGCTGCACTAGCAGTAATGTTTAATTTACTGTCTGGGTTTTTTCTCTCTCTAAAACCCCCCTGATTCCTCTCATTAAAAGTTTATGATACGGCATATATCATAAAAAGATGCTGTCACGATAGAGCATTAAAAATTCCGCTAAACTTTCTATATGAATTAAGTGTGTAATTTTTACTTTCGTTTTGGCATTTTTACTTTCTTTTTACCTTGTCTTTCCTAATGTCTTTCTTATGTGTCTTTCAAATACAGCTATTTATTGCAATTGTTCCTGAAAATGTCTTAGATAAAGAGTTTGGATTTGGCACATTAAATTAACTTAGAGGCATCTGTTAACTCATACATAAGGTTGAACACAACTTCTACGTTAATACTCTGCTTTTTGTGTTTCAGTTTTTCACTTCTGGGAAAAAATTTGCTGTGTCTGGTGTATTCCCAAAAGCTATTGAGTTTATAAAAGGAAGAAAAACTCAATGAATTTCTTTTTAATTCAGACATAGTTACAGCATAAGCAACTAAATTTTTAAAATGTGAAATTCCACAGAAACATAGTTGTGTCTGTTTTCACAGTAGAGAGAGAAAGCAGTTTTGATTAAAAACATTCAGAAAGGTCTGAGTACCTTTGCAACCAAAAGAAATGAGGTCTGAAAGATGCCTTTCCCATCTTAAATAGAAGTAGTGTTTACTCCAACATCCAGATGCTGTCTTGTTTTAAACTGTCATTAATCTAAACCTCACCAAAACTCATGATAATCCAGTACCTGCTCATATAAGGAGAAAAAAGCAGGAATGACGTGGCAGGTGTGGAACAAGAAACTCTTTTATACTGACGGCAGTGCAAACCCAACAAAGACAGATGCAATCACGGGTGCATTACACTGTTTTTCTGTACTGTGTGGTAGCAGCCCAATGATTGAAGGTATGAGACCTGCTGCTTACAATTGTTGCACTCCACAGCAGTTCACCTGGCTTATACTGAACCCCCATGCCGGTTTCCTGGAGCTCTCCTTTTGGACCTCCTGTGTTGCCGGAGAGCCTCCAGAGCCAGTGTTTTGCCTTTTTTTTCATTGAAGCATATATGGTTGTATTTCCCAATTTTATGGTTGGAAATAGGTCAGGCACATGCTTATTCTTGGGCAACACTTATGGTTTCACTGCACCTCATGTTCTGGAGCCATGATTACAGTGTGCTCTGTTTCTGGCACATTAGGGAGGCCAGAGATGGTAAAAAATCCACTCAGCCCTCATCATATCGTTGTTTTGTGTTGGGGAAGTGAAAGTAATCAGCAAAAAGACAAGAGGTTGTGTCCAAAACCAAGAGGGTGATGTAAGAAAAATGCTTGGCTGCTGCTTGTGGAGCCTATTTGAGATTCTAAAGGCATCTTCTGGCAGAAATTTTGAAAACAGGATGTATTTGGCACTAGCGGAGTGTCAGGCACCGTTGCTTAGTCTAGCTAGCTAAAAAGTCACAGTTCCTGAGCAGGTTTTTGGCTGTGCTCTTACAGGATGTATTTTGCTACATGAAATTCCACTGAAAAAAAACCCTGAAAGTTCAGTACATTATGAAATACTTTTTGTATAATGTGGAGTATAAGTATTCTTCTGCATGGCCACAAAGTTTGGAATCATGTGAACTATAGAGTCAATTCTTTAAAATCGAAAGCAGTTTTATGAAGAAGGGCCTGAGCCTGGCAAGGCACCTGAGTGAATCACTTTTTATTGTATTCTCTGCTGGTTTATTGCTTAGCAGAAAGGACTACTAATAATTGCCTCATTTCAATGAAGTATTGGTAACTAGTGAAAATCATCTAAGGAGTTAAAAAAAAAAATAGGCATTCAGGCTTGACGCTGTATATACCAAGTTTCCGACTTGTTCAATTTGAAATGGTCAAGATATGAAACCATAAAAAATGTGAGTAAATACTCTGCATATCAAGGGCTGTTATGCAATTACATGCTTTCATCATGGTTCTTACTGAGGGAAAACAGTTAGTAGAGAAGTCTGCAAGACATATTCAGTGAATAATTACAAACTTTCATAACATTAACTACATAAAAATAATAATCCACTTGTTCCTTTGCTACTACTAAAATACTAAAATGTGTGCATACTTCTTTCTCCCCAGAGCAAAGCCACTCTGACTGTAGATTTGTTAGAAAGTTATCTGACAAACTTGAAATCTCCGCTCCCCCCACCCCTCAGTTTGGCCAATCTCCAAATTATAAACAGCTGAACTGATTTAAATAAAGTTTTCAGTACCAAGAAAGGGGGAAAAAAAAAAAAGTTACATCTGGGCTGACAAAAACATATGCCAAGTTTCAGCCTAATGTGATTTGAGACAACTGTGATATTTAACGCCCAGACCTCGGAACTGGAATGGAAATAGAGACAGGCTCTTCTCTGCACTGGCTCCTTCAGGATTTGGGATTGTAATGTAGTGGCTGTAAGGCTCCAGATGATTAAAACTTGACTTAGTAGATGCATATTTTAGTAATATAGACCCTTTTGGCTTATTCTTCCAAGCATGTACATGACATTTTCATTGATAATCCCAGCTAGTGCTAGTGGCATTGATTACAGACTGAAACCTTTTTATCTGTGGCTCAGAGTCTCTCATGACTAGCCATGTTGACGTACCTTTACTATGCTGATTTAAGAAGTTCTCTGTGGTAAGATCACATTAGAAGGGGAGCAAAAGTTCTCCAACATATTTCTTGAGAATGCTGGTGGTGGTGCTTAGCAGAGCATTTGAGCTCATGGCTGGGTTTTATGGGGGCTATGGGCCATAGCTGCTGCACAGGGTTTGCTGGATTTGAGCTCAAGTGCCTGTTTCTTTGCAAGACTGCCCAGAAAAGCAGAAATACTGGCCAGTGTTATTGACTAGTTCAAGGGATGAGTATGCAAAGCCAAACAGACCCATGCAGAATTACCATCACTAACAGTAGAATTGCTAATTAACATTTAGCAACAGAAAAATGTAAATAATTTGTGCTGACCAATAACTTAGAAGACTTGGTATATGGGAAGTAAAGGCCTAGGGTTTTGTTGTTTTCCTTTTTAAGAAACAGTATTTGTTTAACATAGGATTACTACATTGTAGGCTTTTAAAATAGCCCTCCATTTTTTTCTTGCAGACATCAAAATTTCTGAGGTCCATTAACAAGCAGATCCATTCTGTGGTTAGTAGCATCTAAGAGTGAAGGATCTTTAGTCCAATTCTTCCATAGTCCTGTTTTGTGGCAGGAAATCCATTCTAAAGCTGTCTGTCTCCACTACAAATAGCTGTTTCATAACCAAAATGCTCAATATAAGAGCAGCATTTGTTTTTCCAGAGTTTTAATTCTTCATTTATTAGTATATGTAAGCTATGTTGAAACGCTTTAGTACTGAAATAATCCATGTTGATTATTCTGTAAGGTCCTTAAATAATACAGAAATAAAAGAAGATAAAGATAAGATGCAACACTTAGAACAGCACAAAAGATGTATTTTCATACTTTGCATTAAATTTAGGGAAGGATGTTTACCTGGACTACTTGAAATTTTAAACAGACAAATAATTGTAAGTAGTAAATAAGCAGGGGTATAGGATTTGAATACATACAGCTACTACTATGTATTTTGTAGGTTGCTGTCAGCTGTAGTCAGTTTACAATTTCACTGCAACTAATACCAAGTTTGAATTAGATCTTTCTTTAGAAAAGTGAGAAAAAAAATTAGTTGCTTTTGTCAATGTTTTATAGATATACTAGCTCCATTGTATTTAATGAAGATTTCTGTGTAACTTTACTTTCTGTCTCCCTTCAGGTGTGTAGAAATGCAACATACAAACTAGACCGCTCTCTCTATATTTTAATAGTCTTTCATGACTTTGTAGACGGTATTTCCCAAACTCAGGGAACACAAACAGAAATAAAACAGCGGAAAGAATGACTCCACTTGGTTAGTACATCACACCAAGAAACTATAGGCCAGCAGACAAGAAGTAGGAATGAAAAGGAACAGTTCTGCAGTTGTAGCTGAATCCTGGCCATATACAGTCATTTCCGCCTGGAAACTTCTCACCCTCCAAGTGGACCAAATTGGGATTAGACTAGTGAGGTTTTTATTGTACTGTTACGGAAAATATTTCAGCAGCCAGGTGAAGCTGGTCGAGGATATCCAGCCACAAAAAGAATTGGGACCTTCAATATAGTTGAGCACACCTTTCCAGGGCTAGCTGCATCTTAAATGAACAACTAGTTAGATGTTTGCTGAAGGACATCAGCTACCATTTAGTTCTCCCCTTACCTACTTTGAGAAAAATGTCATATACTACTGCATCTGATTTAAGAGACAAAGTAGGGGATGATGTAAGGGGATGAGAGAGGGATTATCTTGATGACAATCTTGATTTTATTACATCACTTTAAAGTATCACAACCTGCTCTACAAATGAAATTGTGTTCTTAGTTTAAAAGGGCAATTGTTAGCCTGACTTTGTGCTCACTAAAAACATTTCCCCAATCTTGTTAAATTATTGCACTCATTTCAGGTTTTTATGGCTGTGCAGCTTACCAGCCCTCATTTTTTTACGTTTCATTCATTTTCCTTGTATTGATGATTAATGGAGGATGTCGAATGTTAGAGTGAGCAGGCATCAGCAAATGCAAGATCATAATTAGTTTAGCTGACGAGGGCCTCTGATAGCACTTGCATCTGGATGGAAAAATTACCCTATAGGGAACTGGCTGCTCACCAGGTCTTTTTAGTGATACATTGTGAAACACCCGATGAATCAAATGCCCTTTCAATGCCAAGAAAGTGTTCCAGTCTTGAAGCCAAAATTATGTCTGCAGAAAGCTTTCCATTTGAAATGTATCAGAGTACAATTATAACCATTGTATTTTTTTGGCATGAACACCAGTCTTCTACAGTATGAACTAAAGTTAAATAAATTACTTAAATTTTATGAAACCCAGAAATTTTTACTTATAGTGTTAGTAATTTTTAATTTATAATAAAATTAGTTTTCACCCAGACTGTTTTGCCTGTACTCGCTCATTCTCATCTTAGATGCTGAAGGTTTCTTACTGATCATTTTTTCCCTTTGCAAAAAGGGAACAGAGTTAAGATTTGGATTTTCTTCTCAGCAAAAGAATTCCATTTCCTGCTTATTAGTATTTGGGCCCACAAACACAGCCTGACTTTTGTTGAAATGAGAAGTTTAATGAAATCATTACTCCATAGAAAAAATTTAATGAGCAATACTCTTAAAGTTGCCGACTTTTAAATATCCCTGGATCATTATGAAAGCTGATGAATGCACAGCTCAGTCTGGTTAAAATCAATTTGTATTTATGGAAGCTGTACTGTGCCCTGCTTCGCCTGACTAAAATAAAATAAATAAGTCTAACTGGTGATGAGACAGTGTTTTCTGAGGTTTCAAATGACGTTCAGAAGGGGTCTCATTAAAGAATACTGTACTTCTATTTGTTCATAGCGGGCTGCAGGTATACATGGTAGCTTATATTGATTTCAGAAATAAGTGGAAAAGACTGGAACTGAATATCATGTATTCAATATAATCTCTGTTAAAGGACTTAGTATGACACAGGTACAAACTGTAATTAATTGAACTGGTGGTGTTTCAGAATTCTTGTTACCAACCACACTTTTAAATAAAGCTAGCTAAAAAGAAATAATCTGTTGTGAAACCAGAGGAGTTTACAATATTCTGTCAGCTTCCAAGGGGTTTTTTCGGAATTTGCTGTTTAGAAACTATCATTAAATGCACAAAACCTGAAGTTCAAAAAGTTAAAGTTGTTATTCTGAAAAGGCTTTGGTGTTTCACACACCTCATCCATCACTCTGGGGTTAATTATAATGAAAATCAGTGGTGCCTATTAAGCACAATTGAACCTGACCTCATTATGGGCAGTGTGGTTTTATACTGTCATTGTTGCCAGTCTAGAGACAAAACTCCTGTGTTGATTTGTCCTAACTCCACAGCTCATGTGACTCACCTCTGACCTGTTTTTTTTCCCTTTTTCTTCCCTATTTCAGAGACGTAGAGGCTCGGGTGTTTTCTGTGCCAATTGCCTGACCACAAAGACCTCTCTCTGGCGAAAGAATGCAAATGGTGGATATGTATGCAACGCGTGTGGCCTCTACCAGAAGCTTCACTCGGTAGGAAGAACTTACTGGTTTGTTCAGTAGGAAAAAGAGCTACACAGCTAAGCTGGGCAGCTGTGGTCTTGTCTGCTTGGGTGATTAGTACCACTCCCTGGCCTGCAGTTAATTTCCTAACAGGGTTTTGCAGAATGGTCACTTTGGGATCAGATGTGATTCATTATGAAACAGCCTGGGATGCTGTGAGATGTGTTTGAGATCACCAGTGATGCATTTAATTATTTTGATACAAAATAAGGGGAAAATTGTTTCTTTTCTGGGAATTCCTCTTAAAGGCATATGATATGTTGTGATGAAAGCTCTCTAAATTGTAGAGTCCTCATAATAATAACCAAAATTCTTGAAATTAGACATCACATCTATATTAAAATATCTCTTGAAAAGTTTTTGTATACTTTGACACCTCTTACCTTCCTTATTCTTGGTAGTAAATTTCCTGGAGATACAGAGTGGTGGGGTTTTCCATTCTTTTTTCTACAGTTCTTAAAGTCTGCTGGAAGATAAATAACTCAACAGGGAAGCTATTCACTTGAAGGCAGTCATCACTTGTTGAGGGGAAGAGTCACCATCCCTCAGGATCGGTCAGGGAATAAATAATAGTCATGGTTTGTCTATATTACTTTTCATCTTATTGACACTTGACTTGATCCTGAAAGATGTTGAATGCTCTGGTCCAGGTCCAGGAAAGCCATGCTGAAGTGTTTCCTTGGATCAGTGCCAAAATGCTTGGAATCTTTTAGGTTAGGACCCTCTGGTTAAATATTATCCTTGCTGTCTTTAATAGGCACACATAGGAGAGTCAGGTGACTAATTAATTAATTTTTACAACATTCCCATGAAACTAAAAAGTGTTACTATTATTAAGAAATGAAAACCGAGGTAGCCTTTGGGAGTTTGCCAGGGCAATGTATCAGTTCAGCCTTAGAGCCTAACTCAGAAATAAATGTGGTGACTGAGAGTGTGCATTTTTTAAAACGTTCCCCAGAAATTAAGTTTGAAACATAAGCTTCTCAGTGGTCTTGTCTACTGCCCATACGATAATCCTGTTTACAATCCTGTTTCTTGCCAAAACAGCCCACTTAATAAAACAAACAAAAAAAGTTTACAGTTTTCAAAAGCAGCATTAGACTCACCAGTCTGAAGAGTTGTCTCTGTTTGCCGTGTGTGTCATTCTGGGGTCACTCACTGTTTTTAAGGCCCAGAATAGCCCAGTCAGGTTAATAATATCTAATAAGATGGACTAATGCATGATCTCTGGCCAGCATCTTTGCCAGGTCTTGCTCCAGGTATCATCTTCCTGGACACCTCTCAAAGTTGTAGATAAAATATCTAATTTAAGGAAATTGATCAGTGGTGGACATCCACAAAGATTTTAAGAAGGACAGTTTGGCTTTTTAATTTGACATTTGAGTCTGGTTATTTATAGAACTTACATTTGCAGACTCCATTTTCCCTTTTTTAAGTATACTTTTCACAGCTGGAGTGGTGGATCTTACCACAATTTTCAGCATAACTTTTTGAATAGATAAGCTACAAGAATCAGTTTTGAATTTAAGCACAACTTGAATCATCCTTACGAACCAGTAGGAATGAACTAGTGCACTTCCAGCAACATTTATTAGAAATACAATGTCAAAGTTTATTTTATGCATCTCAAAAGCAAGAAGCTGGCACTATCTCTAAGCTCCACTGTTTAAGCATGGCAATAAGCTGCCATTCAGTGGATATTTGACATTAATATCTTCAATTGAACTTTGACCAAACAAATGGAAAGAATTTAATTAAGCCGTACTCTGCTGTGGTATGATAGCAACTCTTTTATAAGTAGGAGTCTGAAATAATCCAACAAATCTCTCCTTTGGGACACCTTTGGAGACAGTCCCATGCAAAGGGATGCTCTTTAGACTGCAGCCAGAAAGATGAAAGTTTCTTTTATCTGTCTGCCTGTCAGTTGAGGAAAAATTACAGTAAGTATGTGTCATGTATGGTTTTGAATTGAGTCTAGGATGATTCAGTTATTAGGGAAATATACAAAACTATAAAAATTCAAGTGAATAGAATTCCCTTCTGTAAGAGCCCTGTTCATCTAAATTATGCTACACTGCTGAGTAAAACTCCCCTGTAGTAGTTTGCACAATTCTTAGCTCCCTTTTGACTGGATTATTACTATCTAGTAATTATTATTATTATCACTATCATCTTCATTAACTCAAGCCTAAGGTCTGTTTTTCACTTTCATTTAATAAGAAGAAAAATTTATGATCTGTCAGATGCTGCTAGGTGATAGTGAATGGCAGATGTTTACATGGTAGTGATTTCTGCTATAAGTTACATTTCTATTTCTGTGATACCCTTGAATAATTTTTCAGTGTGTTTTCAAAAATGTTCCACCTGTCTAAGTGGTAATGTACATTAAACTTGCCAAATTTTTCACATTTCTCTCCTTTAATGCAAACGACTATGTTAAGAAATGTGCAATTATAATCCAAGAGTCTATTATTAAAATAGTTTTAGTGAAAAAATGCATCTTACTGAAAACATATACACAATATTCACATTTGCTGTCTCCCCAGAGTCATGAATTTGACCATCATTATTGTGGTGCTGTACCTCATTGGTCGTGGAACACTATGTTTTGTTCCATGGTGATTCCTTGACAACATCCTTGAACAAATTCAGTAAAGAATTGCAGCATATTCTAGGATTAGTCTAGAGGAGGCTCCAGTTTTCCATGGCATTTGAGAAATCCAATCACAATAATTTATTGAAGCATTTTTTGAATTTTTTGTTTTATTTTTTAGAGTTACTTATATTATTGGAGTGGGGAGATTGCCAGTTGATACAGAGATGGCAGAAGTATTTGTGATCATCTTCAATATTTTATGTGTAACATATAATTAAGGATCTGACATAAGCCATTTTAAAAGTAAAGTTCTGGTAACATTTCCACTATATTCTAAATTTAATGCCCCACGGAAAATCAAGAAGTGACCTTAAACTTTTCTATTTGCCTTGCTTGTAACCAAATACAGGATATTTTTATCTGCACCTCACTACTATGAATAAGGAAAATGAGTAGATTTACACCACTAAAGAGTACATTTTAATAATCTAAAGGCTAATCTAATCAGAGGAGCACAGTCACTGGCAAGCTGAAGAATTTTAAAGTTGAACCTACAGTAACTCTGAATAGCTGAAGCCTCAAGTAAATGTGTGAGGGTCCCTAATCTCAGGTAGGAAGATGTTTATTTCAACTACTTCCATTATCAGACTTCCTACCTGTAGCATGCAAAGTATGAGTAAAAGTATTTCCAAAATATCAGAGGGTTATCCAGAAGTCATATAAAATGGTTTGTAGTGTTTAATATCTAATAAGAGCAACAACAGCATTTTAAGATCTCACATAGCATCTGAGTTACAATTATCCCTTGTCATAAAAAGGCAAGGAAAGTATACAGACCTTATAATAAAAAGTATATGCCTATGCATATTAATTGGCTATTGACTGTGCAAACTGTGATCTTTTTCTGAATAAAATTCACATAGAAAATATAGTGATTTTTTTAAACACGATTTTGTCTCAGCTTTGATCTGTGTGAGGAGGCTGGTTCAGGTGCTGCTTTTCTGCCAAGTTTAAATTTCTCTTATTAAAAATCTAAATCAAAGCATGTATATACTTCTGATTCAGCATTTTAATAGAAAGTAAAATCTTAAAAAATAGCTTCACTGTCTAAAATGTAGTTAACCATTAAGAATAAGCCAACTGCAGGAAAATAAATAAGTGAAAATAGAGGAATATGGCAACTCAAGAGAGAAACTAAATCTCTACAAATAATAGAATGGGTCCTCTTCCAGCTCTGGATGTTTTCATATTAGCTTGAAGTTACAAATATATTAAAAATTTAGTTACATTCAAGGTACAGATTACTTTGGATATGGACTGTAAGCCAAAATTAAATCTGCTTTATAAAACAATGTTAAAATTTCTAAATAAACATAAAAGTGGAATACTGGGGTGGGGGGCACTTTCCTGGCCTCCAGTCAAAACAAGATTATGTGCCTTTGGGAAGAAAAATGTCAGCTGCCAATACACAAAACTAAATAACTTCTAGGTAGTTCTTATTGCTCTACCATGTTCCCAGTACAGAAACATACTAATGGTGCAGCACCAATTTTTCATTCAGATACTATTGCTTTTCTCTTGGGGAGCCTTTAAAGGAAGCTTAACTGCTGTCCTTCCTTGTACCATTTTTTTGTTTTCCTCACAAAGGTATTTTCATTCCTTCTCTAAACAGGCCACTTAACATTAGCTGGGGTGGGGCAGTAGCAAATGGGAACAGAAGTTCTCAGTTGGTTCTTCCCTCTGCCTCTTTGTGATGCTTATTTCTTTACAGATCCCTTTTGCCCTGCCTTCAGGGGATGCCTTCTCTCCCTTATGACTTAGTACCACACTAGTAACATTTAGAAAGCCATGCATTTGGGATGAAGGAGAGGGAGTTGATACCAAAGTAAGAGGTAGACCTTTTGGTGCATAGTTTTCCTGGGCTTTCTTCTCATCCCACTCAGCACACAGTGGACCTGCAGCCCCTTTGCTATGTGACAGCAAAGGTGGTCAGCAAGCCCTGTGTGTGCTTGTGTTTTCTGCCCAAGTCAGAGCAGGGTGAGTATGAAGGTAAGTTCATTGCTCAGTTCTTGTCCCAGTGTGACCTGTGCAAACCCCTGCCCGAGGGCAGCTCTGGTGGCATGGTGCATAGAACAGCACTAGTGCACAGGGCCTTGTATCTCCCACCTCGCCCCCAGCTCTCAGCGCCCACTTTCAACATGTCTCCCCCGGAATTTTTTAGGAGTAAGAGGTGATAAATGGTTTGACATCTTGGATACTTCATGCCTTTTTAAGTAAATAGGTACGGGATGTCTAAGACAGTTGACTCAGGTTGATAAAAAAAGCCATTTTATAGCTTACTTTCATCATGAGGGGCCATGAACCAGCATTTGGGTCGAAATGTGGTCATTCCCATCACACTGTTGTAATACAGCTCTTCACAAAAGAAAACATAAATTTGCATGAGCGTGGTCTCACAGATTTGTTTAATGTGTCTTTCTTTTTTCCTTTTGTTTATTCTCTGTGTGTTCCATGCAGACTCCCAGGCCTTTAAACATCATTAAACAGAACAATGGTGAACAGATCATTAGGAGACGAACAAGAAAGCGCCTTAACCCAGAGGCACTCCAGGCTGAGCAGCTAAACAAACAGCAGAGGGGTAGCAGTGAGGAGCAAGTCAATGGAAGCCCCTTAGAGAGGAGGTCAGAGGATCATTTACCTGAAGGTCATCAGAGAGAAATTCAGCTTCCCAGCCTCAGTAAATATGAGGCCCCAGGTTCATTGACTAAAAGCCATTCTGCTCAGCAGCCAATATTGGTCAGCCAAACTCTGGATATTCACAAAAGGATGCAACCTTTGCACATTCAGATAAAAAGTCCTCAGGAAAGTACTGGAGACCCAGGAAACAGTTCATCGATATCAGAAGGGAAAGGAAGCTCAGAGAGAGGCAGCCCGATAGAAAAATACATGAGACCTGTGAAACACCCAAACTATTCTCCACCTGGAAGCCCTATTGAAAAGTACCAGTACCCACTTTTTGGACTTCCGTTTGTACACAATGACTTTCAGAGTGAAGCTGACTGGCTGAGATTCTGGAGTAAATATAAGCTGTCTGTTCCTGGGAATCCACACTACTTGAGTCATGTGCCTGGCCTACCAAATCCTTGCCAAAACTATGTGCCTTATCCCACCTTTAATCTGCCTCCTCATTTTTCAGCTGTCGGATCAGACAATGACATTCCTCTAGATTTGGCGATAAAGCATTCCAGACCTGGGCCAACTGCAAATGGTGCCTCCAAGGAAAAGAGTAAGGCACCACCAAATGTAAAAAATGAAGGTCCCTTGAATGTAGTAAAAACAGAGAAAGTTGATAGAAGTACTCAAGATGAACTTTCTACCAAGTGTGTGCACTGTGGCATTGTCTTTCTGGATGAAGTGATGTATGCATTGCATATGAGTTGCCATGGTGACAGTGGACCTTTCCAGTGCAGCATATGCCAGCATCTTTGCACGGACAAGTATGACTTCACAACTCACATCCAGAGGGGCCTACACAGGAACAATGCACAAGCTGAAAAGAATGGAAAACCTAAAGAGTAAACCTTAGCACTTAGCACAATTAAACAGAAATAGGTTTCCTTGATGGGAATTCAATAGCTTGTAATGTCTTGTGAAGACCTATAAAGCACTTCATATAGAGAGCATGCCTTATCCAATATTAAATCCCTTGTTATTTTCTTTTTTTTTCTTTCTTATTTTTTCCTTTTTTTTTCCTTTTTTTTTTTTCCTTTTAAATGAGTGGGTTACCAAGAAAAAAGAACAGTTGGATGGTGGCCAGAAGGGGAGGAAGATAATTCAGTGGGACATAGCCCACCAAAGCTAGCCAGAATGCAGTGAGTCATGCCGAATAACCTTGAGAAAATTTTACTGGACAATTAATACCTTTGCTGTTGTGTAAGACATAACTGGCAAGAGTGCAAAGATGTGTATATGTATATACTGCTGCAGGAGTACCTTGAACATATGCACACTGTATATAAGAACTAGACATGTTAAATATACAGCTGTTTAAAGGTCATTTTCTTTAATTTGGGCAAATTTCTGCCCTACGACATGCCTTAGGATCACATTGTCCTTAGAGCTTTGGCAGCAGTGTCATCTATGTGTTCCTCAGACTCAGCTGATTTTTAGCTACCGTTTTATCACTACATTCTTTCTGGCACACTTTAGTCTAGGAAAACCATTTTGTGCAAGTGAATTCTCTAATACAGAAGCCACACTCCAGGTTTAATTTGCATAGAATAAGGTAACCTGCTGTATTTTATTTTAATATATTTTTAATATATTACATTTCTAAACCTTAAAGTCTAAGGTTACTTCTCCACAAGCTTAACGTTGCTATACATACCAGTCAATCCCTTCAGTAGACTTATACCAGCTTTTGCTAAGTAGCATTAAATGTCTTCATAGTACTTTTTAATACTTAAAGCTTTTTAAAAACTATCCATGAAGGGAAAGCTCCTCAGCATAACTGCTCAGGGAAATAGGGCTAAATAACTAAATATTAAATAATTGGTTAAAGGTGCTGTTAGACGAGCCTCCATGCTTGCTACAAGGGTGTACAAGAACTGACTTTAATCATTTTCATTATAGTGTCCCAACCAGTAGTTTATTATTTTGCCACAGAGATGTAGAAGATATTACAAGCTACTGGATGCACTGTCAGATTAACTTATTTCATTAAAGAAGTTGGGAGAACAAATAGAAAAAAAACCTTATTTTTCTAGTAAATATTAATGTATTACATTTCAAATAATGGTGCCTGACATATTGAATAATTATTTTCTACAGTGTACGTATGCAACAAAGATATTCCATCATGCATTAGAGTCAGTTCTGGCTCTGCCTCGCTGTTTACATTTGCAAATGTAGCAAACAAGGTAATGAAGCAACTATTTCTATTGCAGTAGGTATCTTTTTTTCTGTGTGTGTGCATTAAAGTTGTAAACGATAACATGAAATGAATGAAATTTGTTGATATTAATGGTATGAAAAACAAGAAGGAAATGAAAATATTTTTATGCCTACTTAGGAAAAAAGGGTAGCACTATTCATTCCAAGTACTTTTGTATTCTTAAGCTCTTAACTCACATTGTTATGCTTAAAATGATAAACATATATCCTCTTTTTATTGCTTTGTCTGTGTTTCAGAAGAAACATTTCAGAAATTATTTTGATAAGTGCTGTTTGACGATGCAGCACTGATATTTTATTGCATTCTGTAGTAGCATTGCACTCCATTTTTACAATATTACGCAGTTGCTTTTTTGTTTTGTTTGGGTTTGTTTCTTTTTCGCAATGCAGGGTCTTAGTTCCTTATGGTTGGATGGCAGGTGTAGCTCAATTGGTTCATGAATGTTGCAGCTAATGAAGTTTAAAATGTCTTTCTGATATTATGTTGTCTTTTATTTCTCCATTCATGCATTTTATTTTTTAAAGTGTTCTATAAAAATATCTCTGGACTCAAAGTCCTCTCTTGAGATTATATGTAAAGGGTCCTATTCTGATCTCACTTACATGTCGCCTTTCTCAGATTTTCATGTAATTGAACTAAAGCATCATAAAAAAAAAAAAAGTTCTTGTATTTAACTTACCTGAGTCTCACCACTCTCCTTTCTAGTATTTGGTGCACTTATTAAGATACTTAACCAGATAAACAGGGAGGAGGAAAATAAAAGGAGAGGTGATAGGAAATGTCTTATAGGGGTTGGCAAAAGGAAAACCAGGAGGGAACTGGCCTAAACATTCAGCACTTTGATAGTCTTGAGAAATAATGTGCCTAAAGCAGCTGGCAACAAACATCACCAAGCATGAGAGGCACTTACACAGTAGATCACCAAAAGGTCTCACTGACCTTGGCAGTATTTAGGTGTTATATTTTCACAGAGGTGAAACATTATTGCACAGTTTCTCTGATATGCCAGGCACAAACAGGCTGTTGTTCAGCATTAGGCTGCATTCCTTCCTGCTCCACCCATTGCTTCTTTACTGGTGAGCAGCGTATGGAACGTCCCACTCAATCTGCTGTGGTTGAGTTCTGTAACCCTTCAGTAGTGTTCTAGGTTAGCAAAGGATGTTGGGCCACATTCTTCTTCTTCTATTTTTTAGATGAATCTCCAGCTTGATACCAGTGACAAAGTCTGGTTATGTTTTTACTATTGTTCTCCGGTAATAAGTTCTGACTTGGTTTTTGTGGATTTATTTTTTTGGGTATTTTCAGTTTCTTTTTTTTTTTCTGTGGGGACTGAAATAGATTGCCCTCGTTTCGTTACGTCAGGGTCCAGTGTGTGTCCTTTTCAGCTTTTCCAAGGAAGATGTTGTACTCAGTAAGCAGTGGTTTTTATCAGCTTCAAAGGCAACTGCCTGCCGATTTTCAGTAGTTACTGGTTTGACTTACTTCACTTTAAGACCTACCAGTTCCTCTGGCTTCTTCATTGATAGAAGCTGCATCTTCATGGCAAAATATTTTAGAGGGACATGTGCATTGTAAGACTTGAGCACTACCCTGAACTTCATAGCACTTCTTGCTAAACTCAGAAGCAGAGGCAAATTAACAGGAAATACACATATAAGGGTTTGGGGATGAGGAGAAATGAAATCTTGTGAGTGCAAAGAACAAGACAGAGTTTTGAATGTTATTACTGCACACCTAGATCGTGCAAATAAAATTTGAAAAAAAGTTCATTGTTCTTGCCATGACATATTGAGATGTTCTAAGATTTCTGCTTTTTAAGAAATGGGATTTTGCTGTAGCCTGTTCTCTTTGATTGGGATAGGAGGAGCACAGTTTTGTTTCTTAACAAAAGAGAGGTGACTCCATCCATCTTCCAGAACCCCTTACAATGGGTACTAATAAAAAGGAAAAAAAAAACAAAAAAACCAAAAAAAACCACCTGACACTGGAAAAGAATAATCTTATTTAATAACTTTCAGATGGAAACCAATGTTAGCACACACAAGTAATTACTGCATCCACTGTGTTTCAGTCAACTTACAGTACTAAAAATTGAACTTTCAATCAGTCTTTGTTCTCAATTTGTCAGTGGCTTCAAGGTGGTGAACTTCTCTTACTAAAGGAATGGTAGCTTAGGATCTTAAAACGTATCTCAAATTGGACAACTAAATAAGTAGATGTTTCAAAACTAGAGGATTTGTGGTGCCTGTCACTAACAGATTGTGGAACAGGCACAGTGTTTCCAGTAACTCTCTGTACAGATGGAGCCATCCTGTGACATCATCTGCAAACCAGATTGTCTCTAAGCTCTCACTTCATGGCTGCTGCCCCCTCAATGCTGCGGGAGATGAAGATGTTCCAGAGCACAGGTTGTGCGCAGGTGATAAACTTACAGTACTTTCCAAAGGGTACTTTGCACCCAATTGCCACCCTGCTGATGAAACTCCTCCCTTAATTTTTTATGGACTATCCAAAAAAGGGGAAAGACATATCTTGGTTTTGCCTAAAAAAGGCACTGTTGTCTATTGTGACAGTTTTAAAGAGAAAATTGAGACATCTCAAAAGGTTGAGACACACTGTGAGCAATAGATTATTTTTGCAGTTAGGGGGGCAGCAGGACAAGTGACTGATGCTAATTGTATACAGTGCTGAAATACAGTGATTGTGCAATGGGAAAAAGTGATTTGGCAACTGTGGATTAGTACTCAGTTCAGGGACAGACTTTCAAGTCCACCCTTGGACTGGACACTGTTGTTTTGTAGTCATAACTACTTGCTTTATGTGCTAAGGATGTTGTCTACCATCTGCTTTTTGCCCAGTATGTCTAAATATATTCTCATTTTTGCTCCTGTATTGATTTTTCTTGGCTGACTTAACATGCTAATTCCTAGTACTGGTCAGGAAAAGCCAAGGAGATTAGAAGGTCGCTTCTGTGCAGCCAGAAGGGTAGATATATTTCCTTCTGCTTCTGTGGAGACAGTTATGCTTGGCAAAGAGCAGTGAGCAATTTGTCAGCATATCCCAAATGTGATAGATAAGTGAGAAATCCCTTCTAAACTTTTCTCTAAAGTTAAGATGGGCCAAGTAAAATGATTTACTTAATTTTCTCACCTCAGAATAGGATTCCTCACTACCCTATTCCTCACAGTTTTTGTTTCATTCAGCCAGCTCTGTAAAGCTGGCAGTTGGGGAGATGCTACCTGTATAGTAATAACACACACCCCAATTTACTTTAAAAGGATGAAAGACAATAAGTAGCTGACAGCCAGATAAATACCAGTTTCATTTGATTCTTTGTTACACTTAGTAAAATCCCTTAAGTGCGAAAGCAAAATTACACTTAGGAAAGTAAAAAACATCATAACAGCTACCACAGTTTTCCATTCCTATCATTTTGGCCTCTGAGCTCTGTGTAGGAGAACAGGAGAAAAGGAAACATCTCAAAATGCCATTGTAAATTTAGCTTATAGAAAATTCACCAGCAGGAAAAGGAAAAAAAAAAAGAAAAAAAATTATTTCATAAAGAATGACTTCATGTTGCTAAAAAACCATCATTAAACTTGTAGCCCTGATTTGACTCTAGAATGCTGGCTCTTAATGTTTTGTCTTTACAACACATGGATGTGTTTTTTGTTCTGTTTTGTTTCGGGTTTTTTTTGTTTTGTTTTGTTTTTTGGTTTTCATAGTGCATGTTCATTTCTACTCACAAACATGTTCTTGGTGTATTTCTTATGCAAACAATCTTCAGGCAGCAAAGATGTCTGTTACATCTAAACTTGAATAATAAAGTTTTATCACCAGTTATAAATCAGATTTGTGTCGTTGTTTCTGGGGAGAATGTGATGTCATAGTGTGACTACACCATAGTGGGGCTGGGGAGGGGAACAATCTGGAGTTGAGCTGCTCTGGGAGCAGGATGGGGCCTGACAGCATCTCTGAGTAATGGCTGGTGATTATGGCTGAAAGGCAATGGCAGCATTGCTCAAACGAGACAGGCATGAAAAGGGAAGAGCTCCTTCAAAAACACATTAGCCCTGTCAAAGTCTTTCTTTACTAAAGGCTCTAGATGTGCTCCAAATCTCATTCAAGTTAATGACAGGATTTGAATAAAAGTCTCTTTCAATGGGGTTTGAATGTTTTTCAGTACTCCATCATCCTGGCACGACATTACCGGTTTTATTCTCCTTCCCCGAGGAAGAGGAAATGCTGCAACAATTCAGAGAAATTATGGAAGAAAGGCTGATACTGAAATGTGATCAGGTACCCAGGGTCACCAGGTCTACTCCTCAAAGTTCATGATGGTCTTGAAATAATTCCTGATACTCAGGACCGTGGTTTCACATCATGCCCACAGCTCTTCCAGGAAACCCTGCTGGCTCCCATCACACAGATTATTGACCCAGTGGTGACTCAAAAACAGAGAATACCACCTACAGTGTTGCTGCCACCACTTCCTTCAGCAACCTTGGAGGTTTCCTCAGAGATCCCAACCAAAGCACTGACCAAATCAGCTCAGCCTGGCATTTCTGTTTGGATGAGCTAACAGTTCTGGGTGGTACAGCTCCCAGCCATCATTTCCATTGTGCTGTAATTTCCTTTCTCCGTAGGTTTTGTATCATCTCCATGGTTGAGAGCTTGTTCACTCTCATACAGAGTATTGTTTTAAAGTAATACAAAATGGTAAAATCTGTGTATGATGGTAAAGTAGAAATGTTCTAGAGCTTAGTTTTAAAAGCATCATGCCAAAAATAACTTCCGTGACTCATTCTTCCAGTGAATTCAGATGTAAAACCCTATGCATTTTCAGTCTCTTTTTAATTTCCTGACATTAATAAAAATAATAACTGTAGCAGAGAAAAAAAAAAAGCTTTCATATGTGAGGAGAACCAGTTTTGGAGACAGCAAATATCCACTTTGGAAAAGATGCAATATGCAAAAGCTGGTCAGTACACATTGTATAAGACTATATATACATATATATATATAGTCTTACACAGCTATAGAGTGCCTATACCAGTGTAAGAATTATATAAAAACTCTATATACATATACACAAAGAGAGAAAGTTCATATATGTACAGTTAAAATTTAATAAATGACATATTCTGTTTTAAGAACATCTTTTGAGAAGAACAAGTTTTAATTCAAATTTCTGTTATAACTATAAAACTATCCCTGACCAATGCAGTATTGGTCCTTAATCAGAGTTCAAGACAGTGTTTGATAGTGCATTTCTATCTCCAGATACTTAAGTGAGTTCATAAATTGTAGGAGCTGACGACCTCAAATGTTCTTTGTGGTTCCACTATTTGTATCGTCTACTTATATTGTTAATGCCTTCCTCTTACAGCAGCAGCTACACCTATAAGCAGCTCATATAAGTGCACATCAACATAGTTATGAGGTCTTAATATGCTATTATAAGGTTTAAATTTATGCCAAGAATCTAGGGACGTCTTGTTCTTGCAGCAGTGTCCTTGATTATTTCCTTTTAACTACTGTCGTATCTTGACGTAGGTCAAAACTTGGTTGTCCCAAGCACAGCCAGGCTAAGAATATAAATGATAATACATCTGCTAGTAGCAGGTCCTGACCCTTATCCGATGAGACTTAAAAATGCATGAGGTTTACATTAAAAAAAAAAAAAAGGTAACTATCAGAATAGGTGCTAATGCAGAAAAAAATCGACAGAATTAATAAGCATGCTGGGTGCTTTCTTCCATATAGAGGGGAAGTGGGGTTCTTTCAAGAGTATTCTATTATTAGAAATGGCCTAGTTTTCTTTCAACCCTATTTATTATAAATCACAAACCTGTCTTTATAAGATTGTTGACAGTGGGGATATAAAATCAAGAAAGAGAATCTCGGTGAAAGTGTTCTCTGGAAGTTTAACTGTGATGGGCAATTAGGCTGGACAGTGGGGATGCCTGAAACCTGATGGAGGTAGAGTTTGTACTGACACCAGCTTCCTTTGATTTCCATGAAGAGTCTGACTGATCCTAGTGTGCAGAACAGGAGTGTCAGTGGGTCCTTTCTGTAAATGAAAGTGTCTCCTACATATCCAAAGGAATAGAAGTGTCTGTCACACATAAGTGTCTGATTCAGCTCCAAATGCTACTGTGGAATTGACAGCTAAGTGGTGAGATTGATTCAGTGACAGTTGTGTCACCCACCTCCAAACAGCTCCATCAGTGCTGATACAGTGTCAGAGGAGTTGGCCAGAGAAGAAATACGACCATTTAAAAGAACAGGTAAAAAATACATTTCAAAAAACAAAAAAACCCTTCAGTTACAACACTGTGTAAAGACGGTGGCTTAAATCTGCCACAGATGCAACTTTTTTTTTTTTTTTTTTTTTTTTTTTTTTTTTTTGGCAAAGGCAATGCAGTTGCTGTGGCCTTACTTCTGAATGAAATAATTTCTTTTATGACTTGTAACATAAAAAGCAAAGCCCCAGCATAAAGTTAAGCTAAGCTAGGTCTCTTCTCACTGCAGCATTCTTTAAAGAAAGGACAATAAAAGTGTGTAGAAATGGATCAGGAAGGCTTTCTAAATGAACATTTTAAAGAATGGAACTAGATATATACTTTGCATTTATTTTTTAAAAGAAAAGGTCTTGGAAAGTAAAATGAGAATATTTTCTTTACTTTTAATCAAATTTGAGTATTTTCCTCCCTTCTGGAATCTGATAAAAAAAGAAATAGATTTCAGGCTATGAAAGAAAGAGAAGTGAAAATCTTTCAGAAAGGTAAGGTGATTTTTCAAAGTTAATGTTCCCTAAGGGTGGCATTCATATTGCAGTACTTTGGACACTCAACTGTAAATGCAAAATATGGTCCTCATTTTCTTGAGGGAGTCAGTTGAGTGTTCAGAGCAGGAGTTTATTAGATGTTCATAACCACCCACTGGAGGGGTCCATACTGGATGATATCCAGAAATCCTTTTTAACTTAGATAGTTTTGTGATTATAAATGCTCACAAATCCAGTTAATTTATGTTTCTCCCTTATGAGTGTAGTATATAGAGCAGGGAGCAATTGGAGACAAAGGCTGAAGCAACCTGAAACACATCTGTAGAATGGAAATGGTGGGGCATTATCAAGATCTCTCTAATACACAGGCCTCTGAGACCAGGGGTGTATGCAAGTACACAATACCCCATTAAACATGTGGCTCTTAACTGGAGCACAAAGGTTCTTCCATCTTTTTATATTTCCATAATAACTCACTGCAGTGTATCCCTAGTAATTATACATTAACCTCTGTGATTAAGCATAACATGCTAGTCTGCTGATGCACTGACATTGCTATCACACTTGTCAACAACTCTGGCAAACTTCTCTATAAACCAAGACAGGCACGTGCACAGATAATGACTCTGAAAACTTCAGTGGCTAGAGCAGTCCCTAGTGTGCTTTGTCTAGGGCCAGCACATGCCTCCAACCAGGTCTCATGCACAGCTGGGGAATTACCCCAGAAGAGGCCATTCCCAGGCCGCAGGGAAAGAGTCAGGAATGGGTTGTGCCCATTCCCTTAAAGATGAAGAAGCAGCAAACATCAAGAGCCATGGGATAGATCCTGAGGCACCTGCCACACTTCAGTGTGTGGGCTCATTCTGGGGGAGCAGCAGATTTCCATGCAGAGCCATCCCAGTCTCTTAAGACCAGAGAATGGCCTTGACCACTTTTGATTTGCTGGTATTGTCATTGCCTCCATTGACTCGTTCCCCTTGTCTGGTAAGGGTGGCTGGAACACCTTTACCTGGTATTTGAATACCTACAATCTGCTGTATTTGTCTAGGTAATCTGTAAAGACAGAAGTAGTTTTATATCCATCTTACGTACAGACATAGACTTTAGGAAGAAGGAAATGTTTCCTGCTACTGAGTGGGTGGTGATCCTATTGTTTATCTTGTTTGTAGACAGAGCTATATAATATGTACATAGCAGATGTCTGCACTTGATCAAGTAGATCACAGTCCTGCTTTCTCTTGTCCTATATTATGAATTTTGTGGGCAAATCTTTGGTTTCTGGTAACACAAATAAAGAAACGACAACAATGAAAGTTCCCATGCTTCCAGTTTCATAGCACAGAGCATGGCCATCCATTCCAAGCTGTTATAATTACCAGCACTTCTGAGACAACCCAGTTCTTCTTGCCCAGAAAAGGACAAAGATTATTTCTTTTAGTACAAAACGCTTCAGTGCTGTTTTGAAAACAACACTTCTTAAAAAGGACTTGTTTCAACACATTTTAATGAGCTTTACTTAGAACTTAGTAAGTTTTATTTCAACTCTCATTCTAGGAAGTTTTTGGTTTGACAGTAGAAAAGCCAGATTTGTGTCTGTTCCACATTTAAATGAATATTCTTTCTAGCTCTGTGATCCAAGCCAGTCTACAAACAGACCCTGAACTAGATTAATTATTTAGTAAAAAAAAATCTAGGTGCAGCTTTTTAACCAATCATATAATTCTAGTCTTTGAAGATTCACTCAATCATTCTCTCATGTCACCTTCAAATTAAAGGTAGATTTCTGTGATTTTTTTGGTCATGATATTATACAAACACTCTTCTCTGTGTACTAGACAAACTAGTATATTAAAAAGCTTTTAATGGAAAATACACAATTAACTTTTCTACATAAATTATTTCAGATTAAGCAGAACAAAAACTTATAAAGATGAATGTACCTATACAGCCTAAGTTTGCACTTAAGCCAGCTTTCTCCATATCCTGAGAGAGATTGGTGCTTCTGGTGAGGAGACCTGGGATAGCATGATAGAACTGCCTGAATTACTGAATTACATAATTACATAAAAGGGGAAGCTTTACCCTGCATACAGTCTAAGATGACAAAGATATTTGGCAGCAGAACACCAGAAAGCCTAATTATTAATAAAAAAAAATAAAAAAATAAAAAAATAGGAATTTCAGATTGGATCATGAGGACTGGAAAAAGTATTAATGGAGCAAGAGTGAAATGTGTGATTATATTAAAAAACCCAAAAAAAACCTAAAACCAACCAAACAAAAAACCCTAAAAAAAATAATAGTTGTCAAACATATGAAATAAAGGTTATTCCTAAGAAGTTCATAAAGGCTATTTAGTGCACAAGGATAGCAAAGTTCCAGGAACTATGGGAAGTGTTGGATCTGACTGCTGTTGCACAAGATGTTGATTATTGGGAACATGCTTGGGTAAGACAAGGCCTTTTCTCATTCTTCTGCAGCTGCCTGGGAACACAGTTTCAGGAACACTGCAAGCTGGAGATCCTGCCAAAAGCTGCAGACCCACTCCTATCTGCCCTCTCTCTCTACTACTCCTGCTCTCATCCTCCTACTAGCACAAATATTTGTGTCTCCCACTTGGCCCAGAAAGTTGACTTTTAACCCCCATGAATTCCCTGATGCAGTTCCCAGCACAGTGACAAAAACCTGTGTCAGCGGTAAGAGGAGGCAAAATGAGCAGACAGTAATGTGGAAAAAGTCAGTGTGAGATTTTTCTTGGCAGCTATAATCAATCTAAAGTGTTCAGAAACTTAAAATCTGGGGACCTGGACTGGTCCTGGCTTAGAGCAGATTCTCATCACTGAAATTTTTTGCTCGAGGTCTATATACAGCATGAGGAGTAAAACTACAGCTGCAACACCCTGAAGACTTTCCTTTCCCTGTGCCAGCAGCTCCTGGGGATGTCCCCTGGTCCCCTGGTGGCCATGGCTCAACTGTCCTTCAGTGGTACAACTGCAGACAGTCTGCTTTTCCTTACACTGAAAAAGTGGGGAACAATTTTTTATGTCCAACAACTGCTTAGTGCAAGCACTTACTCTGCTCATGCCAATAGAAAACCCATTGCTAAACTGTCCTTGTCCTCCACAGAGCCAAACACTGCACACTCCTCACCAAAATAAATCACTATAGGAGAGAAGAGAATGAGATACAGGGAACTGGATGGTGAAAATTTAAGGATTCCTCTCTTCTTTCCTGTACTCATTAGGTAGACATTTTTTACTTTGTAGTTTTTTCATTCGCTGCTTCGTTCTCTCAGTCTCACCTTTGATTCCATTCTGCCCCTTAAAGCTCATCACTGATTTCTGAATAATTTATCTCTGCATAGAAAAAAAAAAGCTAATTTGTATTTGACAATGAAAGACTCCCAAATATTGTCCCTAGGTTTGCCTATGGAACCACCAAAACACCTGATTTGAATCAAAGTGCAGGCTCTCTTCAATTCATGGTATTCCTCTTCTCCTTGATATTTTTGTAATAATTAATACTAATTTACTAAGAAAAAGTTCTGTGATTGCTCATTAGTCACCTGAAAATGGAACTTCTTGACCACTGATGGCCTGGGTAACATCAGAAGGTTGCACAGAGGAACAACTTGCAGAGGAGGGGCAGGTGCTTTTGTTGTGGAACATGCTCAAAGCTCATCATTTTGCATTCAGACATTTTACAGAGTTTGATGATAGCAAAGCATGCAGCTTTATCCACCTTCCCAAAGTGATTTGCCTCTGAAAATTCCAGCTCCAAACTCCCTAAATTGTTAATTGCCACAGGGTAGGGGATTAATCTAAGACTAGTAAAGCAGCCACTTTCCCCCCAGCCCTGCCCCTGTGCAGAACTAATCTTTGCTACAGCAGGGTTGGACATACTTTGACATCTGCCTCAGTTCATGACATCACATTTCTGCAGAACTTCATGGGACTGTGAAATGGGAAGGTTTGGCACAGCAGCCAACTCACCACCTCTCCCAGCTGAGGTGACCTCTGTGAGCAGAGCAAGGAGGTCTGAGGATGGGAGGAGGTCTGGGTGTGCTTGGGGCACAGCAGGGCAGTGCCCACTCAGACATGTCTGAGGATGCTGAGTTTCCTTCCTCCTCCTGCTGGGCACCTTCAGCTGCTCACATTACCCATCCTCACCCACAGACTCACCTGCATTGCCCAACTCCACCAGCACCATGCTCTGGTTTGTGAAGGACTGAAGGAATCTGGAAACAGGGGGAAGTAGGAACAATTAAGAACTATGGAATCCTGAATACCAAAATCCGCAACCCTCTGTAGTAAATTTTAAAATTATGACTCCCTGAAGTCCCACTAAAAGAAAAACATAAAGGAGAGAAGAAGCTATTGCCAGGTACTACAGATCTGTAGCACTGTTCCACATATTCTTTAAGGACAGTCTTTAAAAATTAATGTTTTGGGACCCTACTTTAAAATAATTTACAGCTACTTTTTCAGCAACTGAACAACTACTTTTCCTGAAAATCAGACCTCTTTTTAACGGATCTGAAGTTGTGTGACTGAAACACATGGAATATCTTGGCCTAGATTATTTTAAATAACTCCCATAATTATCATGATTTGGAAACTGAATAAAGAAGATATGTCAGACATACAGCAAACATATAATATGCATCTCAGATTATTATGTCTGTGACCTCACACCAATGAATCTTAAAGAGTGTGCAAGAAGGATTTATCTTCTGTCTACCTTCTTATAGTGAGAGAAACCACAAGGCTGACATACTGATCCCTGCTTCTCAATTTGGGTTACAGAATGTAGTGTTTATTTGTAAAGCAAAAAAATTCTGAAAAGATTACAGAGTTTATTCACTGAAGTCTTCAGAACCCCTTGGAATGTAGATTTCCATAAAACATTCTGGGTGAAGTTTCTAAAATTTGTTTAAACAGAATTGAAAACCAACTTAGATATATACTGAACTAAAAGAATATTCCTCTTTCCCATTGCACTACTGAGATATCAGGTATGGAATATAACATCTTGATTTTTAAAATCTTTTCTATATTTTCTTCCCATTTCCACTAATTGGATATACCTGCTAGAGTCACAGGTATTATTCAATTAATCCAAAAAACGGAGGTAATTTAGTAAATCAAAATAATTTCATTATGGTAGATTATGGGTTTCCTTAGAGATTTCTTGTATTAAGTATTGATTATTCCCAACTTCCTTTAATTCATAAAGCCTGGGCAGAGCAGAGCACAAGGGAAACAGGTTTGCCATTAATGACCAAAGAGAAGTTTGCTGGACCATAAGCCTTAAAAAAAAATTGGACAGAAATTGACAGTTCTCCCTTTACTTTTGTTTGTTTTACAGTTCCCCCTGGAATTTGCAATTTTCTGGCTGGTTTCTCTTTCATAAGTATGCCTTCCCTCTTGCTAGTTTAAAGATGAAACTAGTAATTTTCCAGTCCTTCTAATGTACTCCTGCCTTCAAAAAGGCAGGACCTGAACATTCATTGTGAGAATACTGCTTAAACTTATTATATTAGTATATAGTTATAAAAATATCTTATTTTCTCAAAATGTCATAGCTGCCAGTAGTGGAATGTAAGTGAAATGGATACTGTGACATGAAGATATAAAGATATATGAAATTACTTAGATTAGCAGAAAGTATTTCTTTTTCATATGATGTTCCATTGTTCTAGATTTAATCCAGGCAAGCTTTTTGAGCTAAACATTGAATTCAAAGGTAAGGGCTATGTGAGTGTCTGTGTGTAAATGTATTTGTTCATGTAAATGAATTCATTAGGGCATATTCACTTTAATGTCTGCTAAAGGACCATTATTATTCTCTAAATCAGAATAAGTGTTCTCAATTTCTTTATCCTGTGTCTTGTTGTGTTACTCTTCCACTGAAAAATTTCCCTTGAAAAAGAATTTTTCCCTTTTATTATTTCTCCACAGTCCCTGCAGTCTATTAATAATATTCTCCAAGTTAAAGTCTCTAATATTCAAAGATTATGTAAGATTGAATTGACTGATCTTCCCATCTAAATAATTTTGTATTAGTTATTTTTTTTCCATCATAGTTTTTCTAACTAACAGAATTAAATACTAATAAAAGCACACAAAATTACCTATGCAATCATTAATAATATATCCCTTGTCACTATTTTTTTTTTTTTTTAGTTCTCCAGAACTTCTAAGCACATTTCAGTTTAACCTGAATGTAGGTAAACAATAATGTGATTACACTTATGTGCTACAGCCTGGGGTTTTTGGTCAGTGTTTTAAATTATGCTGCCTGGCCTTTTTTTGCTGCCTGAATTTCCGTACTGCCATCTTGGGCAGATCAGTCTGAGCAGTGTGCTCTGGTTTCATCTTTCCATCAGCTAACTTTGATTTGACTAAGTATTTTCCAGATGGCAAATACAACTTTCTGAGTCAAATGAGTATTCAAGAAAAAAAAGATGCATGCTATAGGCCACAATGAGTCCTGCATGTCTGTCTCATATACTTAAGAGTGAAGCTGGATACTCTGCAAATTTGAGTGAGTGCAGATCTTCATTTGCTGGAACATGATATAGGCTCACCTTTTTTTGATATATCTTACTTTTGCCAAGAGAATGGTGTAAGGAAAAATGGTTCTGTAAACATAGGCTTTGCCAGACTTCTCACTGTACACATTTTCAAGTCCTTGTATGCTGGTTCAGGTAAAGATTTTAATATAATGTTTCCAGGAAAAGAGAGAGATGTCCTTAGAATTTAAAGTGTTATAGTACTTAATGAGACTAAAAATGGAATAGTTCTAGACTAGGAAGACATCTAGATGATTAAGGAAATTGTTTTTCTAGATTAGTAGAAGTTAGGTTTCCCAAAGATTCAAATGTCGAGGAGTTAAGCTTCCATAAAAGGTACAAGGCTAGGCTGAGAAAAAAACCTTTCTGTTTATTTAATTTAATCAGAAAACATTTGGATTCTGTTTCAACCAATAAAAATACAAACCTGAGACAGAGGAACAGAAATTTCTTAACCTGGTCCATAATGTCCCAATATACTGTAGCTAAATTTGTGCTATTCAGATATTTTATTGGTGATAATTGTTAGCATTTAATTAAATTTCCTATAATTATATTATTAGTGTAATTAGTCATATTAAGCATATGAACATATTTTTAAAGTCTCAGGGCTTAAAATAAGCTGCTACTTCAGTGGATTGTCAGCACTCAGACAATGTTTATTTTGATTATGGGGGAAGACCGAGGGGCTTATTATCTGCTAAAAAAGAAGCCTAAATTGGAAAAACTTCACCTGTACTAAAGACTGGATCAAACAAGGTTCATAACATGGATCTGCTTTTGCAGGGCCTCTATCATCTTCACCTGAAAAGGAAAGAATCCCAAGGTTCCAAATACTTCATCTGTTTGAGAAACAATGTTCTGCCAGAACTTTTACAAGTGTAATCATAGATAGTCTGTTCAGTCTCTTGAACATCTTCCCATATAATTTCAGTTGTTAAAAAAATCCTTCCCCTTTTGAACTTCAAAATAAAGCAGATTTTTTTTGATGTGTACTGCCCTATCATTTCCGTGGTTTGATTTCAGTCATATGAAAGTGCTAAAAGATGTGTCTAAATGGATATGAAATTGATTAAGGTGATTTGGGATGAAAGACTCAATAGAAATGTCAAACATTGTTGCTATTCACTCGCTATTCACTTCATTAGTAGATGAAACTAGCAAAGACTGTCTGCAGTCACCTTCTCATTTAAGACATTTGATTGTTTTCTTAGTTGTTTTGGAAAAAAAAAAGATAAATGACATCACCCTGTTTTAGTTGGATATTGCATAATTCTGGTTTAAGTTTAAAAAATCGATTTTATGTTTTTCTGGGGATATTAAATGTTGGGAGAACATGTGAAACTCTCTCTTTAAAAAAGGAGAAAAATGAAAAAAAAAAAAGGCATTTGTTGTCATAGTTCATTGTATTTCCCTACAAGACCAATTATAAATGGTTTATAAATAGCTGACTGCATCACTCCAATTATTGGTAATTTTCTCTCTCTTTTCAAAATAGCTGGCATTGATTTGTTTCTCAGAAATCTATTTAACCTATTTATCAGCAATTTCAAAATTTCTTAAAATTTCTTTGGCAGGTAATTCCAAATAGCATCTCAGCATGCTTCACTACAAAATTGACTATGTTATTGTTGCAGTTATTCTTTGACTAATATTTGTTTAGTAGCTCCAGTATGTTCAGTTCTGACAAATTAAAAAAATATAAAGACAGTCAATTTTCTGAAGTGCTTTGACCCTGAAGCCAGGCACACAGAAGAGGAATGTGCTGGGAACTCCAGAAGTAAGAACAGCTTCTGGACATGAGGTTTACTTGAGGAGGTAAATGGGATTGGCAGATAAGGGGTCTAGGCTTGAGCTTTTTAAATTGCAATCAGACTTTTTGTGAGTGTTGTCAAAGGAATGGGAAAATCTTGGCCCTGTTGAAGTCAAAGGCAAAACTTCAGTTGATTTCAGTTCAGCTCTTTCTGCTGAAGAATTTAATGCACTCAGAGGGAGAAAGAATAGCATTGGAGTAACTGGAATGTGGTGGATTTCCCAGAAAATGGGTCAGGTATAAGTTCATCATGTTCAGAAATACAAGATACTGTTTACAAAGTATGGATTCAGAATACTAGGCTTTGTTCTGCATATGTATATAAAATACTATCAGCATCTACAGCAACTTCTAATCACATTTTCCAAGTCTTGTAATCTAGCCAAAACAATAACAGTAAATTACTGATGTTCAGATATTAGGCTTGTATCACAATAGACAGGCAATTCTCCTGAAAGATCTAACCCATTATATAGGCTGACAAGGATTTGATCAGTGCTTTTATTATGCCTAATGTATTTTCTGCATTTGAAAGAAGTGGTGGTAGGAATCTTTGAAAGATTTGAAACTGCTGAATAAAAGCTCAGAGACATTTTTCCCTTGCCTGCTTTCACTACTTTCTTAATCAATGATTTCCATTTGTCACTGCTAATGGCATTATCCCTGACACCTTCTCCCATTATTTTATTCTGCTTAAAAGCTTTCACTTCTGTTATTTAGCCTTCATTCTCCTTTCTGCTGACAACTGACTTTTCATTCACAACTTTGTCCCTGGGTCTTTCTGGCTGTATAACTTTCTTAGCATCAAGTGTAAACACACTAGTTCTGCAGATGGGAGATGGACTGGGGAGGGATCTTTCATATTTTAGCCCAGATGTCTCTGCTGACAGCTACAGTCCAGTCTTCAGCATTAGAGAAGATGTAACCAGTATCAGGACTTTTTCAAAGTTCCTTTGAAAGACCTGGTCTTTAAAACAAATCCTAGCATTGTCTGCTGATTTTCTATGTGCTCCACCATGGCTTTGAAATTCTCATTGTAATTTATTTTTTTTTCTCCTCTGTGTTTATCCTCTTGAGTGAAAATTAGTTTCAAAGTGTCTTTTACTTATATTTCCTGAATACCAGTTTTTGTCTTTTAAATTTACCTTAATATTATTTAGGGATTATCTTTTAGAAATAAAATACACATTCCTACCTCTACTACAATGACATGAAAAAGTGAAAAAAAAAGCTATTTTTTAAGCCAATATATCCCAACATAGCCTCATACTTTTACCCTGGTAAGGCTTTCTCTAAACCAAAAGATGTTTCTTTTAATTCCTGTCGCTGATCAATTTATAGGTGATGCAGATCAATAGCAGCATTTATAACCAAATTCAGTGATATTGTATGCCATGGGATGATTTTGTTTGAAACCAATTTTGTTGTTATAAAGAACAGATGATCAGACAGGGCAAGTGAGAACAGCTTTTTACATAGAGTCAGGAGGTTTCATCAATGATTTTATCAGAATTGTGATCTCTCTTCTTCCATCCCCATCTGCTCAGGCTGGAAACAGCTGTTTTACTGAGGGCTCCAATGTTGTTCATGTGCACCGAGGTCTATTGCCCTCTACTGGGTTGAATTTCACACCTGTTTTACTTCCCATTTACTTGGCAGGTCCCTGGAAATGTTTCTGTAGAGCTTGATCAATCTATAAATTGCTGCACACGTCCTGGAAGTTGCTCCCCTCTTTGTTAAGGTTAGAGGAGACCTCTGGTAACTGCCAGTGCTTGGTGTTTAGTAGAACAAGAAGGAATTTCTCAAACCTGAGGTTTCAGATTATCTTGGAGACACTGATGACCGAAGGCATCAGTGCATGAGGGTGATTGTTCTGACATTGTGAAGTTCAGTGGAGAATTTTCCAGATGCATTCCTGGGAGATAGTGTCTGTTTGGTCATATGTGCAGGTAGGAGCTCTCTCATTGCTTTCTTAGGATAATTCCCAGGTAGATGATACCAATGTAGGTAAGAAGTCTTTGAAGCGGTTTTAAAGCAAACCTGTAATTGATTTTCAGTTGCAAAATGGGCATGAGATATTCTTCTTAGGTTGCAGTCACAATTCTGTTATATGGGGAGCTCAGGACTCCTTGTGAAGTCCATGTTAGATACCAACTATGTAAATTTCTCAACCCAGCAGAAAGGATTGTGGAAGATTTGTATTTCTTCTCTATTGATATAAAGGTGATATTCAGGAGATTTAGTATTTCACCAGTTACACTGATGAGATTGAACTGTTCCATATCTAGTTGTCTCTCCTGAAGATAATTTCAGGGTAAGTTGAAGAGGACAGTGTCTATCAGCTCCAACTGACTGCATTATGAGCTTAATGAAACAGGAAGAAAGAGGGGGCGAGATTAAAAGTACTAATTTATATATTCTTCTATTCTATTTGTAAAACCTACAAGAAACGTGGGTTCAAATCAAACCTTTTTGTGAGACAGACCTAGTCAAACTTGACTGGAGACATCATAGGTTTGTCCTTGAAGTACATCCTTTGAGGATTTTTTTCTCCGGAGCCTCTAGTTCATGGCTCTTCTTGCACAGCAAAGGTATTATACAGTAAAACTGTATTGATTTTCCTTAGAAAAATCATGGTTATTCTCAATGTCGGGGGGGTGGGCGTGGTGGTGATTTGATCATGGCTGTTTGCCAGATATTCATCCAGCTATTCTCTCATTCCCCTGTCTTGGGAATATGAAGGAGAAAATAAGATCAAAAAGCTCTTGGGTTCTGATAAGTCCATAGAGATCACTTGCCATGTATCATGATGGGAAAACCAGGCTTGATTTAGGGAAAATTAATTGCATATATTGTCAATTAAACCCAATTAGGATGGAGGGAAAGAAGATAAATTAAAACAACACCTTACCCCTAACCTCCACCCCATTTCTCCCCAGGCTCAGCTTCACTCCTTCATTCACAACCACTCTTCCAACTCTCTCTCATCCTGAGCAGTGCAAGGGGTTGGGAAGTGAGGGGTTTTCAGTCAATCTATGACAGTCCTTTCTCTGCTGATTCTTCTTTCTCACAATTTTTCCATGCTCCAATATGGGATCTCCTTGGAATACAGTTCCTTCAGAAAATATCACCCTGCTCCAGCATGGGTTCCTCCAGGGGCTGCAGGTGGATCTCAGCTCCACCATGGACCTCCCAGGGCCACAGGGGCACGGCTGCCTCTCCATGTTCTGCACCACAGGCTGCAGGGGAATCTCTGCTCCAGCACCTGGAACACCTGCTTGCCCTCCTTCCTCACTGCTCTGGTCTCTGCAGAGCTGGTTCTCACTCATTTTTCATAGCTCTTCACATGGCTATGAAGCATTTTGCCCTTTCTGGAAGTTGTGACACCACCTTGCTGCTGTGCTCAGCTGTGATTTGCAGGTCTCTTGGATGCTGGCTGGAACTGACTTTAACCAGCTCTATCCAGTGCAGTGGCCACCCCTTCCACCCCCCTCCTCCAACCCCACCCTGCCAGGGCACCCAGGATGGCTCTACAGGCACCACTTAACCAAGTGCCCCTCCGGACAGCAGCACTCAGCTGGGACCACAGTCGGGATTAGAGAAGGGATTGCAGCCTGACCTGGGCATTAGGAGCAGGCCCAGGCCACAGCACATCCTCTTGCCAGTCCCAAATCCATGGGCAGAGCTGCTGTGGGTGACAGGCAGGGTCTTCACAGCCTTGGCAGAAGGAGGATCTCAGCTGGCAGCCTCTGAAACAAAGCACACAGCCCACTTTAGTTTGCCCAAATGTTTTAGAGAATGCAGGCGGCACTAATGGCATTACTCCAGTGATTTCCCTGGGAGTTACTTTAGATGATGATGTATCACACTGATCCCCATTTTCATTTAATTTAACAGCAGAAATTGACATTTGAAAATGAAATTTTTAGTCTGGAGTCTGTGGTGAATGGCTGCAGGAGCTAATGACTGAATGTTTTCCAGAGTGTTCTAAGAGAAATAATCATATGCCATTTCTGCTCTTATGTTGCTGCTAACAAAATATCTATAGTATTACCTATTTAACAAAGAAATTTGAGGTCTAATGCTTGTTTCATTTAATAGGATTTGCTTCTCTGCAAGTGAGCACAGAGAATATGTTGTATATGTTTTATTTTTCCAATATAAAATGCAGATGCTTTCCATGAGGTGACTGTCATCTAAGAAAAGTAGATGTAGTAGGTGAAAGACACTGGGATACTTAGATAAAAGCTATGGGAATATTTTGATTTAATTTACACATAAGTATGTCTTTAAAAATTATCATACTGGGTCACACAGGGAGAGGGGGTTTGGGAATGCTTTGAAAAAAGGACTTGAGGATCAGTAATCTGGGGCTGTTGTAGACTCAGAGCTTAGAGGTCCAAGTATGGCATTCTGATCTTCTCCATGAGACTAATAATAATAATAAAAAAGAGTGCCTATAGAGATTTGTGTTTGTTTCAAGCTCAAGGGATGCATTTTTAGAGTGGAAGGCCATGTATTTTATGGTGATGATTGAGTGTCACAGGAGGTACAACATGGTCACAGTAACCATACAAGGGCTATCTGTTGACGTGTCGTTCTGTAAACCTGCCCTTCGAGTTAGGTTTTCTATGAGTAAGGGTTTGGGTGTAAAGGGAGGCTCACCTGCACTGGGCAGGGCAGGTTTATGGTTTCTCCGGTGTCCCTGTGCCGTTCCACGTGGCTGCGTTGCCCTCTAGAGGTCGGTCCCCAGGTGAAATCGGCTCACGGGCGATTCCCTCGGTTCCCGTGGCGCTGCCTCTGGACAAGGACGTTCTTCAGCAGCATCGCTGATAACACTTGTAACTCAGTGAATCAGGGAAGTTCACGTGTATATTCCTGGCTTCTTAACGATGAATATTTTCAGTCTACTTTCTTCATTTTTTAATTAAGACTGGGCATCTACTTTCAGTGGTTGCAAGCCAAACAAAACTACGTCAACACAGAAATCAAAGACAACTGATGAGACCAGGCCTAAAAACCTCTTCCACAAGGAAAGGTGGTATTTAACTTGGCCCACCAAAACACATTCTTACAAGAAAAAACTGCTGTGAAAAGTCAACAGAAACTATATCTACACTGGACGGTTAAACTCTGCCAGAGAAGGCTTCTTGATACTGGACCTCAGTCATCTCTATTTTTCAGATCAGTCACTGGAAAACCTGCCTTGGTGTCTCACCACCCTTACAGTAGAATTTCTTCATTACATGTAATTGAAATCTAACCTCTTTCAGTTTAAGGCCGTATAATGCATGTCTGCTACAATTTATTTAAATCTATTTTGAAAGAAATTGTCTCTCACAGATTATTATACACCACAGAAATTGGTTTACATCCCATTATGAGTGAATTAATGAAAAAAAGCCTCAGCCTGTAAATCCTTCTTCTGGTGTGTGTTCTTACATATTCAGCCACACACACCTTTTAGCACAGAAATATTTCTTCCAATTTTATTTCTGCAAAATTATTTGTATTCTTCCATTTAATCTTATAATCAAAGAATCATTAATGTTGGGAAGCATCTCTGGAGGTCTCTAATCCAACCTTCCTTCTCAAAACAGGAATGACTGCAGCAGGTCACTCAGGATCTTGTCTAGTCATGTAGTGGTAGAAAACAATTATTGGTAGCAAAATTGAAATTTACAAACTGAATTAATTTGACATCAAGCTAGTCTAGTACTCTATTTCTCACAGTTACTGCCTGCCTCGAAGGACTTACTAAATGCAAAAAGTCTATTTATCATATGACAAATTTGTAAACATTAGAGGCTATCTTAAACCATGAATTATATTTGGTTTGTTGGTTATGAAATAATGTTTATTGTCACTTAATGTCAGATTTACATTGGTTATGACTGTTTTACTACTCATCAGTCTTGTTATTAACCTCAGTTATAGCTAAGCTTTATACACAAACACACATACACAGCAAGGTAGTCACAGTTTAGTCATCTATGGCAGAAAAACATATTTCAGTGAATCTATCTGAACTTAGAGTTTTCTAGTTTTATGTAATAACCCTGTGAAAGAAATAGAAGGACTGGAGAACAGGTCTGTTGTTTCTCATACACATTTTTCATCCCTATGTGTAATGTTATCAAATCCCCTTAAAGTGAGCGGGCAATGCTACATTATTATATTGACACAACCTTTTTTATATTTCACTGTGCCACATATGTCATATAACCTAAAATATTTGTTTTTCTGATCCGAGCTGCACACAGATTGTGATTTTGCCTTCATGTCCCCTTCTCACTTTGACCTGTGTCAGATGGATAGACAGTTCATTTGCTTGTTGCCTCATTAATTTACTTTTATAGCCAGGGTACATCACCTTGCGTTTATCAGCATTGATTTTCATTTGCTTGTACACATGGTTTCTTTGTCTAACTGGAGTTTTTCAGTGTCTACCTCAGTGTCTACTCCAGACTAGTCTACATAATTATAGGAATATCTTGTTACTCGAAGGTCCTAAACTATCAGGAAAGACAACAGCCTGTTCTGCATTTATGAGACAGATACCTTCTGAAGTCTATAGGCCAATTATTTGACCATATTAACTGGCATGGCATCTCTGAAGTTAATGTAATTTGGCCAAAAAATTTATGCCAGCTGAGTATCTTCTAAGTCTTATGCAATGAATAGCACTATTAACACAATTTAGTGCCTATATTCACATTTTCAGTGGTATGAACCTGTTTCCTGTTCAGACTTTTAAAGAAGTATAACTAGAGACAGTTGTTGATGTTCATTGGAAAAAAATGGAAATGTTAGCAGATTGCAAGTGACACATATCAGTTTGACATTTCAGACCAATTCCATCCGGAAATAATGCAATATTACTGAAGAATTAATGTGAAGTGTGTGATTTTGGCACCAGAAAGATCAATGTATAAGACCAATTAGAGATAAAAGAAGTCACTAAACTTGTTTACACAGCTGGACTTCCAGTCACAGACTAATCTCTTCCTTTCATGTTCTTTTTCTTCTTTCTTTTGCTTTTTCAGGGCCTGAAATTTAAAGGCACAGGATAGAATATTTTGAAAGTCATTTGCCATTACATTAGCTTCATTTTCTCCCTGGAGTGTTCAATGTTCTAATGTACCATTATAAAGCCCTTGGAGTGCTTTTGGCTAATGGGTATGGTAACTGCAGACAAGTTATATAGCAAGGCAGTAGATTTCTAGGGGTTTCCAAGCAGATGACTGTCTTGAAGTATAAAATTCAGACAAAAAAAATCCTGCAAATAATGCTAGGCTGCCCTCATTCTTTGGACTCTGCAATATGTCTTGGGAAGCTCAGATTCAGTCTCAGCTCTAATTGCTCCTTAAAGATGTTATGCAGAAATGGAACTGCTTCAGCAACAGCTGCTGGGGAAACCACAGGCTTCATTGCTATGGGGCCGGATCCTTTCATGCTTTCAAAGTGCTAAAACACTTGATTTTAAATCCTTGCTCTAAATAGTAAACAAATTTCTAGTATCATGAAATATTCAAAGGCATCGTTGACATCTCATCAGACAATCCAGCTGTCAGTAATATGACAAACAGATGTCTTTCCACTAACAATCTAAAGAGATAGACCTCTGAAGCAACCTGTGTTTCCCAAGGTTCAGCATATGGTTGGCTCACTAACGTGGCCTACCAGATTTCTCAGAAATAACCTGTGAAGTGTGGCTGCGTGATTTTTATATCTCTGCAGCACATTAACTGGGGAAGCATGTTTTTTCTGCCCTTGTTCTTTTATCTCTGGGGAACAACTGGTACTGTCAGAGAGAGGGCTCTGGATCAGATTGTCCTTCAGTCTAAATCAGCTCCTTCCTGCATCAGCTCCTGACTTTTCACTTTGACAATAAAGAATCAGAGACTTATTTTCCTCCAGATGGTGTTTGGGGTTTTTTTTATGTGTGTTTTTTTGTTTGGTTGGTTTGGGCTTTTTTTTTTTTTTTTTTCATGAACCAAGAGATGGTCCCAAAGGTTCCAGTCATATTTGAGCACTGATTGTTTCAGACAAGAACCATCAGTGTGTCAGAAGCTGACTAGGCATCATGCAAGTCTTGACATTGGAAAAAAAGGATAGCGCAGAAGAAAAATATTATTCTGGACCTTTTTATCAGATAAAATAACTGTACAATAAACAACTCAACTTCTTTCCTGTGGTAAAGCAAATGTTTTGTGAAGTTGGACCTATATCCTATACTCCCTTGTATATGTTCCAGGAGCAATAATAGGGTTCAACTTTGGTTAATAAAATTTTCTCTCATCCAAGTCATGTAGACTTGTGTGCAAATCCTGTAGACTCTGCCATTCACTGAGTGACTGTTGGAACATAATTTCTCTGTGCCTATACACCTATAGTAATAGAGGGGATGGGGTCCACACAGCAGGCCACAGCTTCTTCTTTATATGGCTGTGGAGCATACGTGAAAATGAGGACGTGTGACATCTCTGAGATGTTCTAATAAATCTCCTAGCAGTTTTTCCCCACCACTAGCACTGTTATGTGTCCAGAACAAGAAAATTTCATTGATGAATGCACACTGTAGCATGTTGGACTTTAGGCTATTAATACTTAAGCATGCCTTTGAAAGAGGTATTTTTCCTCTGCTGCTTTCAACCACACCCCCCCCCCCCAAAAAAAAATAAATGAGTCCATATACTACATACAGATACAGATGTCAAATTACTGCCTAGGTGCAGCAACATCCTCTGCAGCCTCCATCTCCACTCCATGGGGTTTGGTTGCCTGTGATTAAGGCCAGATGTCACACAAGGCATATGTGGATGTATCACAGCTATGAGGTGCCTTTTTGAGTCCACTCTGCTCAAGAACTACATTTGAGATTAGACATTTTCCCTCAGGACTGTTCTTGACCCTTACCTGGTGCCCTGTTGGACTGGATTTTCCTGGCCCTGTGGCCACACACGTGGGCTGGGCTGAGGCTGACCTTGGCTGCTGTTACTGCACCTGCTCCGTGGGACAGGGCACTGCCTGCCCACCCTCCCTGCCTGCTGTGGCCACAGCCTGCCCTGGCCACCAGCCTGCTCTGGCTGCTCCTGGCAGCAGACCTTCCTCTCTGGGCTGGCTGGGCACCCACATGCTAGTGCATGATTTCATCAGTTCATGTTTACTGAAGATAGACTTAACATTACTGATTCTTGTAGCCTGTGCAATGATGTTCACCAGACCTGATAAATTTTTTTGTCCCACATATTGCTAGTCTATTATTGTCTTTTGGCAATATTATATTTTGCTTTTAAGGAGAAATTGCTTTGCCCATGTAGAGCTTATTTGGTGAGCTATTGAACATATTGCCAAATATGTTTCTTCTTCTGCATCTTTCTTCAGATGTTAAACATTATCTTTACTTGTTCTGCTTGCATCTGAATTTACACATATTGCTTCCTGAGCTGCATTTCAGAGGCTGTAACCATTGAACATCTCCTGTCTTCCACAATCCTTTACATCTTGTGTTTTAAATTTCCTCTATCCACCATGTCTCAATAACTATCTGTGGGCTTTAACTTAAATTTATTTTCTTCCCTTGCTATCCAAATTTGAGATGGGTTTTACGTAGTTAAGTCTGCATCTTTCAATAGCCTCTGTCTGAGTGTTTTGTTCCAGATTCCTTTCAGTGTTGTGTTTCTTATGAAGGGCTTCATTCCCTAAAGCTGGGGCTTGGCTGAAGGCAATTGTCTTTTTTTTAACTTCTCCTATTATCCTCTGTTTAAAATTGTGTTACTCAACTCATATGTTCTATTTTTATATGAAGTAAGGTCCTTAAATGCCTGCATTACAGATTCAGTGTTGGCCTAGTCTGGCTGAGTTGACTGAAAGTATTAAAAGCCTCAAGTGCTTCAGAACAAGCTATCAAAGATNTGTCTGTTTTGGTTTCCATTGCTTGCAGAAACAAGCTGAAATAGTGTGTTTAAACTTCTCAGGTTTTCTTCCACATTTCTTAAGTGTTTCAGGTCTGGTGGGGTTTTCATCTGCTTGATTCTGCTGCTCAGGGTAGAGGTTTAGCTGTTTCAAATTGCTGTTCAAATAAAGGAGTCTGACACTTGGGGTCAAAGCTTTATCTAACCACTTCAACCGGCCTCTGCTCAGACCCAAACAGCCCTTTCAAGCTTTTCTCAAAGGTGGTGCTCTACAGCAGTGGCAGGAGTTTGGGTCAGCAGCATTTGCAATTTGGGAGTAGAGGGTAGTGTTTTGTAATACAGCAAAGTGTGAAGTGCAGAAAACGCCCAAAGTATCTGCTGATGGGGACTGTGTGTCTGTGGGGGATGCAGGTGATGTGTGAGAAATCAATGCAAGCCTATTCTTCTTTCTGGACACATCTCTGGCAGAGGGAAGAACAACTCTCAGCTGAAGGGTGGGCCTGAGGGAAACCAAAGGATCCTACAAAGGCATAACTGTGCTTACAGTTAGATGGCAGAGCCTGGAGGCAAAACTCTGTGTGCTGAGATCTTCTTGGGTGTTTATTTAGGGTTCTGGCTTCACCCCACCAAAACAGCCATGGTGGGTTAAAAAGGTATCTCCCTGGAGCAGAAGCACAGCAGTGCTGTTGCAAGGCCCAAAGAGTTTTGCACCACAGAGTGCACCCAAACCCAAAGAGTTTGGCCTCTGCAGTGACAGAGGCCACTGAAAGCCATTGCTGATGTCTCTGTATTCTCTGTAGCTGCCTGAAGGGCTGTTCTTTCACATTCAAACTCAGCTCCCCATCCTCATACGAAGTAATTGGAGCAGAGGACAGAAACCTCAGTGCCCTGCCTTCCCAGAAGCTACTGGAAAATCCTTTTTACCTCATTGTTTTAAATTACTCTTCATATTGATTTTTCCCCCTTTTGATCTATTAATAGTTAAACATACTTCTTTCAAAGAAAAATAAAATTCTGATCTCATAACTCTACTGATTTTTGGAGTCTGCATTAAAAAAGCACTGTAGTTCTAGAATTTCAGTCTGATTTACTCCTTTCTGCATAAACTACTGACATAGATGACCTTTCCTCATCATGTGCCTTTGGGGATGTGTTCCAAGCATATTTTCTAACAGCTTCAGCAGCAATAATAGTAGCATCCAAGTATCAGTTAGCAGTTCTACAATGTAATGTTTTTCATCTTCAAAGCACTTTACAGACATTAGTGAATTAATAATTGAGCATCAGCTACTGAGCAGGCATAAATCTAAGGCATTTGTGGATCTCAATGGAATTGTGTTGAGTATAAAATAATTTTGAAAAACACTGAAATCCTAGTCATTTGCATGCTCTTGAGAAGAAGAGGTAAATAGATCAACATAAGAGATAGTCTGTGCTGGTTAAAATGTAGGAATTTCTCAGACTTGTGGGTGAATTTCAAACAGAAATACAATAAAATCTGACCGCACACTGGTACATCTCCAAGCAGAAATTTTATTTGCTTAGAAGTTTAAGCATCAGATATGAAATACTTAGACTCCCTGGAACGTGGGTTAAATCCCAGCAGGGTTGACTCAGCTCTTGATCCTGCAATGCAGAGAAACTGAATTACAATAACTTTTGTCTATGTGACCTGGATGAGACAATGTAAATTAAGGTTCTCTCTTCTTTACATAGAAAGAAAACCCACCAGTAGGAACCATGCAGATAGACATATTAAGAGTCTTGGTCTCATATTCACCTTTTTCTGTCCTTTATTTTTGGCAGAAACAAACCTGAAAATGCAGATCAGCTAAGCAGAGACTTCTGTTTTGCATACAGTTTCAAAGGGCTGGAAAGAATCAGCAAGGCTCATGTAGTCCATCTTGTGCCAAAGCTGCATAAGCACTACTCATGTCATTACTGTCAGATGCTTGTCTAAATGGCTCTTAGAGCTTGCCAGAATATTCCTTTTCAAATAATCCATCATTGAGATTCACAGTCCTCACTGTTAAAAAGTTCTGCTGAGTATATAACAGAAGTTGTCTTTGCTGCAGTTTAATCTTTTCTCCTTTCTTTTTTTCCTGTCCTAAACACCACCTCTGTGGAGACTGATCCCTTCCTTGCATATTTGAAGGTAATTCTCATTCCTCCTTCATATTCTCTTCCTTCAGATTTGGCTGCTTCCTCATGGACAGTTCTTGAAACTGTGAGATACTGCATTAGAAAAAAAAAAAAAGGAGTGGGTGAATAGGAGCTTACTCTAAACTCATAATAAAGATCCCACTGCTCCAGAAGCAGTCTAGGAAGAAAGTGTGATTCATGATGACCCTGTTTCTTCTTGATCTTCCAGCTGCTCTCCCCACACCCTCATGTACTTTCAGTTTGCAGCCGTACTCCAAGACTCTTTCTGCCTTCACATGATGCTTCCAGGCATCTTGCACCTTCTGCCCTGTACAGATACTGGAAAAAGTATCATTTAAACAATATTCAATTTTATTCTAAATTGAGGATGGTGAT
Source organism: Hylia prasina (assembly GCA_013397195.1). Lineage (NCBI taxonomy): Eukaryota > Metazoa > Chordata > Aves > Passeriformes > Sylviidae > Hylia > Hylia prasina. Next base: position 228,948 of record VYXD01004356.1, on the reverse strand, counting down.
GACTTTTGAAACCATTTTGCATTCAGCTGTGTTATGTGTTACATTCTTCCTCCTTTTTTTTTTGTCTTTAAACTAGTTTTGGGTTTTTTAAGTGCAATATAGACCTTGGTGTGGAGTAGATTTTGCAGCATTACAAGAGGGCTTCAAACCTACATGTAAATAACTTATTTTAAAATTAATGTTGAGAATATATTTCTCCCCCTTCCACCACTCCTACATAGTGAAAAAAAAAGTCCAGAAGGCTTTTGATGAAGTTTTAGTGGAATTCACATAGATTGTTCAAAATACCAAAACTCTGAGAGAAAAATAAGCTATGTTTTTTAAGTCTGTGTCCAGGAATTGAAAATGGAAATCAGAATCTTTTTAAAGGCAAAAATATTTAACTGGAATTAATATATACCCTTTTCCTTGTCTTAGTTTTAAAAATATGAAAGAGGCCAAACAGAGTAGCTGGCAAATTTCTGGTGAATATAACACTTAAGTTGTTTACTGTTTTCCTCTCATCAGTCCCAAGGCAGATGCTAAAATTCCTAGCAGCCCCTGGGGGCAGAGTCTGCAGCAGCTCGGGTGGCATGCCAAGGGATAAATCCTGGGTGCAGCTTGATGTGACCGAAGCTGGGGACACAGGACAGCTTGGAATACTTGGCAATAAATGCAGCTCCAAAGGCAGAGGCTTCATAGGGAGCTTCTGCTCACTCTGCCTTGCCTGGCCAGAAAACCCACACAGTGCTGGGTCCCAAGGAGGGCCCAGACTTAGAAGCTGATGGGACCTACTGGTCAAGCCCCTGAGCACTTGATATTTTCTTACAGTCCGAGTTCAGAAGGCCACAGTGTTTGGGCAGGTCAGGTTTCCAGGTCCCATGTCCAGGGGTTTACTATACTTGTATAGGAATCTATTACCCCAGATGCCCTGGAAATGGGGAATGGCTTGGCATGCTTTGCCAGCAGCACGCTAGCAAAAGCCAGAGAGAAGAAGTAAAGCCCATTTTGGGTTTGCTCACATCATTACTTTGCAAGCTGTTTTTCTTTTCTTCCTTTTATTTCCCCCTCATTACAGTTGGAGGGAAAAAAAAAAAACCAAACAAAAAAACTATGGAGTTTGGGAATTTTGTTGTTGTTTGTTTTTTTGGTGACTTTTTTTGTTTGTTTGGCTAGGTTATTAAAAGGTTTATTAAAAAACCTTTTAATAAAGGTTTTTTTAAAAGAAATTTAAAGCTATTGGAGAATCAGTATGTTGTAATCCAGAGCTGACTGCTCATTTTTCATAATACTCAATTTAATAAACTTAGTCACCATTAATCTAAACTTTATAAGACATATGAAAATGAACTTAGTAAAGTTGTATTTTAATTAGACATCCATCAGGTTTTTATATGTCATTTAGCAGTTTAAAATTAGTGTATCCTAAACAGAGAAATAACTAAAAATGCATAAACTGTGTAATACTCAGTTTTTCCCCCACAAGGATTAAGCAACTTCGTGTCAAACAAAATGAAAGTCTACAAGCTGATATTACTGCACATTTGGGGGAGAAATTCAGCAGATACAATCTATCATAGTTAGTATCCTAAACAACAGAGGAAATAGTAGACAGTAATTGCAATTTCTCTCTGCATGGTACATTTCCACTCACAGGGGCAGCTTCTAAAAATGTCAGAACAACTTCCTCATCCCAGTATTAACACTAGAACACGTGGAAAATACCTGGAGATTGTGTCCCACTTGGTGGAAATGAAGTGATTAGAGAACAGGTACAGTGTTTGGACATTTTCAGTTTGTGGAACAGTCTGGAATTAAGAAGAAAGGGTGAAAAAAATGCCAAACTAAACCCAAAGGAGAAAAATATGCAGAAGTTTAAACTTCAAAAGTTAGCAAGTAATCCTCACAATACCTAGCAGTATCAGATGGCCTTGCCATAGAAGCAGCCTGCCCTAACAAGAGTGACATATACACTATGTAGGATCTATCACAGCAAATATATTTTTGAGTAAAATAGGACATGGAGACAAATTTTCATTTGATATGCTGCTGCTGGATTCAGCTTCTCGATTCATTGATCAAACCATGCCTTGTCTGGTTTGCTGCCTCTCCCTGGCTGTCCCTGCCCCACGATATCATCTTCAGCCCTTTTCTCTCTTTTAAGCCCTGAGCATTTAGTCTCACACTATCACACTATCAAGGTTCAATCTTTATCAGAAGTGGCAGTCACAATTGCCTGCTTATCTCTTCCTTCCTCAGGCACAACATCCCTTCTTAAGCTGTTCTGCACTGTCTGCAAATTTCTTCATCTGGCACTGGCTGAACTACTGGTTGAGAAAACAATACTCCACACCCAATTAATGACCGTGTAGAAAACTTACCTGCCTCTGTCTTCCATCAGTTTCATATGGCATCTAAATTGTTGGCTATTCACAGGGGGAGACTGCCTTAATTACTTATCCTCAGAGTGCTTGCTGTGCAGGAGACTGGTTCTTGATAGAGCCTCCTTGGAACTCACAATACCACAAAATACAGGTCTGTAAGTCAGCCATTGTTTTGTGTTTCTGAGGATATGTATGTGTCTTTATTTAACAAAGAAAAGAATTATTATTTTTAGTCTAAAAATATGACTTTCTCTAAATAAAGTGCATGCATGTCAGATTTTTTTGGTATGCATTTGATACATTGTGTTTTGCCTATTAATTTTAAAGACAACATATTATTAAGACTGTTCATTTTTTAAATTTAAATTATTAACATTATAGATGACGTAAATGTCAGTAGCTTTCCCACCAGTCTGCTTCTCAGGACCTTTTTCAAACTCATCCTCCATTTTTCAAATTTCCTGTAAATTTTAAATGATAATCACATATTGTTCTAGGTTTACAGTTGACTAGGAATGCAGAGTAGACTACCCATCTACTAGAAAAACACAGGCTGGACAGTAAAGCTGTATCTTGCACCTTCTCCTTGCTGTAACAATGATCAGTGGTGCAGAGAGCATTATAAGCTACTTTTCGGTCCAGCCTTACATATCTTTTTTGCATTTTAGTGTGGATAAGTGGCAGGCCAAAGTCTGAACTTCCTGCATGCTCTGCTGACTGCAAAGTTTGGATGTGGGCCTTTCATGTAGAAAATTGAATGTGTAGAATAAATGAAAAAGTTTAAACCCACCAGAACCCATGTCAGATTCAGTCAGTAATCAAACTTCTGAGGGGGAAAAAAAAAAGAATAAAACAAAAGATTCCAATCCAAAGGCTGCAAAAATTACTTTTGTCATACTTATTTTTATAGTGACCTAAAAGAAATGACATTTTTCTTTCTTCTCACCATTGCTAAAGTAAAATGCATCTTGCAGTATTTTCTCAGTTAAAGTTGTTTTAAATTTAACCCACTAATTGACAAATATTCTAGACTCCTAAGATAATTAATTATAAAAAATCAAATAAAAAGTTTTTTTGCAATCTGCAGTGGTTTTCTCTCTTCCAGTTTACTAGGACTTGTTCATCTTATGTCTAGTTACCTTACTTTCGTGCCTTTCAAACAAGAAAGAACTTTTCATATTTTATTTACCCAAAAGAACTAAAATGATTGTTATTGATTCAAGTTTACAGCATATTTATAAGTCTGCTCAACACTGAAGCTTCATACAGGTTTATCTATTATAAAATCAATTATTTTAATGGAATAGTTTGCCCCACATAAAAAACTTTATATTTCACCATTTCCGCTATTGTCTTTGAAAATCAAATTTAGAAACATAAATATTCTAGAAATATATGCAAAATATAAAAATAGGGAATCTTTTTTTCTGATTTAGAGGTCATGTTCAAAAAAATCATATTATAATATTTATGAATTATAAAATAATAAAAATCCATGTGGACAAGATAATTTTCAGCTTTGGTATTAATCTGGAATCTAAATTAGAGCTTAAATTGGTTGGAATCAAAGTCCATATCTATTTTCTGTTCTCTTGAGGTCAATTTTAAATGATAAACAGCAGATGGCCTACATTTATTATTTATTATATATATAATATTGTCTGTATTATGTGTCAGATTTATAGTAATACTCATTGATTTTAAAGGGACTTGAATCAGTGTTTTATGCTGTAAGATACATGTAGTACTGACTTTTATTGATGCAAATTACAGATAACTTAATCCATATTAACTGCAGTATTAATATATTTTTATACATATATTCAGATGAATATATAATGAGAGTTTTGCAGAAGCAAGGGAAAGGATGAATTAGAAAATTTTATTATAAACAATATTGTATTAAATGTTTTTTAAATTTATTTTTGAAAATGTACATGGAATTAAAAATCATGGACATATTTTAAAATTATATAATTGTCATTATAAAGTTTCAAAATAATTTGTATGAAAAAGTGGAAAGTTAAAATATTCATTGTGATTTTGAATCACTTCCAGCCTGATAGGAGTGCTCATTTTCTTCACAGATAGGCAATACAAAGTTACCATGGTTTGCAGAAGATAAGTTTCTTTAGAAATTTTCTTGTTTATTTCTCCAGATTAGTTGTACAGCAATGGGGTTAAATTTTCTCAAGGTGGCCTTTGATTTTTACACAATGGAGTAAGAGACTTAATGCTTTTCTAAAATTGTATCGGCAAGGTGGCAGGGAGAAAATGGGTCAGAGGTGCTTCCCAGTAATTTCCTTCCCAGTATGAGACTGATGAGAACAATCCTCTTTTCTTCTTCAGGAAAGTTTAACTTATGGCTGACAGCAACCCCCCATGACAGATATCACATAAAAGGGGGGTGTCCTTGAACCCTTTGTGTTTGATCCATCTATCAGTGCCCTGGAAGGATGAGTCCCTCATGCCTGAGCAGCTGCCCGTGCCCTGCCATGGGAGCCCCTCTCACCAGCCCATTGCATCAGAGCCTGCTTTGACCAACAACCCACGTGCCCACAGTGTCCCACTCTCACCTGGTACATCATCATACATTTCCAGGTGTGCTGCCAGCCTCTGCTAAAGCCCTTGAAGGACTTGCACTGGGTTCTAGTTTATGGAATAAGGCACTTGATTAACAAACACACTGGTAATAGAGAACTGTGACAGGTTAAGGTTCCAAGATTGCAGTTGACAACATAATTAATGCAAAAATGAATTTGAAGTGATATTCAGACAAGCTGTAATTACTGGCTTGAAAGAAATCTTTAGTGTGCATAGAGTAAGGTTCTTACCAAGAGACATGCCTGTTGTGGGAGAAGACATGAGCATGTTGACTGATCCCAGAAGTTATGACGGTGTCTCCTCTGACCTCCCTTCTCACCTAAGTTACATTTACATAATTTTATTTGAGAAAGGGGACAGTTCATGTCATTTCATGTTTAGGTGCAGTTTGAGCGACTTTAGTCACTAAGATGTGTAGCAGAGTGAAAAACAGTATTTATTTTTGAGTTAATGAAGCAAAGTCTACCTTTCAATTACTGTCTGGGCTATTCATTTGGCTTAGTTCCCATTAGCTGCATTGTTTTTGACAGCATGAACACATTGTGCCTTCATGCCACTCCATCCTGTTTCATGTCCCCCTTGGAGCAGTACCCCAATCTCTCTTGGTGTTCCTGCTCCTAAGGTGAGCAGACAGCTTGTTCCTGGTGAATTATAGGAAATACATTCACTCCTTCTTGCTGAATTTTGTTTTTTTCATCTTCTCCTCACAACAGGTGAGCAAAGATACAGCAATATCAGGAAGCTCCTCCTTGGGGAGTTTGGGTGTTTTAGGCTAAAGGGTGTTGTTTTATTCTCATGTTTTGTTATTTTTGCAATAAGGTGCAACATAAGAACCAACAGAAATTTAATTTTTTTTTCCCTGTTGGAGACTGGTTTTGTTTCATTTAGGCTGTCAGTAGAAGTGTAACAGTAAGAATTTTTTCCTAATTTACTTTCAGGGCAAGTTTTTTTAAATAATTGCTGGAATCAAATTCAAACTTGTATTGACATTTTTTGTCAAGGTTACAATGAGAGATTATCTCTCTGACATGAAACAGAAGCACGACTTGAGTCACTGTTCCTGCTACTTGGGTCGCTCTCTGGCATCAACAATTTTGAGCAGATGTGCCTTGAGTTTTCTTGTAGGTAACATGAAAATTGAGTAGTCTAACTAGAACATTAGCTATTAAGTTCAGGATTCAATCCTTGAGAAACTTGTACAGGTATTAGAGGCCCCAGAAAGATCTAGAGACTGAACTTCTCTTAAAATTACTGCACAATCTAAGAATGCCTAACTGTGATTGCTCCCTTCCCACAGAACCTGTAATTCCTCTCCTGACAATGTTGCATGGGCTTGAAGAATGCTATCACAGTGATTCCTAATGTTTTAATGCTGGCTTAAGTGAGATGTCCTAGAAACTGAAAACACAAAGTTAATTTTACTCATCTAGCAAGTCCACTGACTGTACTGTAAATATGGCAAACCAGATTATGACTAAGGGAATTCAATGAATAAGGTGCTTTCTTCCAAAGTGTAGCTGAAGGAAATTAGATACATACTCTTGTAACTCCAACAACTACAAGCAACTTGATGAAGGAATTTGGGCAGGAAATTAGAAGTTCTGTAATAAGAATTTGTAACATCAGATTAAGTGTGGCAACTCATGGTCAGACATGAATCTTAGTTCAGCTGTCTAATTACGAGGAATTGAATGAACCTATCCAGTTAACATAGAGCGACAGATCTTTCAGAAGGCTATTTCAACCAGAAATCTTATGGTTTTGAATCTTTCTTAAGTGGAGTCTGCTCTCCATTGCCTGTAGTGGGAAATTTGGGCTGCTAGATGGACAAGTGCCTAAAACTAAATGAAATAAATATCCTAAAGAGAAGAAATAACCTGGAAACTCCAACTCTGATGGATTAATTTCAAAAAAAATACATTACTATTTAATATATTGTGGTGATTTGTTCAGTGTATGATGATAGATGGAAAATTGAAATTATAGGATGTGTTTACAAAAGGCTGATTGACACAGACAAGGCTAGTATCAACACCTGGTAGGATAAGAGACCATTGAGGAATTGTGAGGTTCCAAAATATTTTGGATTCAGTATAACACTCAGTAAAGTACTTTGTGACAATTTAGGCACTAGCCTTGTAAAAAATTCAACAAACACAGGCCTAAAGATGATCCTTTAGGAACTCAGTATCCACCATCCCCTTAGATTATTTCTTGATCTGTCTTCCTTCAGCAAGTTATTTTCCCAGTTTATAACTTCAATCATCTGCTGGGTGTAGCATCAAAAATCTGGCAGAATATTCCTTAGATTTCTAATTCAGTTTTATATAGACTGTATCCCATCACTGACAGCCATGTAAATCAGATGTAACTCTAATGAAATCAGAAATCCAACAATGGCTAAAAACATGTGTGAGAGGAGAATCAGATCCTCTCCCTCTCCCTCCCTCCCTCCCTCACAAATGTCAGCTAAATAAGCTTTCAGGCTTTTGAAATAAATTCAAAGTTCAGATGTTGTGTCTTGACAGTGCCAAGATCCTATAGAACACATCTGCCCTTCATTGTGCCTGTTCAGCATTCATCTGAAGGCAGAATTTAGTTTCTATATTGAACTGGGACAAACCTACAAAACTTATTAGTATGTTTGGGGACTGGAAATACATAATGAAACTGTCAGCATAATCTAAATCATGAGATAGATAATTTATCTGCTGTAACACTGAATTAAGAGTGTTCTCCCCAGCGCTCAGAATAATTCTCTGCTTTATATACTTGTCTAAATGCTGACCACATGTTGGGCAATGTGTTTGTAGCATTTGCCCCAGTGTTTGATTTTTGAACTGGCATGCATTCACCACTGCAAGTAAGTAAAATAATCCAGGGGAAAAGCACAAAATGCCCATTAAAGAAAACAATTTCAATAACAAGCTGAGCCCCTCAGGGACTGAGCTATTATAAAAAGCAATCAGAAACTTGGAGGGTGGGATTTTGTGCTTTTATTTTTATTTAAGACATCCCCAAGTCTAAGACACAAGGCCAAAAAATGGGGCATTTGGTTAAAAACCTGAAGAAAGAGAATTCATTTCTTTGTGAAGTTAACAACTACTGTAGATTAGAAAATGAGCTCTTAGCAAAACCCCCAACTATAGAAAAATATCATTCCATTCCAGAAATCCCTTTGGGATGACATTCTTTACATACGTTAATTTCTGTTAAGTTATATGATGTTCCACTAATAAATGGAAGAAAAATGTTTAGATGGCAATGAGAGAGTCAGCCAGACAGGAATCTTTCATGACTGAGAGCCACTCATGAAAGGCTGGTCAGCATTTCCATTAAAGCTTTCTATTTTCACTGGTCTAGGCAGAGATGTAAACAGCTACTCCAAGTGATTATTTAGACTTTCAGTGTGAGCACACGGTCTGCTTTTACTTATTGTGACAGAAAGAATTGTAATATAAAAAGGAGAAGAAATGGTTACACTTAGATGAGTTTGTGTCATTTAGTTGCATAGTATCACAAGATTTGAATTCTTTACTGAAATGCAAAAGAACGTAGTCTAAACCTGGACCTCTAACAAGAATGGTGAACTTGTACATGAATAACATTAAAGTTAATTTTTCTGGCAGTGACTGTGGCACAGGCTTTGTGAGTTGTTTGGGGCAAGCCAGCTGAACTTTCTGTATTTCAGCTTCTAATTTTTAATTGTTGTGTTTTGGTATAATGATGTGCTATATTTTCTTTTTTCCTTTTCCTTTCAATTTCCCCTTCCACTTCCCCTTCTCCTTCCCCTTTTTTTGCCACCTTCCCAATTATAAAGTCTTGACATCCAGTAGCAATGATCAGAAACCCTGTTCTCCAACAGTATATTTCCAATATACTGCTTTTGTAATCTCTTGAATGATGAATATGCTCAGTTTCTGGCCTACTTTTTCCTACAGTAAAAATGCTATCTAAAAATCAGATTACATCCTTCAATTCTGCAATGAATGTTCTGTTTCTTTTAGATATATAAGACCTGTATGTCTTGCTGTTGGATGATGTTGCAATGTGCTTAGAGTGAAGGAATCTTCATTCCAACCATTCTTTTTAATGTCTTTACAGAGCCCATTCTTCCAGATAGTCATAAAAAAGTTATATAAGTAGCATCTTACTAACCATATTTTGGTAAGTTTATTTGTTTATTGCCCTGAAGCAATCCTAAACTCATGAAAAGAATTAGGAAGACTGGTTCACCTACTTGATTTAGTCCAACAACTTACCTATCTGGTTTTAGGCTCTTGGGGTAAGATTTCTACTGAACAACATGAAAATTACCTAGATGTTCAGAGCATAAATGTAACTAAGACACTTTTAACTTATAAAAGTTATAAGTTAACTTATATAAGTTAACTTATGTAAGTTAACTTATAACTTGCAGGAGTGTTTCATCCAGCTGAGTGTAGGGAGAGTTTGGGTAGAATAATGTGTAGTATAAGTGCTTGAAGATAAGTGCTGCAAATACCTCTGTAATTTCTTTTCTTAGAAAGAGACAAATCTGTGTACATTCTTTATGCTCTTGGTTAAAGAATGACTAACAGATTCAATCCATTCTTTGCCCCCGACAATGGGACACTGACACATAAATTAACCTTTTCTGTAAAGGAATGCATTTTTTTCTATGTATATTGATCAATCATTAGGAAAAACTATCTATACAATACTTTGATACCTTCAATATCAATGAAGGAAATAATTCCTGCTGTGTCTGTTTTTTACCTGTTGATCTTGTCCTTCTATTCAATTGGTGGCTGCTGAAAGGTCAGAAGAAATGGTGAGATGATGACTTGTCTGGAGTATTTGGTCTTCTTTAGCACTCACAACCCAACTCCTTTTCACTTATTTTTCATTATAATTACTTCTCAGTAATGCAAACATGTGTGGAAAGTAGGATGGGGAATATTGGAGGTGGGATGTGTACAAATTCATTAGTCAAGCAGATACTTCAAAAGAGATCATAGTGGGAAATAGATGCTCTTCTCTCAGAAAGTGGTCTTCTGTTATTTCCTTACTAGTGCAAGCATCTTACTTAACATAAACTCACTTTAGTGTATGCAGAAGTAAAATTTGGGAATATGATTTCCCAACTTAATTTCTCCCTGATGTGGTACATGACTGTACAAAAGCAAATGATCTTCCAGTCACCAAAACCCTCAATCATTTTGAAATGTATTTTAAAGTTAAAGTAACTTTTTGAACTCTCTCCACCATCCTCACCCATCCCTTTTAGTGTTCATAGGTAATATGTGATATCCTCTATCTCTTACATACATCTGCTAGGCCTTCAACAGAGAAAATCCAAATATCTACAGTCATTATTACATGTGATATATATGAATATATGCTTTTACTTCACTCTCCTGGATCAATGAACAAAAAACTCTACTAAAACTACACTCCAGGAAAGTTTACCAATGCATAAAAATACCAGGCAATTCATAGCTGATTCTTCATCTCCTTTCTAAAAGTGAAGTATTCTATGTACAATATGTAAGCCAAACAAATCAGTTGTCTATTACCTAATGGCTCATTTACCAATGATCCAAATGTACATCTTAATTTCCTGTATAGTTGTCTCAGCCCATTACTGTGGATAATGACTGCAAAGAACAGACAAGCTGTTGACAAAACAAGATTAGTTTTTTCTGAACTATTCTAGTTTTCTGTACAGGGATCAGTTATTCCATGCCATTTTCTTCCCTAATGTGAGTGCTAAGACAAACTGTATTTTTTCACTTTCTAATTAACAGTACCAACTTTGTCTCTTTCAACTGATTATTAAGTATTTTTATGAAGTGATGATTTCTCTGATTTTGTTAATTATTTTTCATTCTTTTACAAATAGCACTTATGACAAATAAGTGCTATTTGTAAATAAGTGAGGATTTTCACAAATTTGCTTGAAATGACCCTCTGTTGCTAATTTGGTCTTTGTGAATGTTCATCTGAAAAAGTCATGTGATTTTAATTGAATTACCTGATGTTTATAAACAGGAACTGTGTTAGAAGCAATCATTAGGGCACTTGGCCTCTCACACATAATAGTAATATAGTAGTCTTGCACAAAAAGTAGTAAGATTAGCAGATAAAGAAAATTTCAGGATGTTTTACCATCCTTGTACTTCCACAGAAAAAACAGTATCCATTTATCTACAGATATTCTCTTCAGGATTAAAATAGATAGTTTTTTTGTGATTGAAATAAATGATGTAGATTGGATTCATTAATCTTTTCTTTATTTTGTCACTCTTGAGATTAATCTTTCTTCCTAGAATCACAGTATCATCAGGGTTGGAAAGGACCTTGGTCATCCACTCTAACAATCCACCCAGCACTGCCACTGTAATCCATAAACCACTAAACCCAGACTATCCAGTGCCAGATCCAGACACCCTTATTGAACCTTCTGTAGTTGTCCTCAGCCCACTGATCAAGTCTTTCCAGGTCTCTCTGTAGATCCTTCCTCCTCTCGAGAAGACCTGCACTCCCACCCAACTTGGTGTCATCTGGGAATTTACTGAGAGTCCACTCAATCCCCACATCCAGATTGTCAAATAAAGATGTTCAGCTGGCTCCAGAACTAGCCCTGGGGAACACCTCTAGGGACCTGCCACCAGCTGGGTTTGGCTCCATTAACCACAGCTCTCTGGGCCTGGCCAGCCAGCCAGTTTTTCACCCATTGAAGAGTACACCTATCCAAAACACAAGCAGAGTGTTGTTCTGGGAGATGCTGTGGAAGATGGTGTCAAACACTTTACTGAAGTCTAGAGAGGCCACAGGCACCTACAGAAGTGGATCAGCCTGTCACAGAAGGAGATCTGACTGGCCAAGCAGGACCTGCCTTTCACGTTGGTTGGATTTGATGCCCTGGTTGTTCTGCATGTGCTGTGTAGCATTCAAGAGGATCTCTTCCATGACCTTGCCTGGAACCATGGTAAGGCCTGTATTTCCTCGGATCATTCTTCCAAACATTCTTGTAGATGGGTGTTACTTTTGCCAAGTTCCAATCATCTGGAATTTCCCCAGTTAACCAGGACTGCTGGTAGATATTAGAAAGTGGTTTGGCAAGCTCTTTCTTGAGTTCCCTCATAACTCTGGGATGGATCCCATCATGGTCCATAGTGAATATCATACTGGCAAGGCAGGTCATTAACCATCTCCTCCTGGACTGAGGGGGCTTCATTCATCTCCCCATCACCAACTTCCATCTCAGGGAGCTGAGTATCCAGAGGCAACCGCTTGAAGACTGAGGCAAAGAAACTATTAAGTACCTCTGCTTTTTCCTCATCCCCTACACTGGGTTCAACAAATGGTGAAAGCACTCCTTGACTCTCCTTTTGCTGCCAGTGTATTTATGGAAATTTTTTTGGTTTTAACTGTAGTGGCCAAATCAAGTTCTAATTGGGCTTTAGCTGTGCTAATCTTCTCCCTATATGACCTCACTACATCTTTATAGTCCTCCCAATTTACCTGACCCTCTTTCCAGAGATGATAAATTCTCTTTTTCCCCTAAGATCCAGCCTAAATTCTCTGTTTAACCAGGCTGGTCTTTTTCCCTGATGACTTGTCTCCTATAATGATGTGTGAAGTTTTCTGTTCTGTGGGGTAGATTGAATATATCCATATGAATATTCTTTATCCTACATAAGGCTGAAGATATTTTAGGTCTTCTCTAATCCTTTTGTTCTTAGTGTGAGTTCTGATAGTGGTAAAATATATGTTATGTTCCAGACAAGCTATTTGAGATGATTATCACCTTTTTTTTCTTTTGGGCAATACAACAGAATCCCTGTAGGTCATAGAGGTTAAAAGAAGTACTATTGATGCTCAAAGCAACAACATTCTACCCATTCAGATAGATCATTAAATTCATAGCAATTAGATACATATGACAGAATCATAGAATCAATTATAGAATTATTAAATGGTTAAGTTTGGAAGGGACTTTTAAAATCATCTAGTTCCAAGCCCCCTGCAGTAAACAGAGACAAGTTCAACTAGATCAGGTTTCTCAGAGCCTTATCCTTGAATGTTTCCAAGGATGAGGCATCCACCACTCCGGGCAGCCTGTGACAGTGTTGCACCTCCCTCATTAAAAAAAATTCCTTCCTTATATCTAATGTCAGTGTACCTTGTGTTAGTTTAAAACAATTACCATTTGTCCTATCATTACAGCCCCTACTAAAATGTACTTTTCCATCTTTCTCATAAGCTGCCTTTAAGTATTGAAACTTTCCCTAGAGCCAGCCTTCTCTTCTCCTGGATATCTATTCCTGAACAGTCTTGGTGTTAGAACCTCACAGGGTCAAAAGCTGCATTTCACACTTTCAATAGTCTCAGGTATTGTGATTCCTTTATTGAATGCAAAAATAGCAAAGGCAAGTAGGTTCATCATGCCTTAACTTCTAATTAATAATTAGGTTAACTGCTATGAAAATCTGTTCAGGAAATCTCTGTGTGCTAAAAGGAGTTTTTCTCCTTCTAAACTCTGTAGAATATGAATTACCTGTGTGTATGTTACTTGTGTATGCTTAAAAAAAGTCTTGAGGATGAAGCTAACAACAGACATGCTGTACAAATATTTAGGGAGACAAGTTCCTTGCTAAAAGAGCCAAAAGAGAATATTTTAAATATTTAAGTTAAATTGATGTGGTAACTATCACATGAAGTGAACAATGAATGGGCCTCTGCTAGACAGAAGAACAGACTTTGACCAAACATGCGCTGATGTGTCTTCCAGATTAGTCAACTCTGCCATAGGTGATTAGTCAACTCTTTCTCATATGATACATAATAAAGCAAATATATTAAACTAAGAAAGACAGCAAACAAAAAGGCATTTTCAGATCAATGGATAACAGCTTAAGATTGGATACAATCTGGGAATTTACTACATTAGAAATTCTTGGGTGCTTTTCTTTAAAATATACATGGGTAAAATTGATTGTTTTAGTTTCCCTGGATTATAAAGACTCTCTAAATGATTCAGACATATTTTCTGCTTCTTGTCTGGAATGGCTTGAGCAAAAACATGTATCTGCTGTTCTTCAGACAGAAGAAATGGAATTGCCTCGCAATATAAGCCAGTTTCTCATTTTGTTCGTATTTAGGAATCTTTGTATTTCATCATGGGAGTCTTCTGTATTCTAGTATGGCCTATAAAATTTGTAGATTCATTTCATAGCTTCATCTCTTCACTGAGATATAATACTTAATAGATACTGACATTTCTTAGGACTGAAGTACCTGGTTCATAAAAGTAAATTTCACTTATTTTGAGTCACTGCCTGTCATTTTTAGAAAACTAAAAGCAGAGTTGCAGACTCAGGCCTTTGTTGACCTGATTTTGCATCATTCTGGCTTAATACTAACTTCCTTGTGTGAGGCATGGGATGAGTCTGTGAATAATCCTGACGTGTTTTTAATTCTGCCTTGAGGTGCCACTCTAGGTCTAGTGGAAGTGGGGATGGTAGCTTCATCTTGAGCAGTAGAAGGAAAAGCAGCATTTGGGATTGTGTGATATTTACCTCTTAATTCTTAAAATTATTCTGTAAGAGATATCAAAATGCTTCTTGTTCACTGTATGATTATGTTTCCTGAGGAATTAGCAGGGATAATATAGAACGTAAATTATAGGTAATGAAGTACACATGCATAGACACTATTTGAAGTATCCAAGATTAATTTCTGCGTAAAATGATATGTTCTCTTGAAAATTGATCTGTTGTATGAAAATTAAAGGAGAAAAATAATTATGACATCTTTCTAAATTAATCAATGTACCTATTCAGTGAATATATATAATAGATGCCCGATTTGAAGTATCTTCAGAATACATATAAGTAATGAAAATAGCATCAAAATGTAAAGTTATTTGCAATAATCATGTACATCATTTTGGTTTGTAGTCAACCAGATGCTCCGAATAAAAAAAGATAAATCAATAAATTAAATCAATAAGAGAGGAAAGATCCTCTTATGGCTGAGGCAATGGATTGAAAGTCAGGAAATTTGATTTCAATTTTTGACTCTGTCACAGGCTTCCTGTGTGACCTTAGGTAAGTTATGTTTTCTCTCCAGACCTTGGTTTTTCATCAGTTTAGAAGAAAGTGCAATATTCTTTCTCCCCAACTGTTCTCAGGCTTTTTCTTGTAAGCTACAGTATATGCAATGTTACCCTGAAGTCTGCATTAAACACTCCATACTTGAATTTGTAAGGCCTCAGCTTACAGTGCCTGGGGTCTCAAGTTGACAGGCTGAGTTTGCCTTTTGAACAAGCCCCCAGGCAGCACCCACTTTCAAAGTCAGCGTTTTATCGATGAGAGCCTGTGGTGTTGGCCTTGGACAGATTTCCAGATGGGTGGGTAGACAATCTGAACTGGCACCACCTCTTGTGTCTGTGCAAGGGGAGGCTCTTGTAGCCTTGGTACTGTGGAAGCCACATTGATCCAAACCTTTTCCCATATACACTGCAGGGCCTTGCAGGTGTTCCGTGGGACTGACATCCAACAGGTGTGTTAGTTGTGCTCCTCCATCAACTGTGTAGTCACATGTTACCTAAATATTGGTGGTTTGTTTTCTTCAGGAACCTCTAGACACTGAACAAAAAACACTCAGTGAAATTATGAAAGTTCTGAAGAAAAAAAAATAGTCATTAACAGATAGTAATTTCCTCTTATCTAGATATGTAAAATCACTCACTCCTATTTTGACACACACCCTAAGTTGGTCACTGGCAAATACTTTCCTACAAGGATTAGACAAAAATGTCTGAATGAAAATTATTTCTCTTTTTAATAAATTTGAGTGACTGTGCTAATGTTTTATTATGAGTAATTATTGTAATGTGCCAATGTATCAGGTTGTTCTTTTTATCTTTTTGTTTTGCATGAATTGGAAATAATAACTGATATTTCTGAGAATGCAATCAGAACATAATATTTTAATTCTGTTTCTGTTTTTACTTTAGATTTTCCATTTTAAGACATTTTATTTTATACAACAATAAAGTGTATTTGAATTGTCTTTAAACTAAGCATATTTGTAACAATCTGCACAAAATTTCAGGGTGTGTTGCTTTGGTTTTTTTACACAAAGACACACACATACATTAACAGTGTCAGTAAAAATAGGTCTTTATTTCTCTCTTTCACTGCAAACTCTCTTCTCTATAAATCTGACACTTGTCAGATTACATGTGAATATCACCAAAGAGAAGAATTTAAACTGAAAACAAAACCACTGGTATAGCATGACTACCATAAATCAAGATTATTTTGTATTTTGAAAACCTAGAGGAACATTCATTCCTCACACTGGAAGGTGTTCTAAAATAAACAGGAAATTATATTTAAAAAATCTATTCTATTCATTGAATCTCCAAACAAATTGTGTTTTACCTTTGTGGGACTTACACATATAGATATATCTGTACTTAGGGTTGTTATCTAGCCTCCTTGTTTAGACAGACATCCCACTCTGAAGGTGTGATTTATCTCATCTAAAATCAACATATATTAACTATGTTTCTCTTCATAATGAAGAATTTCTTCTTGTAATGTTGTATATTACCAAGTGTAGATAAGATGTAACTTGATACTGCAGTGAACCCAGACACTTTCAGTTTTTGCAGATTACTACATATAATAAAACCATTATAATAAATAATAAAAAAATAATAAAACCATAACCATAAAACCATAAACCCATAAAATTTTAAACCATTTAAGCAACACATCAGCACTGATAGTTGGTAATTTGTGACCTTCACACTCTTGCTGAAATGTGGTTGTTCCTGAGAAGGTGATCACCCTCAATATGTGGCAGGTCCATAGCAATGTCCAGTGTAAAGCAAATACATCCTCAGCTTTGTCAAATCAGCAAGAGTCTTATGTTTCCATCATGGCTCAGAAACTACACTGTACAGGAGCTGGTGTCTAAGACATGGAGTGCCAAGAGAAATAAAAGGTTTCTCTTAAGGATTCAGTAAGGATCATCACATATTGTAAAATGTAGTAAAGGCAGAGAAAATTTACTTGCAGTTCAGATCTAATGTAAGGATTTGCTGTTTGAATGTCCTTGATTTATAGTATAAACATTCACAACACTGTTGCATAATAATTTTTTCTCTTCTATTTTTTTACCTCCATCCATCAAGAAAATGAATTTTTAAGAGCTCATTAAATTTGTAATATTTCTTAAACAGCCTTACTATGTTCAACTAGAATTTTTCATAGATACATAGAAGCCCTTAAGATCAGAAGGGACCCATTGCATTAACTGGATAGACTTGAATAATGCAAAGTGTTGAACCACATCAATTTCTCTTACAGTGAGCTCTTTAAACTTTTTATGACCACTGCTGGTTTCATGCAGGCATATCTTGTATTTTGACACACCTTGATTTGATAAAACAGAAATGGACAATCTGCAACTTTTCTTGGTAGTAGAGTGTTTACAAGATGAATTTTCCTTACAGTTAAAAATGTATTTACAGCTATTCTTGCTGTAACCAAGCTGATAAAGTTAATTTCAACTTCCCTAAAGTTAATTCCACCTTCTGCTTCATTTTTTAAGGATACTCAGAGCTTTGTTTAACTAATTCCTGTGGGGTTGCAATTTCCATGATTGTTAGCAGCCTAATGTTTAGTTTGCTCATTGGAGAAAATCAGAAACAAAATTGGATATCTGGGGTCTGACTTATGGCCCTGAAAAAAGAAAAAAAAAAAAAGGTTTTTTTTTCCTAATTGTTTAATACTATCAATGGCTGAAAACTGCAGTCTAGAGATGCGGAATTTTATTGTTTGAGACCAAAGTAGGAAGATGTGTTTAGAGGAAGGCATTTCCAGAGCTCTAAAGTCAAATATTTGCAATCAGAATATTTTTTTTTAATTAAGTAAAAATTAGTAACATAAACTGGACCCTGTTCTGTCAGGATTCAACTCTCGCACCTCTTAGTACTTCACTGTCACCATGATGGATCATTTGGTGGATCAGAAAAATGTAGTGTTATGCTTTTGTCTTTATTACTCCTGACAAATATAACATGAAAGCTTGTAGAAAACTTGGTGCTCTTCCATTCATAAGCTGAATTTGCAGTGAATATTTCCTTTCATAATGAAGCTTTTTACCTTAATGAAGTGCTAGTCACTGGAAAAGGGTATAGCCTGAGATGAATTAGTGACTTTCCCAAATCAGCACTGCAGTGACCACAGTGCTGTAGGTAGTATGGGACAGAGAAAGGCTTTGAGAGAACCCCAGCTCTGTTGGAATTTATCATTCCCTTGAGCTTCAGAACCAGTCAACTCTGGAAAAAATATGGTTCTTGCTTCGCCAGCTCCTACAGCTAGTTATTATTCAGATGAATACAAAAAATGTGGCAAGTTTATTAGCACTCTAAAGCCTGTAAAAGAATGATTTAAGACAGCTCTTTCAGATGAGAGAAGACTGTGCATCCTTTTTTCCAAAACCAGGTAAGTAAGCACAGAACATTAAAAAAAAAAGTGGGGGGGAAAAAAGAAAGAAAAAGAAAAGCACAATTTTGATTCTCAAAATGGTGCAACAGCTTTTTACTTATGGTTCATTTGGCATATATTTTATAGAGATGAAGGACTTCTTCACTTTCTTGCTCTCACTTTTTCCTCTTTGCATACTTTCTAGAAGATAATCAAGTGTTGAATTTTGTTAAATAAAAGTCAAATTTCAGATTTTTATTACAAAGGTACAAGGAAATTTCGGTCATACTGAAAGAGAGGTTAGAGAAGCCTTTATGAAGGAGTGGTAAATCATAGGAAAAATTGTCTTGATTATTTAGCAAATCTGAGAGGGGAGAAAATACTCTGAAATCAGGAAGTTCTCATCTTGTCTCTGATGATGACTTCATAGTCCCAATTAGAAACTGGATGCTCAAAGAAATACAATTAAATTGTCTTTGTCATTCTAAGACCTACTCAAAGTATGTGGGGTGGGAATCACTATGACTTAGTATTCTTCTTTCTTATTCCTTATAGAAGAAACCAATGCTGGTTATCAGAGGGACATCCTTGCAACACTCAAAAAGTCAGTAAAACCTTAGGAGCTGAATTCTGAGATAGTGTCTTGCCTTGATAGGACAGTGAACTGTTTATCACTGTGACTGATTGGTTTGTTTTTGAAACAGGAAATAGAACAGTATGTAAGTGTGCCAAAATTAGTATCCGTGTGGAATTTTCCATAGAGAATAAGAAAGAGTTAGTAGAAAGTCTACAAGTTATTTACATCTTTCCTGAGCTTTAATTTTGCTTGTATTCTGGAAAGCTGCATTGCATTTTTATTCCTCTATCACAAGGCTAATGTGAAGATTAATTATTGAATGTTTCTTGATGGTTTGGCAATCAGTGAAAACTATCACTGTAATTTATGATAGTTGGACACCAAAACCCTTTTTTTAGTAGCAGAAAATTTGAAAGGTTACTATCAGTCTAGACTTGGCATAGAATTCAAATTTTCTGTAAAAAACCCAACAAATCCACAACCCCAAACATGCAAAATTTAATCAAATAAAGAGAATAGTAATCAGAAACTTTGAATACAAATGTTTTCTTTCTTTAAGGGAAAACTCAGTTCATTCATTTTTCATTTTAAACATTCCCTTGCAGTGATATGAATTCAGAGCAACACCATTGTTCTTGCATGCCGTCTACGAAATTAAATGGGCTGGAAGAAAAATAGAAGACTACATTATTTTGTGTTCTGTGGGAAATACAAAAGGACACATGATAAAATGGGCTTCAACAGTATGACTATGGATACTGAACTTGGACCTGGAAAACAGATATAGTTGGAAAATTTATTCCAGTTTTACTAACATAAAAGCTTGTGGATTTTTTGTTTGGTGGTTTGGCTTTGTTTTTGGTGATTTTTTGTTTGTTTGGTCTTTCCATTCTTTTTTGATTGATTAGAAACCTGAAAAAACTGTATAGTTACACTGAGTTGCCTAAATACCTTCATCTGCATGCCAGCTACACCTTTTTGGCTGGTCCTTCATGACTCACAGATCAGTGATGCAGTGTCCATTGCAGATGGGCAGTTTTGCAGTTTTATTACCATTAGAGAATTAATACCTTATTTCTGTCTGCTCTGGTCTCTGAGAAATATGTCTAAATTGGCAATATTTAGAAAATGAAAATATCACATCTGCAGACTTTTTTTCTGCTTGAGTCAAAATTCTTTGTGATACTTCCCTCTGTGAGTTTGTATGCCTTGACGTACAAATGTGAATAGACAAGGAGTTGAGTACAGAATCCCTTGTAAAAACAGACTCTAGGCTTGAAAAAAAATCTGTTGAAAATTCTTATAACCAGAGTGTGAAGATATTGTGGAATGCTGAATATTTGTAAAGCTTCTGCTAGACATATGTTTATTTTTTGTGTTAGAAGGTTAATCACACCTGCCTCACACCCAGCTTTCTGCCTGCCTGTGTAAGCTTTCAGGGGTTGGGTTTGTCTGCAGAAACTTATTACCTCAGTCAACCTGTGAGGACAATCTCACTGCTTGATTTTACTGATGCTATCCTCAGACAGAAGAACCATGAAATTACAGTGTCAAGTTGAGCAGAGGAGGAAAAAACGTGGTTCTTGTCCAAGCTGGTCATGAGGAAAGCAGAGAATTCTGGATCTCCTTCCAGTTTGGATTATGTTTTGGACAAGACATATAATAATAATGATGATGATAACAACAACACCAACAACTTAATTTAGCCATTTTCCCTTCAGAAGAAGGAAGATGTGAATAGATATTTCTGTGTAACCACAAAAAACCCCCAAAAACCTCTATATAGTTTTCTTCCTATTTAATATACTTTCCCATTTTGTTCCCACTGCTTCTTTTTTGTCTTCATTAATCATCACTGTTAATACCATTAAGTGTATATAAATATGTATCTCGAGTCAAAAGAAAGAAAATTATGACTCCTTCAGTTATTAGTATGGGTCTTACTCATGCCAACGTGATATCTTTGAGTTTGAGAACTCTGAAAGTCAGTTTCCTTATTCATAAGGTGGATGTAATTTTTCTTGACTTTTTAAAGGTTAATTTTTTACTGTTTACACATTATATTAAAGAATGAAATCTTAATATGGGTATTATTAGTGTTATTGTTGCATTGAAATAAGTATACATAAAAAATTATAGAGTGTCTCCTAAAATTAAAAGAGTTTCATATGAAAACTTTTACTGCAGGTTACTTGCTCTCTTGCATCTTATAGTCAAATGGAGCTAGACAAGGTTTTAATTAGCATAAGGGGTAAAAAAATGAACTGGTCTACTTTTGTAAGCTATTTCTTAACATTGTACTTTTTATCCTGAAAAAATCACAAAATTTCCAGGCCACTGAACACAATAAAAAGTAAAGTTTTGTAAAAAGTTGAACAATTAACTTCTTTGCTAGTGACAATTTGTGAAATTTGTTGTAAGAGAGATGTGCATTTCTCTCCTTAACATCTGCTACTTTTCAGCATGGTCATACCACCCAAAGTTGGTTTTATTCCCCAAACCTCATGATGTTCATCTCCTAATTTCCTCTGTACTTTTACTCTAAATAATTGTAGTTGCTCTTCTTGGTTCCTGCAGACTGGATAAAGAACTCTATCATGGAACTTGCATAAGAGGATTGCTCTTTGTATATATGAAGCATTTTGTTTGAAGACTATTTTATTGTGGTTTTTTACTAGATTCATGTGTAAATGCAGATTCCTGGCAATATTTAGGCATATGTAGTATATTTTTCTAAAATCTGAATGAATCTGCAGAAAGTTCTTCTTAGCTATTCCTTTAATTCTTACATGCTTAGCCTCCTTTAGGGGCCAAACTATCTTTTTTTTTTTCCCCAGAAAGCTTAATAGCAAATGGATGTTTTTTAAAACAACAAAATTCTGAATTCTATTACTCTACCTTCTTGCAACCCAGGGTTATACAATTAACTTAAATTATGAAAAGATGATACACATGTAAGAGAACGACCCTCTGTATAGTCTGAAAAATTTTTATTCATAGTTCAATGCATAGATACTCTTAGTCTGCAAAAATGGAAACAGTAGCTTGCTTATTCATAGAGACTACAGCTGTAAGCTTTTTTATGGGGGCTGGATAAAGAATAGGGGTACTCTTGCCATATATTCACTGTTTTACAAGAATCCATGTTAGAGTTGCCTTTGGAAACAAGGAGACACTGCAGAATATTCAACTTGTCCCCCATTAGAGGATTTCTAAGGCCACAAAGCCCCAGAGAATCCTTCAGCTTTCTTCTTGTCACTGTAAATTCCAATCTCATATCTTAATCTCAGTCTGGACAAATTCTTACTTTATCCTGCATCATATTTGTAATATTTGTACAACAAATAACCAGTATCTTTCCAATTCAGAACTTGGATGATTCTTGACAAATGCAATAACCCACTCAGAAAATTCACAGGCATCAGTAGGATTAGTCCAAGCTGCTGAAGGAAGATGAGATTAAATGAGAAAAGTTGTGTGAAGAAATGCAGCAGGAAAGAAGTTCAGTCAAAACACATTACTAAATGCAGAAAAGTAGATGAAGGTTGACACTAGAAGTTTCCTGCTGTCATTTTCTCTTCAGAGGATGAAATGGAGGACTCCAGCATGTAACTCAAACTGCAGAGTTACACATAACTGGCATTTTATAATGGCTTCTTTACTCTCCATCTTTTTCACCTTCCTTCCTTTAGTTTTAAGGGATTTTTACGAGCCTTTATGATTGCATGAACAAGGTTATTCTACTGAAGGCAAATGTTGCATATTAGAAATCTAAACCCCAAGTCATTTTGAAGCCAAAGCCATACTCCTACTACAGGTGTTCTTTCTAGGTTTTATGTCCTTTTAAGGTCTCTCTCATAGTCCCAGGTACTGTGCTGGAAATGGCACTCCACAAATATGACATCACCTTTGATCACCTCCACACCTTTGAGCTGCCTGGAGTGTAACTGGAAAAGGTACAAGAAGGGACATGGATTCACGGGCCTGTCAGACAGTCCTGTTGTACTGCAGTCCAAAATGGCTTTTGCAGTTATTTTTTTTTATCCATCTATTTAATCTTTTCAGCATTCAATGTTGAAATTTTATTATTTTTGATATTAGTTTTGCCATTAGTACTAAGGCTAATTTTTTTTTATCATCTTGGGTCAGTTTCTTTTCTGAAAGACCATTTCATTCTGATATTTCTAGAAATGAATGACATATGAGTATTGAATGCTGAATTGTAACAAGAAATGATGCACACCTGGATGCAAAAGTAATAAATCCACATCATCTGGACAGATGAGAAGCAGATGTTGAAGTTCCTGTGCGACTTTTTTTTT
>VYXD01004356.1:132338-205564 GCA_013397195.1 Hylia prasina | reverse complement strand
TTTTTTTTTTTTTTGTCAGCTAAGAAATAAAATCTGACTGTAATCTGTTCATATTATTTTTGGCTAGTTCATTTGCTATGTGATGTTGATCTGAATTGATGTTTCCAAACAGACGATTTACGTTGTCAATAATTCAGATTCCAGTGAGCTCCTTGGTATGCCAGACTGCATATGCTAACATTTAATGCCAGACTGAACTTGCTGCGCTATTCAGCAGGATGGATCACCATAAGGGAGGGTGGCTCCCCAGGTGTATTGTGCCATATGTTTCATGGTGTAGTGAATAAAGAATACACAGTGTTTGACTTGCATCTTGCTGTGTAGCTTCTACCGTCTTCATCGGCCTCGGTTCTCAGACCTCCTTTGATAGTAAATGTGTTGCTTCAGCGTAAATAAATGACACCGCACCTCCTGCAGCAAGTATCAGTGATGTTTCCACTGAAAATCTCAAATTTGCCTAGCTGGGAGAAGGACAGGTATGCATTTGCAAAACCAAGGTAAAAAAGAAGGTAAGAGAAACTATAAGATAATGCATGTGAAGGTCAGCATCCAAAGATCCATGGAACTCAGTTGATCAGCTCAGACATCCTGAGGTCCAGCTCTTAAGCATTGCTGTTCATCAAAAAATCTTTGTTTATCTCTCTAGAAGAAAAACCACAGTAGATTTCACTTTACAGTATCACCTGTATCTGACATTAGTTTATTTCCCTCATACATTTTTTTTCTTTGAAGGGCGAAAGAAGATATTTTCTGTTTCTAGTGCCAAAATATACATGTTGCCACATAGGCACAATGATGTCACTGTTATCTCTACTTCAACTGAGAGTAATTAATTTTCTAAAATTTCTGTTTCATAACAAATTGCTAGTTCCTTCATCAAACAGGTGGTGATAAACAATTATTTGTATCTGATAAACCACCATGAATTGGTATCTTTGAGATGAAATATTATGACAGACTGGTGTAATGCAACTATTTATCCCTTTTCTTGATCACAGATTTGACAAGAATTGGAACAGTTGGAGAACAGCCCATGTCTAGCCAACACCTGCTTTGTAAAATAGCTGTATGTTATATTTTCCCCTTTTTTATTATGATTATTACCTCAATAAAAAAAACAAGCCTAAAGATGTGACACAAATCAGCACAAAGGAGACAGTTCATCTGAATTATGCCTTTTTTAAAATTATGCAGATGCCCCTTTTTGTAAAACGTTTTGCCTTCCATTGTACTCTGCCATTTGCTGTATTTCAAGCAGGTATCTAGCAGTGACAGGCACCCATATTTTCTCTGTTGGGTGATACTTTTAAATCTCTGCCTTTCAATTTGATTTTTAATGCAATATTGGAATGAATGCATCATACAAACATTCAGCTAGAAGTCCTAATAGAGGTATACTTTGGTATGTCTGAAATTATAAATGTCCCCATGCTTTTATAAGAGGTGGTACCAAGATGTAGACAGGCTCTGCTTTGCTCAGTTATCAGTTCTGTCTGGGTAGGCTGCTGATTCCTTTTGGAAATTATTTGCCCTTCTGTAGTAATTTCTTTCTCTTCTGCCTTCAGTGACAAAGAAACTGTCCCCTACCCTGTTTTTGAAAGTAACCTCCAGAAATAAGATGCTCAGCTTGATTCCCTCTGGGTGCTTTTTTGAGAATAATGACATGACATGGAGTATAATTCTTACTGTATGTTATATTCTGTAGAACTTCTTGTACTGTGTATTTGGCATCAACTACAAAAATACATAAATAAAAACCAACTGTCCTATGATTCAGTTCAGGCTGCACTGACTGGGACAACTGATTCCCATGATTCATATCTTCCTAGTTCATCTATTATTTAAATGTTGGTGTAAACACATTGAAGTTGTTTCATACTTCTCTGTTCCCCACAAGAATGAGCCTAAAAAACACTACTGGTGGAGTGTCCTGATTGATGGTCTTTCCCCCAGAGATAGTAGAATTACAGACTCATTCCAGTAAAAGAGCCAGAGCAAGTATGTTTGAAATTATCATCGCATTTCACCTTCCAGTATTTTCTCATATGAAGATGATTTCTGAAAAAAGCTTGATTTCTCTGAGGACCAGATGCTTTCAGAGTGATGGCTAGATTCAAAAAAATAAACAAGTGTCTCTGTGAAGGGTATTCATCTTTCATGCAGAGAAACCTAAACCGTAGAGTTCTTGTGTCACTCACATGCTGAGGATGGCTTACTTATTAGGGAACACAACATTTTTGCCAGGCTTAAATGCCAGAATAATTTTTTTTTTACAGAAAAAAATCTTCAGAACATGGCACTTACACCCAACAAGTCTTGCCTAAGAAGTCATATGTGTTTACTCAGTGCCTAGCTGAAATCCCAGGCAATATTTACTTTAGATAAATGTAATGTTGTGAAGCTGTAAATGTAATTTCAGTTAATATTATGTTCTCTCCTAAAATTGCAGTGTTGATAGAAGAACTTTGTTCTGTACAAGTCATTAGCAGATCCTGCCTATGGGCTGGGATACAAATAATAGAGGTAGGCAAATTATGTCTTGATTCTTTGCAGTTAGAAGATACTGTTGGTATTTAGATCTATCTAAGTATAAGCCTGCACTAGTGGTTTTCAAAGTTCCACATATCTAAAATCCAAGGGCTAGTTTTGTACACTGATGCAATTAGATGCCCAAAGCTAATCAAGATTTTTTCAGTGATTTAAAATTAAAGAGTTTTAAAATGAGCCTGCAAAAGCTGCACTGCTTCACTAAGCTTCTTTTCTGAACAAGTTTCTATGTCTACACTGTATTCTTTTGTTTGATTTCAAGAATGTTTTCTTCTCCTAGGAGTTTCTGAGGCTGAATATCACCTAAAGCCATAATCTCAAACTTTTACTTCTATTACATATTTTTCATTTTATATCGAGTATCTTTGCAAAGTTGTCTGGTCTGTTCCCATTTGTGTCCTTATTGTCCCTTAACTGCCCTGCTTCCTTTTCATCCTTATTGTTTTCCTTAAAAGCAGTGGTTGATCTGCTTCACTCTTCATGATTTTGGTTCTTTCCTTCATCTCTTCCCCTTGTCTGGCATGCAAAGCCACCATGGGAAAAGTACTGTATGAATTGTTAAGTGCTCCTTATCTGTAGTCTAGCACTCAAATAGTGATATGTTTCCTGCTTTACTGGTTGGCATGACCAAAGTTTCCTTGGCCAAATACCTGTAATTTCTGGTTACTTTTACTGTTTTTCATTTTCTCTTCTTTTTATCAAAACAGATCAGATGAAATTGAGCCATTCAATAGATTATTGTGCAGAGTTTTATCCAGCCAGAATCACCCTCAGCTCCAGTAACATTCACCTTTTGTGGTGCCAGAATTGGTTGAACAAAACCTTTTCTGACCTTTCAAATCTCGTGTGAAGAGTAGATGTATAGATATAGAGGTCTGTGGATATGGCCAGTACTAGTGTAGCTGAAGAGGGGGATAAGAGGAAAGACAAACAGACAATATGCTTTATGTTCTTTGCAGGTCTGCATTCTGCAGGTTTCTTGGTCAAATGAAGGCTGTAACTTCAATGTGGTCTCTTTCTTTCTTTCTCTCTTTCTCTCTCTTTCTCTCTTTCTCTCTTTCTCTCTTTCCCTATTCTATTTGCCTTTGCTATCTTCATTTTAATCTTCTCCCTCAGTTTTTCTAGTGGTTATCATGACTCTTCAGCAGCCTTCCCTGGCTGTTCCTTTTGGCTTTATTTAAACAGATCCTCATTTCCATTTCTCTAGTTCTTGACTGGGAAAACAGATTTAGCAGGGTTTAACCCATTCTTCCATCACCATTGGTAGCACATACTCATGTATTGTGTTTGTAATGTGTTTTCTCCATGCTTTCTTGATTGCTTTCATTCATCTATGACATCTATTTTTTTCATTCTTTCCTGACTTCTCTAAACCCATCTAGGTACAGGGTTTTCCTTATCTCTTCAGTTGATCATCGGCTACTCTAATATACAAGACACTACTGGAAAAATGTATTTTTAGATTCTGTTTCTGTCTACTGTCCCCATAATTTTCCATTTTTTATCTGATCATATTCAGGTTCTAAATCTTTATTGAAGATTTGTAACTTTGTCATACCTCTATGTCCACAGTTGCCCTTTTATATTATTTCCTCCCTTTTTATAGTTCTGTGCAGGTTTACAGTTTCTAACATATTGGTCTGCACATCTTGACAGTTTCTATCACAGTCATGATTCTTCTATGGCCCTCGCACATGATTTGAAAGGACTGGACTTGGCATCAATTTCCAGTCAATGGTACCAACTAACTTTCATTTCCCTTGCCATCATTCCCATTTTTTACCTTCTCTGAAACTATACTGGACACTCTTTAGAACAGGAGATTGATGGACTTATTTGACCACCTAATAGAAAAAGGCCTTGGTGTTCAGTGAAGCTTTGCCTTGAAGTAGCAGAGAGTCAGTACAAATAAATAAGAGTTTTCATTATCTCAGTGGTGCTAATTGCTCGGAATTGTACCAGACAGGCTCAGTTTTGTTTTTCAACTTGCCTTTCTTTTGCTGACAGAAGAAATAAACAAGAGAAATATATCTCCACAGCCTCAGGAAAAAAAACTAATGATTTTCTATTTTGTTAGCTGGTACTTGCTCTCTCATTTCACCAGATGAAATACTGTGCTACACATTACATTAAAGGGCCTTATCTGAATTTATGTACTCAGAGGCTTATTACTTATAACAGTCAGAGACAAATTGGCATTTAAATAATGGCTTATTCATTAATATGTGCAGTGAAGTACATAGTCACGTTATGGAAGAGCTCAAACAATTATCATGCTCAATAATATCTCATAATGAGCTGGTACTCCATATCATATCGACCTTTCTGTACTCTCTGAAAATTGTTGAGGATGACAGAGGTGTAAGATGCCATAGAGTCTTTTTTTCCTAGGAATATAATTTCAAAAGATGTGATTAAGGGGTGTATCCTCATCCATTCAAGGAAAAATAATGATGATTATTGTTTGTAGTCACAGTCCTCTCAGACCCATAAGACCACTGCTGAATGTCATGTATTAGGTATTAAAAGGAAATGAATAGCAGAATAGATTTATGAGTCTAATGCCATTAGTAAAAATAATTTTTATTTAATCAGAAATGAAACAAAGGAATAATTAATTCACATTTAGTATTAAATTAATTGTGGTAATTACCTTACCTTCCAGTAACAAATATTACTGGAAATATTTGTTTCCAGTCTATGCAGACCTGACATTTCCAGGGCTTCTGAGAGCTTTGTATCTGCAATGTTAATTTGTAAGTTAGATTAATCAGTGAGAGATCCAAGGTTCCTGCTGATGGTAGGGACCAGGCAGTATCTACAGGAGATTTCTGTTCCTTCCTCCCTTACTGTTGTGTAATAAAGTCTTCATTGCTCAGATGGGTAACTTCCTTTACTGCTCTCACAGGTTGAAGCCTGTTTTCCTATGTAGCTACATATCAATTAGTTGGTCTCAGAAATGGGAAAAATTAATTCCAGACCTTTTTATTCCTATAGTCAGTGACAACACACCTAAATAAGTACACATTTTTCCACCACCACAATGCAGTATGAGTAACTTTGATACAACATCCATTTCCATAGAAGGATCTATAGATAAACATAAGGTATGTCAGATCACAGATTTGGACCTGATGGATTTGTCCTCCTGGTAGATCAACTTGGCCACATTGAAGCTGTAGGTTACAAATGGAAAGAATGAGAAGATGTCTTGGTCACCCAAACCTGGAAGGACTTCAAATTCACATATTCTGTTTTAAACTGAAACAGAAACTTTCAGTCTTCTTCCAGAAGCTGCCTACTTGAGATACACTGCTAGACATATGTCTAGTTCTTCCTGGGTGGTGGATGTGTGATTCTCACCAGTTCTTTCTTTCTGTATCTGTAATATAAGGAAATAATGATCCTTTTGGCCTTGGGAATGCTGAAACAGTTTTGTTTCACAACTTTCACTGAGCACTGGAAACTGTCACTCCTGCCAAATTTTTCATATTGCATTTTCAATTTGTGGCAGGCACCTCAGGTACCTTCTTCTGACAGCATATCCAGTGGTGTTGTTTTGCAGATCTGTCTTAACTTCATTAGAAATGTAAAACTCTCCTTCAAGAAAACTGCACTTCACTGGGGAGTATTTCTTGCAGTTGCCAAGTATTAATATACATACCGAAACAATCAAAACCACAATCATATACATTCAGAAACTCCACGTCAGTGAGAGATAGAGGGGGATTTCAAAGGATTTTTAGAATGAGAGAAACTCAGGGAGCACAATGTGCACCACCCCCTTGCAAGCCAGAGGTTAGCACGCAGAGGATCAGGGCTGGGGCATGCACCTCTGGCTCCTGCTAAAGGATGAATTCTCTGGCTAACAGTGTTTTCATATGTGAACACTCAAAGTGGAAACAACATCTAAGACACCTTAAGTAAGAGTAGTCACAAGTCACAAGTAGTGCACTTTGTTTTCTACAGTTTGAAAAAGGACTAGTTGTGCTCAGAAAAAAAAAACACAACAAAACAACAAAAAGAAAGCATCTTACATGTCTTTACAAAGGGCAAAAATGTTAGCATATTAGAGGCAGCATATTTTTGATACACATTGCTATATGCCTATTAAAAATCATATAGTTAATAAGAAATATATCAGCTGCAGTGTTCTCATTTTTTTTTTAGTACGCTTACACAAATGTATTTAAAACAAACAAACCTCTCAGTGCCCAGCAAAATTTAATTAAAATCTCAGAGCAAATTTTACATTTTAGGAATCTACATGTACTCCATCTCTGCATATAAACACGTTATATGTTATATAACACCAAAATGCACTTCACCTCCCACAACAAGCCTCCAACTATTTTCCCTCTTGCAGTATAAAAAATCCAGTCTGATTTTTTCCAAGTTTTGTTATTAAAAAATAGGGCAGTGAATGCCAATTTTCATCTCTTGGCAAATGTTTATAGCCAAGATGTAAACCCCTGAAAACAGGGGTTTATAATTTAAATACTGACACAATCTTAACTAGAGCAATGGGAACACTGTTGCCATAATAACTGCCATTCTCTGGAAAGTACTTATGGCAAGGCTTCAACCTTTCTTAAGGCAGAAATTCAGGCCTTTGGCTGCCATTGACTGTGGGTAATGGCAGTGAGATCCAGATTCCTGGGGATGGAGCCATCAGTACTCAGAAAACAAAGCCATTTCACCATGTCTGCTAAACCTGTTCGTGACCTAGGCATGTGCTGGATCCTGCAGCCCTGAAACCAGTGTGAGCTTTTTCCAGTGGTTTGAACAAGAGCAGGTCTGAGTCCCCCGTGTCCATCAATATCACATTCTTTTGTTCCTATCAGGACCTTCCAAGAGAACCTGTTTATATATCTGTCTTTCTTAATTGAAACCAGAATATCTTTCTTTGCCTCCCACTTAAACAATGCTGGAATTAATATCTTTTTACACCATTAAAAGTACCATGTTACAATTCTGTAAATGCACTGAAGGAAAGACTGAATATGAGATTGTGACCTCTATTTATAAAGCCATAGTTGTTTTATAAATTCCTCTTGTGCTTGCTTGCTCTTTCTCTCTCTCTCCCTCCTTGTCCTTTTCTGCACTCCTCGTTCTTTTATTTCTTTCTATATGCCAAACAAAAATAATATCAAACCCTGATATTTTAAACATGTGAAATGAGGATTGAAATGTCTTATGTACGAAAGTATTGCAAAATAATAGTGTGTTAAAAAGGAATATGATTACATGCAACTTTACCATCTCATTCAATTTGAATTCAGACCTTTTTTTCTAAATGGGACACAGGTATGTCTCAAATCCAAACACAATAGATGCAACATGAAAAGATATCTGATGAATGTTTATCATATGCCACCCTGTTGGTAAAGCTTATTTTTTCCAAATACTCTGTCCTCAAATGTCCAGCATGAGGATGGTTCCATGCCATTGACATGGCTAAAACCAGAGCTAAAGTCATAGGCTCCAAATGCCAAAAGATTTTTCAAGCTCAGAGGGACAGACCCCTGCAAGATATTTCTGATGTCTTGACTCTCCAAGACCAGAGCCAAACTTTCTTTTCCTCTTTTATCAAATCTTGCTTTATTTATAGCCAATATCAATGAGAGCAGCTTTCAGTTTTTCTTTTAGTATGGAGAGATTAGGTATTTTTCTTTCAGCTTGAGAATCTGTGGCATCAGAAACAATGCTGCCACCTGTTTACAGTTGGAGCCACTTTGAGGAGAACAGGAAAATTAAGAACAAGGAAGTTCAGGTTTTCAGGACATAATGCTGCCACTGGCAAACTCTCTTGTGTGAATATGACTGATTTTTTTGTGGCCTAGGTAATATAGGGAGAGGTAATGGAGAAAAAGTTGACAATTTCATTTCAAATTGCAAGATGGGACAAACTGTATTTACAATAATTTAGCAAATATTGTATGAGAGGCACAGTTCCTTCATGTAAAATATTCTGATGCTTTGCAAATCTCATGGGACTTTACATGCAAAACTCTGAAGATTTGCACACGTTCCAGGATATGGCTGAAGATCTGTGTTTGAATTTGAATTATAGCTGTCATTTTTAATAGCACTTTCATACTTATACCACTATCAGAAGGTAAATGCAACCAAGATGAATTTACCTGTAGCTAAGGATCTCCCTGTTCGCTGGATTAAAAAATCCTCTTTAGGAAGCGCACTTGAAAATTTCATGCCAGCCTGAAATTTGCTCTTAAGCAGGCATTCCTGTCTTTTTATGGAGTCTACAATTGTAGACATTATTTTTAGTTGTCTCAGAAATAGATTTGAGTGTTTGAGTTGGGATATTTTATTTTCCTGAAGTTGCAATGAGAACCAAAGCTAGAATATGAGTTTGCTGCTTCTTTGTAGGTAAAGCTTATAAAGATATTCCAGAGGTGAAACTTATCAACTCAAATAATATTAAGAATATTTAGAAGTGACTACTTTTATTATCTTCCAGAAGATACCTAAGCCAGCTGTTAAGAAATGCTGAGCATGTTTGGTACCCTGTGTTCCCCTAGGCTTTGATACTTTGCAGCTGTGAATAAGGTGCCTTTGTGTACCCACTAGCAGAGTTCAGGATTCAAGATGTTGTTCTAAATATTGAATGTCTCTGGTGCTTTTTATCATAAGACAGTCTCATTCACCATCAATTGACTAGTCTTATGCCATGCCAGTCTTACACTTACCCGTTAAAACAAAGTCCTTGTACAACAAATGGTGAAAAAACTGGGGCCAGGAACAAAAATTAGGCAGGAGAGGCCAAGAGACCAACTGTGAGACCTTGGGATGTGTCTGTTGTGGAAATAGCAAAGTTTCTGTGTTTCAGTTTTCCTTCCAATGTTGCTAATGGATTTTATCCTAAAACTGTTACATGGAAAATATATATTCTAAGCAGGCCCTCGGGAAAGAACTATTTTAGCTTCCCCTCCTCTCCAGCAAAGTGTTTTGCCTATTAGATTACAGAAATAGTCTCCCTCTTGCAATTTTCTTTGCAGGCCAAACAAATTCCACATTCCTGGCTGCACAGAAATGGCACAGCTTCAATGAAAGCCATGCAGCAAGGGCACTCTCCAAAGAGGTGGGAGCTGTGGATTTGAATAGAATACTATGATTTCATCAGGATGTAGTGGTATGGTAAGTGTTGG
Source organism: Hylia prasina (assembly GCA_013397195.1). Lineage (NCBI taxonomy): Eukaryota > Metazoa > Chordata > Aves > Passeriformes > Sylviidae > Hylia > Hylia prasina. Next base: position 195,848 of record VYXD01004356.1, on the reverse strand, counting down.
AATGGATATGAATGCTGTGCTGTACTGCATTCAGAGTGCCCTTCACAATTAAACAGGTTCAGATATCACTTACTGGCTCCCGTCCTCATGGGCCCTAGCAACAGGTGCCTTGTTTGGCCTTTCCAGATGATCCACAGAGGAGGAAGATATAAAAACTGCTCAACTTACCTATGCTAGAGACAATACTGTTTTGATGCCAGAACAGAATTTAAGTTACTTAAGTTCCCTTGTAGTACATATTTCTTTACTACTCTCAGATGCCTAAGTGATGACATGAAAGAGACTTGTTATGGCTTGCTCTTTTGAACAAAGACAAGCAAATTTCAACTAAGTAGTGCTTTAGGAATCTTGTGTCCTTTGAGTTTTCTGTTTTTACTAAAAAAAGATTGCATGAAGTTAGTAAATTATTAGAGAAGGATTTGATGTATGCTACATCTCATGGGTGCTGATTTAAACTACTTTAAACTACTGCTACTCTGCAATTTAAGCTTCTGCAATCTTGATTAAGAAGTTCAGAAGGTGGAATTACAAGAAGCCAAGGGGTAGAGTCAAGTACTTCAAATGCCTTAAAAAACCCTCTTATTTTTACAAAAAGGATTAAAACCTTGAATTAATTGATGCTTTACCCCAAGGATAAATCTATGGGACTTTATCAGGATTCATTATTTTTTGACTTCATCTTTGAACTCTAATAATCTGTGAGGGTTCCCTAGTCTTGAACACAGAAGTTGGAACAGTCAAGAATGAAGCTTACTAGTCTTTTCTATGAAACTGGTACACAGAAAGAAAAATAAGCCTTTTCCCTTGGCCACATTTGGGCTCTGTAGCATGAACTATTTAGATGTCTGATTCTTTAAAACCAAATCTACAATTTGTTCTTGTGTTTTTACAAAGAAATTGTGCATAGGATGTTTGCATTTTAAAGTCAGCTTAAATCCAAACTGTGGGGAGGGAGGAAACTGCTTGAACTTGGCCTGTTAAAGATGTGATCATGGCTAAGTTCTTTCATGAAACATTCCCTGCAGAGATCATTCCTTGCATCCTAAGCAGAGTATGTGTGGGAGAGAGGTGTCCACTGCTAGTTACTGTGGTCTGAAAAAAAGACAGTGTCACACTGCATCTGCCTCACTGTCACTGACATCCTGCACACTGCAGGACACACCATTTTTCTTATTTACCCTTGTAATTTTTTCTCTTGGTTTTTTAAATAATTTATCCAATTTCCCTACTCATCCAGGAATGTCTACTGGAAGGAACCTCGAACTAAGTGGAAATAAGGTTACTATGGGTGTACTGAAGACCAGTTTCTTTTAGGAAATATCATCAAAGTCTGCATTCATATTATTCTCATTTTAAAGGGAGAATCTTATGTACTGTTCTGTAATTGTGTATCTGTGTTGTGTTTCCTCACAAGATCTTTATTTTAACAAGGACTGCTGCTTTTATTTAGCCAAAGCTCCAGACGTTGCCAACATTACTAGCAAAACAGAAAAAGTCCACCTTCATGTTGCTCAGGCCTGTAGAAAAGGAAATTATCACATGACAAAAACCTGTCTGCAAGACTAGCAATTTATGTTGTGTATTTTATCCATGACAGATCCTTCAGAATCTTATCCTTGGCTCTGTCTCAGTAGGATCAATGCTACCTCTTTGCTAGGTCTGCCCATAACATACTCTTGTGGTACTCACCCAATTTTATACCACAGCTTACTGAAGCTGTGCACCAGACTCTGGCAAACGACTGAATCCCTTCGCAATTCCCTTTGCCCACTTTTCTATCAAAATCACTCTCTACATCCAGACAAGCTAGTAAAGCCAGTTATTTTTCATATCCTTACTCCCAAGAGTGCCCAAATAAAACAGCCTCTCTGAGAAAAGTGCACTAAACATGGAGGGTTATGGGGCAGATATTATTTGTCATCTTTCAATGCTATCTGTTCTTTTACTTTGGCGCTTCCACCCTGAGCTGTTCATGATCTATAATGAAACCTCTCTCACTATGTGGGCCTTGGTGGTTTATTTGATTTGGAGCAGTATAGGCTGAATGCTGGCAAGAAATTAAAATATGAATGTAGGTAAAATAACGCTGCATTTTTGTCCATTTTAGAGAATCTCTCAGGTCACTAAAATATTTTGAACATGTACAACAGAATTATTTTTTTCTGGAAATTATTTAAAATAAAAAAAAGTTTTGGTATCAGCAAAAGAATATTTAAATATCATTAAGGTTTTGACAGAAATCAACAAAAGCATGGAAATGTCCAATTAAGGCAGAAATGCACCGTATGGACTTGGATGTGACAAGTAGTAAACAAGCTGTTATAGTGACACCCTGCTGTGGTTAGGTGTGGAACACAAATGTTCCTTTTAGGGTTTATCGACAGATGTTCTTACTTTGTAGCTCTGTTTGTTCTAGCACATAGGAAAGTATTAAAATAAGGAGGGTGGGTGAGATTTTTTTTTTCTTCCTTGGTGCCTTTATTTTCATATTTGAGTTTATAAATACTACTGAACTTACTCATAGAAATCACATTATGCTAGGAGCTCTTCCCTCCTTGCACTCTTGTTCACAGAGATGTATTCAAAATTCAGTTATTTGCCAGTCCTGGAATTTCTGGTAATTCATGTTTGAAACAGAAAAGACAAACACACTTCACTCTCAACCCACAAGTTTTCTCACTTTTACCCTTCTGATTCTCTTCCCCATCCTACTACCCTGGAGTGAGTGGGCAGCTGTTGTGGGGCTGAGTTGCTGGCTGGTTAAACCACGACAGTCCTTTTTGGCACCCCGTGTGGGCTTTTTACTTGACTATCTCCTTACTTGCCATGAAGCTTCCCTGCCCCACTGTGTGTTGGAGACCAGTGCTGGTTACTGGCTGCTTTCTGCTTTCATCTGTGATGTTGTGCTGAAGAACACCCCCTCTGCTGTGTCTGGGATAACACCTGGAATCACACCTGGGACGGATGGTGGCCACAGCATCACTGCTATCTCTGTACTCCTGTACTGGACAGGCTGGAATTGCAGTGGGAACTTGAGTCAAAAGAATTGTGACCTGTGGATGTGTCCACGCAGGAGTGGGACATCCTGCAGCATCTGTGGCAGTGGATAAGCCCATGTCAAATCAGGTGCATCTCAAAGTGCCTGTGGCCATGGTTATGTCTGTGCCACACCAGCTGTACCTCTGAAGGGACTGTGGCCCAAGGATAAGTCCACCTTCTCCCAAGGAGAAGGCACACCTCAAAGCACATGCTGCTCTGGGTAAGTCCATGTGCAGCAGGTCCACCTTGAAGAATCAGTGGTTGCTCATGAAATATTGAGATGCAATTATTAAAATTATTAGAGAGATGCCTTTGCCCAAATTAAGGTGTAAATGAGACTATATGCCAAAATCAAAAGTACAGATTTTTATTTAAGAGTAAATGTGAGGTAAAGAGAGATCGAGAAAGATTCAGGGGAAGAGAGAGTGACAGATAAACCGAATAAGTAGGAAAAATATCACCATTCTATAGATTCCAACAACATCCTGTTGATCCACATCTTCTCAGGGGCTGCAGTCTTGACAAGGTGTTGGTTGCAAAGTGTATCCATCAAATGGCGGGGGGAAGGAGTGAAAACACCTGGCCCATTAGGTTTATATTACTCTCAGATGCAGGTGGGAATGCCCAGGTACCTCCCCTAGGGTGGGGAGTTTCACACTGGCTGATGTAATGTTGTGACAGGAGACTTCAGGAGTCAACACCCTCCAAGATGTTGCAGTTGTCTCTTAGTTGGTGTTTGGAGGGGAGTTTTCACAGCTGAGTCATTATGTAAGAAAGGACTTTGGCATGATAGGGACTTATCCCACCTCACAGGATTTTATTTTAGCACCTCTTTTCTGCCTTTTCCTTATCTGGAAACACAGTTTGTAGCCTCAGGTGTGCATGCCCTTCTGCACCACTCTGTGCATCACTAGCAAAGCACCCAGCCTATTATTGAGCCATTAGCACCAACAGTCCCATCTCTTACAGCACCTGGTTGAATGTTGGAGTCATTAATCACTAGCAGTCCAGGCTCTCACAGGGGTCATGCTGCAGCACCTCAAAGTATGTGGTCATAGATAAGCCCATGACAGAACCAGACACCCTGACTGCAGCCACGATAAGGCCAATCTGGAGCAGGCTCATACCAAAAGGGACTGCAGCCATTGGTAAGGCTTACATCCAGCTGGAGCTCTAAAGGCTTCCTAGCCTGTGAAGAAGGCCATGCTGGAAGAGATGTGTCCCAAAGCGACTGTGAACAAACCTGTGCTGCAGCAGTTATACCTCTGGAGAGACTGGGGTTCACAGGGAAGGCTCCACCAGAAGCAGGTGTGGTTCTAAGGGACTGCACTCTGGATAAGTCTAAGCCAGAGCAGGAGCAAGGGAGGGAGTTCATTGCAGTGGTAAACACTGTCCCTGGTCCCCACAGGGACCAGGGGTGGAGGCAGTAATGGAAATTCTGTGGGAATTACTGTAACAAGACTCACATGAACCAATGAAAAAGAAGACTTACTAGTGCAAGTGCAGCAGGGACTTAGCCTGAGCTGTTTCTGTTTTTTGTGCCCAATAATTCCACACAACAGACCACCTCTACCGTTCTGAGTGACCGCTGTAACAGATGGAAACCAAAGTCATGGACTAAATGAACTCAGTGGGTATTTTATGGACATTTTATGTGTAGTCCATAGATTAAAGCAGTGATGTTCTGTATTATATCAAGGCTTGGGAAGGGGGGTGGTTGTTAAGTAGGTTATATTGGATAGTGTGGGACCTGAACATGATGTAAATGGTATGGAAGAGGAAAATGTATTGGTTTAGGCTGGGATAGAGGTAGTTTCCTTCATAATAGCTAATATAGGTTATGATTTTGGATTTGTGCTCAAAACAGTGTTCATAACACAAGATTGTTTTTCTTATTGCTGAGCAGGGCTTACACAGAGTCAAGGCCCTCTCTGCTTCTCACCCCACCAGTGCAGAGACTGGGGGGTGTTTGGGAACTTGGGAGAGAACATTGTCAGGACAGCTGATCCTACGGACCCAAGGGATATTCTACACCATTATGGTGTGTCATGGGTTATGGAAGCAAAAAAATTGTATTCTATTTTCATCTGCTGAAAGCAGTTGGGGAAATGTTTTTTCTTTTTCTCTTGTTACTCTGGGGGGAGGGGGCAGGTGCCTTTCTGATAATGGTTCAGCTATTAAAACCGGGTGGGGTATTGTTTCTTATCTCTTTCACCACCCATCCTCCCTCCAGGGGGATATTTTCTGCTAATGGGCCATTAAGGCCCACCAATGACATTACACATTTACATCATCCCATTGTGAGATGCTTCACCCAGTGGGTGGGGGCACCAGGGTCCCTGCCTAGATAAAAACTGAGACTCAGGACACCAGGCATTCCTGTTTTCCACTGGATCCCAGAGGAAGATTGGACTTATCAGACTCAGCATCACTGGACCCTTCTTCAATGGGATCATCTACTCCAACAGAGCCACATCTGTTTCTCCAGGAGGACTGATTCCAAACACCCTGACCAACAGGGTGTCAGGTTGTGTCCCTGACTCTGTCAGGGTTTTCTTGGTTTTTGTTTGTTGTTTACTTGTTTTGGTTTTTTTTTTTTGTACTATTGCATTTGTATTTCTAACATTCCTAGTACAAGAACTGTTGTTCCTATATCTTTGCCTGAAAGCCCTTAATTGCAAAATTATAATAATTTGGAGGGAGGGGGTTTCACATTCTCTATTCTAAAGAAACTCCAGCTTTCATTAGCAAATACCTGTCTTCTAAACCAAGACATGGTGTCATGATCATCGTATGAAGCTGGGGGAAGAAGGAGGAATGAGGGGGAGGTTTGAGTGATGGCATTTGTCTTCCCATGCCACCATTGTGTGATGGAGCCTTGCTTTTCTTGGGACAGATGAACACTTGCCTGCCCATTGGAAGTGGTGAGTGAATTCCTTGTTCCGCTTTGCTTGTTTGCATGGTTCTTCCTTTACCTATTAAACAGTTTTTATCTCAAGCCATGAGTTTTCTCATTTTTACTCTTCTGATTATCTTCCCCATTTCTCTGTAGGGAGAGTGAGTGAGTGACTACTACTCACACTTACAGAGGATAGATAGATGATCAAATAAATTAAATGTCATGACCTGCTAGGTTTTCCTGATTCTGTGGGAGTGTAATTCTGATGTTAGAGCTGCTGTTTTAGTTTCAAGCAGTGAAAGAAATAACGGGCTCTCTCAGGGCGCATTAACTAAACTACTGCCACCACCTTTGTAACACCAAAAGAAATTAGGACTAGGCTGACAAACACAGTCTCAGCACATCTTCTGCTGCTACCATCTTTTCTCCTTTTTAATGGATAAGGCTTCAAGTCTATGACAAGCCTAAGAAACAAATAATGAAGTACGCAGTACTTCAGTATGCAGTACGCATTATATACTCTGCTTCTCAGCCAGGCCAGCCTCTTTTATTCAGAGGGAAGGAAAACTACTAGGGGCATGACACAGCAAAGACTTCTAGGATTGTACATGTATAGATGCTGGTAACAAAAAGACCTTTCTAATTTCTGTCAAATTTTAACATAGAAAGTAGTCAGATTGATAATTGGAGTTCTATGAGTAACTGGATGTGTAAGCACAGACGAGCCAAGATATCAATGAAAAATTATTAATATATGAAAGAAACAATTTTAGGTTTCCTACAAAGCTGTCTGTTATTGTGCTTAGAATGGAATTTGAATAAAAATATGGTTTTTTGTGGTTAAATCATTGAAAGAACATTTGAATATACAATTCTGGCCCTCATGAGGAAAATGACAAGTCTCCCAATAATTTCTGTGGTGTTAGGATTTCACCCCAGCTTCCTGTTGGTGTGCTGCTAATAACTGGGTATATTACCTGGGCCAAATCGAATGGCCTGTACAGGTCTCTCCTATAATCACTAAAATGGTACTGTTCTTTCCCTACATGTTCAAAGAGAATGGAGATCCTTGCACAAGTGGTGTGTGTGCCCATGTGATGATTTCCATGATGGCTCTGTAGCTATCTAGCACCAAGTAATTTTTTCTTGCTCCCATTTGACTTTGTCAGTTTGGTGTCTTTATGACATAAAGATGCACAAAATGGCAATAGTTCTGGCAGTTTTATGACAAAATGGCAATTGTTATTGTCAGTGGTCACACTGTAATTATGAAACAACACCTTCCCTTAGCAGGGAAAGGGTCTCAATGAAAGGAATATTTAAGCTGACTGAAGACTGGACTTTGGGCCTGTTGTAGGGATGCGAAGAAGGAGGTGGGAAGTGAGTTCTCACTGGGAACTAAGGAGCACTGATGACTGACAGATCCAAAAATAGAGGCATATTCTCACTCACCCTCCTTCAGATTCCACCTCTTTCCCTTCACCAAAGCAATGGTCTTTGGCAGAAAAAATTTTTTACCCCCATTTCAGTTTAAGTAATCCCCCAGAGTGGTAGTCAGATATATATTGGACATCCATTGACTCTACATAAGGCAGACAGGATTTTCAGCTTTGCTTTGATCAGGTAAGCTGATGCTTTATCCTCTACTATTACGTTTTCCCCCAAGTTATCAATTGTTTTCTAGGCCTCTTCCCTCTGTGAAGTCTTAGTTCTTTTCACTTAAGGTTTACCCTCCTCCCAGTCCAGGATCAAACAGGCTGGCAGCTTTCACAAGCACTAGATCCATCTAAAACATATTTATTTAAAAAAACCCAAACCAAAAACAAAACAAAAAAAACAAACCAAAACAAAAAATCCAAACCCCCCACAACAAAATAACCTTAAATTGGAACCAGAAATTATTGTTGGGATATGGGGAAGGAGGGAAACCCTTGGTGGCTTAAAATTAATTTCATGAACACTAGAAATATAAAGGAAAGGCTTAAGCATGAGAGAATTTTCTATGTGCTACATGTTGCAATCACAGGAGGACAATAACTCAGGCCCTCTCACTCAATTCCAATCTTTTATAGTCAGCCATTGTAATGCATTTTGCACCCTGATTACACAGCAGCTGCTGAGACCTGAACTTCCTGAAGCTCAGAACAGCTTATCCCAATGAATAAGTAACCAGGCTGCTATAGATTCATGGCACCTGACCTACTTCTCAGAACTTTTCCCAAAGGTGTCACATACCAGTATATAGTTCCCCTAACAATCAAACCATACAGTGCTTTTTATGCCATTTCATATGCCAAAACTCCCTTTCAAGAACCTCTTTTCCGAAAGATCATTTGTATGTTGACTCATACATCATGTAATAATTTTTGCCCATAATTGCTCCCAGTTGTGGAGCTCTCATATATACTGAAAAATCAAGGAATTTGTGAAAAACTAAAGATCAATATGCAGCTTAGCTTGCTTTTGGGATTCCTCTGATTACTCTTCAAAAGTGTTTGGAGTTATTTTTTCCCCACTTCCCTATTCCAACTTGAACTAGAATCTTTAACCTGCAGTGATAGAAACAATGGCCTTTTGCCCAAGTTCCTGGACACTGATATATAGTTTTTGACTTTTCCACAGATTTTCTGGCTGATCCTAGGGTATTCACTTAGGAATCAACTAAATAAGGGGATGTGGAGCTTTTAAGCCCAGTGCTGCAATGCCTAAATTTTAGGTTCTTGGTCCTTAGATTAAGCTTTAAAACCTGGAGTTGGAAATATAATTACCCACTGACCAAAGAAAATTAGGTATGTGAGTAAAAATATTAAAGCTGTATTGACAGTTAAACAGTGAAGGATCAAGTTGAAATGGACAGGAGATTATCCCTAGAGGGTTAATGCTGAACATAAGATTGTCTGTGGAATACCAGCCTTCTTTGTTTCTTCTGCAGGCATTTTGATTGCATAATTCTCTTATAAAAGTAAATGTCTACAATTACTCTTTGAAAAATAGGCTCTTACTTTAAAGACTTCCATGCCTCTGGTGCTTGTCTTTGTGTAAAAACAGGTTGGTGCGTTTATTTGAAGAGGAGTTTTAATTCAGTCCTCAGTTTAGTGAGGCCAAAACCTCTCTCATGAAAAATCTATATTCAGCCTCTAAGACAGTTACCCAATTTATGTGATTTCTTGTACCCTAGTTAGTGCTCTTCCATGACTGGTAAAAGTAATATTCCCAGTCTTGAAAGGAGAGGCTGGAAAGAAGAACTGCCATTTCATAGGTGAGTGCATGGTATCATTCTCTCTTTTGGAGATGGATGGATTTTGTTTGGGTTTTTTGTCTGGTTATTGTTGTTGTTGTTTTGTTTTATTTTCACTCCCTGAATCTCTCACTCCTCTCCGAAGGGAAGGAAACAAAAGCTCTGTGTTATGCAACTCCCAGTGTTATGGGGCCCTCTTTGGAGCTAGTTTCTACATGTTGCTCTAATCAAGTAATTAAAGCAGCCACAAACACTATGCAACACGTTATCTATGGTACTTCCAGTGAGAATAAGAATAGAAGGCACTGCAATTTCCACAAGAAAGCCTGTCAAGCTTCCAGCCTCTCTTTTTTAGCCTAGGATATTGGTGGAAATACACAACCTCTGAGATGTAAATTTAAAATTTCAAAAATTTCATGAAGAAGAATTCATAGAAACAATGTGTTGATCACAGTAGTTAGAGCTGAAATTCAATTTTCTTTGTAATCTACTTTGATAGCTGCTTGTACAAAAATATATTTTTTTTGGTCAGAAATTTGTATTTTTGGTTTAATATAAAGCCAATGGTCTGATCTGTTCTTTAGATTGATAAATAGATAAATTAATTGAAAAGGTCTAGTTATTTCAACATTAGTGTTCGGCTTCATTCAAAGCTTTGAAACTTCATCTCATTTTCTCTTGAACTGTTATTTGTTTGATGGATCTCTAGTGAACATAAAAATCAAGCCAAGTTTGAAGTCTTTGACATAAATCAATGTACATGGTTGAATAAAAAGATGAGGGGATAGCATGGTCTGGCAAAACATTTGTGTATGTGCTCCAGTTTAACTTAATCCTAAAGGGACTTAAACACTTTTAATTCATTGAGTAGATGATTAAATGCTTTGAGGAATCAAAACCAGAGGTTCACTGGCTGCACCGGATACCCACACAACAGAAGTCTGGAATGAAATGTTGAACTCTAGCAGAAAACACATAAAGAGAAAGGAGGTACTAGGAGCTAAAATAACCCCAAACCATAATGAAGGGCATTATTTAGACAAACAGTCTAAAAATATTTCCCCCTACTACATAATAGAATGAAATTTTGAAAGAAAAATGGAAAGAAAAGAACAGCAGAACTAATACATTCTCATCCAGAGTCTGTGGTTATTTAAAGCATTAAATTAATTTTCTTTCAAATGTCGTGCTAATGAGTGAGTTTTGAAATACTGCTTTTTGGCATAATGTCCGTTTACTTTTCACTTTCATGAGGAAATCTGTGAACAATAATGCTAAGGTACAAAGTTAAGATACAACAAAGAAAAGCATATCAGGAGGTAAATGGAATTGAAAACTAAATTCAGCTTTTTGCAAAAAAAAAAAAAAATTAGGATAAAAATTAGGATAATTAGGATTATCAAGAAGAATTTATAACTTGTCATCATATTCATTAAAATAGAAGCAGGTGTGCACGGCATCTGTATAAGAATATCCCAGATTAGAAGAAAGGAGGAAATCCTAATTTATGCCTGCTTTGGTGAAAATGGTGAAAGATCATTTTTACAAGGAAGTGAATAAAATAATGGGCTTCAGCTTACTGAATTTCATTTCCTGTTCTGTACACAAATTTCCTGTGTGTCTTGGAACAAATTGTTTAACTCCTCTGTTCCTCGGTTCCCCTCCAGGAAAACGAAAAACATCATTCCCTTACTTTATGGGAATTTGTGTGAGTGTAAATATTGTCAGTCTGTCTAGTAGTAGTCTGTGTATAAGGAGTCTGACTAGTAAAAATTGCTTTAGGGAGGGTTAGATGAAGAGGTTCCTGCCCCTAGATATGAACTTGTTCTTACTGCCCATGATCAGCACCTGAAAAGTTGCATTTTTGATATTGTTTCAGTTTCGGTGTTCAGACTCAATACAGAATTGACTTTGAGTAGATCAAGTTTTCTTTTACTAGTCTGGAAAGCTCAGGTATGAGCTATGGAAGTCTGTACTATAAAAATCTGCAAATATTACTGATGGCACAAAAGGCTGGCCAATGGACACTTATCTTAAAAAACAATTAAAAAACTTCCAATTTTAAAATGGGATGGGTCATTTGGGGCTGTGATCTCAGCCAAAACTAATAAAAAGCATCCCAAGGCAAGTCAGGTGTTAGGTACCTGTGTGAAGGCTTATCTTAAATACTGATTTACAAAAGGCAACCCATGAGCGTCAACTAATTTTCGCCAACACCCAGCACAGGCCCTTTGATATCCTTGATACATTTTTTATTCTCTGAGAGAATGATTCTACTGGCAATCGTCAAATGGTAAGAGTCTTGAAACAGTCTTGGGTTTGTATATGTGCACATTTCATGCTGGAAATACATCTCTATGGTTTACTTTGGATTAGGTTTGTATGTTTTAATTTGTACTTTTGGCAGTCAGGGACTGACATGCTGGACTCAGCTGTGTAACTGTTCTTAGTCTGTCCTGAGCAAGCTAAATGAACTGCTAAAGTCACACAACACACAATGAGATGGAGTTTTAGACTACTCTGTCCTTCTGCTTTCAAGATTTTATTCTTCTGAAATCTGGTTGGAAACAAAAGAGTAGTGCTTAGTCCCATTAAAAGCAAGTTCTAAGTATGTTCACAACCTTTCTTCCTGGTGTCTGAGTTAAGCCTGCAGATGTTTTCCAGGCACATGAAGGACAAGAAGGCAATTGGGAGCAGTCAGCATAGATTGAAAAAGAGGAAGTAATGCTTGACCAACCTGAAAACCTTCTATAGTGAAATGACTGGCTTGGTGAATTATGAGAGAACTGTGGATATTATCTACCTTGACTTCAGCTAGGCTTTTGGCAGTGTCTCCCATAAGATCCTCATGGAGAAAGAAGGTGATTAATTATGGGCTGTGTGGGCAGACAGTGAGTTATGTTGAAAACTGGCTGAATGGTTGGTCCCAGATCAGTGGCATGAGGTTTATTTGGAGTCCAGTCATTACCAGTGTACATGCAAAGGTCAACACTGGGTCTGATCCTGTTTGACATCTTCAGTTTCTGTGAAATCCTCGTGACCCTGTGTTCCTGTGAAGTATCTGATGGGAAAAAAAATAGGAGTAACCAGAGGTTGGTCTACAGTTGCAGGGCTGTGATCTTGTTGGAATCATGGATATGGTTGATAGCTTAACTGATTGGAGTACTTGCATGTATGGATAATGATTCATTAGGAAGGACAGGCACAGTGAAGAAGGGATAATTGCCCTTCATGTCAGGGAACAGGGGGAATTCGTGGAGCTCTGCCTGGGGAAGGAGGATGAACCAGATAAGGCAGCATGAGTCAGGATAAGGGGGTGGCACTCTGGTGGGTATTAGACCACCTGATCAGGAAGAAGAAATTGACCAGCTAGAGCAATAACACATCAGGGCATAAGCAGCCCAATTTTTTTCTGGAAGGCATGGTTGAAAATTTTTAACTTTTGGTAGGTCATAGATCTGATGAAGAGAAAAGGCTCTGTCTGGACCTGGGAATTATAAAGAAGGAAGTACTAGCTGGAGCTTGAAAGCTGGGAGCAGCCTTGGTGAGAGTGACCATGATATGGTGGAGATAAAGAAAAGAGGCCATTAATTGTAATTGAACTCTGAAAGGGAATTCTTTTTAAACATAAGAAAATTTTGTTTTACTCGAACAGTGATCAAACACTGGAACAAGCTTCCCAGAGATGCTGTGGAGTCTTCTTCCTTGGAGAAACTCAAACCCTGCCTAGACATGGCTCTGAGCAGCCTGGTCTGGGTGACCCTGCTTGGAGCAGGTGGGGTTGAACCAGCCAATCTCCAGAGCTGCCCTCCCACCTCACTCTTTCTGTGATTCTGGGATATTGCTTCCCAAACCACCTGTTTCTGAATTCATACTATCTTCATAGGACACAGGAACAAACATGAGAGAACACCAGCACTCAGTGCTGCTGGGGGGATAAATCCGTGTGTGGGCGTTCAGCTCCCAGGGACACCAGATGGCACTCTGGAGCAGTCCTGGTTCTGTCAGGTGTCACTGAACTGTTCTCAAACCCCACAGCCCTCTGTACTTGTATTAAAATGGTATGCCACATTAAGCTGATTAAATACACCTTTTTATTTTAAACCTCCTCCAGTCAGGATATAATAGAGAAACATATTTCTGAGCTTGTTGAGGGGGGAAAAAAAAAAAAAGTAAAAAAAAGAAAAAGAGAAAAAAAAAGAGATTTTGCCAAAGCCTTCCCACCTGTAACATAACATTCCTAGACTGCATGGAAAGCACATAGACTCTGAAATAAGTCTTAGGTCAAGTGGTATATACTAGAGTGAGTTTCTTAGAAGTGGAAATTTGTGATGAGTGACAGTGGGAAATCTGTAGAAAATCATCAGGCCATTAGGATGAAAAATCAGTGTATTTTATAATATATTATAATAATGCATGAAATGGACCAAGAAATGATATAAAAAATACAGTGCTGAATATTAAGCAAGTAGAAAAGATAAGAAAAACAGCTACAAGTTCATAGGAGTTGTTGCAATATCCATTCTGCTGATCAAAGACATGATCAAATTATACTCAAGCCTGTCATATTTGCAATGTGATTTGGTTTTGAAAGCTATTTCTAGAACACAATTATATCCAATTATTTCCAATTGTGTCCAATATCTTATTGCTTATCAGTGTTTACCAGTTCCATCTGTAAATTATGAGTAATAGTACTCTCCTGCCCTGTGAGTTTCAGAAAATAAATCTGTTAAAATCTAGTACAAAAATGGAAACAACAAACTAATTAAAACAGAAAGCAATGAGATAGCAAAGACCTTTCCCCTGCTCTGTCAGTGTTTGCCACCAGCAGTCTAAGCTCACTGTATGGAGAGATCATCATCACTCTTGATTTTACCCAGTTCTTAAACTATTGTTAGCTTTTTACTGGGGACATTAGGTAGTGAAAACGGAAAACGAATCAGCTCCAAATTTAGTAACTTCAACTAAACTTGCAACAGCTCAGGGTGAAGGGATTTTTGAAATAAAGATTTATTGTTCATTGCAAGCAAAATCCATTCCTCGGCAATGTGAATGGCAAAATCTGAATGTAAAAAGCAAAAAATTCAAGAAACTAAGGAAGACTTCACCCCTTATGTTGAAATGAATAGAGCAGGAAAAAAGTACAATGCCCAGAAGATATTGAATACTAGGAACTGTACGAAAGGATGAATATGTTCTTTTGGAAACTCCACACTGGGAAGCTTTAGAATTGGAAGTTTGCAAAAGTCCAGGTCTTCACTGTCTTTAAGAATAACCTAGGGGCTTTCTCCAGCAAAATCCTTGAAATGAATAAAAAGTGTACTTTTATATAAAACATATCTAGTCCAGTAAGATAACGTTGCAACAAGCAGTGTCATTATAATTAGTTCTTTCCTTCTGCCTACATTCTCCTCTGCTACTGGCGCTATTTGCATTGCTGCAGTAAGTAATTTTAAACAGGATATCAACAAACTGTATAAGATAACTATAACTAAACCCAGAATTTTCCAGATACCTATTACATTAAAGTAGTACAGATAGCGTAGAGAATGTTGACAGTATATGCAATAATTGTTATTGGTAAAAACTTGTAAGTAAAAGACTGTGGAAATTGGTCAGTTAAACTGCAAGGTATTGAAGTACCCCTACATGATCTGGCACAGAAGCCCTGTCAGACTTCAGCTAAGAGCACTAAAACATTGTGTCAGACATGGAACAGAACATAATAACTAAAAGAAAGGGAAAACTAGAGGTAGAATGGTCATAGACCACCAACAGAGGTGACTTTGTCTGAGTACACATTGTGAATTTCTGACAGAGGAACTCAAGACTCCTAAATCCCTCTCTAGCTTCTTGTTCACTGCATTATGTCATTAGATGTAATGTCTTCTGAGGGAGTAATTCCACTCACAATTACTTCTAGTCAGGGATGTTTAGTCTTCTTATTATCTGGTGCTGAAGGAAGAAGCTAAGGCTGTGGTCTGTCTCAGCTTGTTCTCCCATTTTGGAGCACTCACTCTACAACACAAGGGAACACTGAGACACAAAGTTCTGCTTTTCTTGGCCACTATGGCTGCAACTGAGCAGAAACCAACAGAAGTGAATGACTTAGCTCAGACTAGCATAAATACTGCAAAGTATACACATCTGAATAGATTAACTTTCTTGTTTTTTCCCCCTTTTGGTTTCTGTCCTGTCACAAAGTGGGAAATGCTAGAAATACCATCAAAGATGGGATTATGGTTTCTTTAATGCTTGTAATGTTCCAAAAAAATCTCTAAACTGAAATTCTTTGGAGGGTGATCTTTGCTTGTTAATTTTAGGAATCATAGAATGGTTTGGAAGGGACCTGAAAGATCATCTAGTTCCAAACTCTACTGCAGGCAAGGACGTATTCCACTACACCAGTTTTCTCAGAGTCCCATCCAGCCTGAATCTCTTGAACACTTCTAGGGATGATCCACTAGGTAGTGAATGGAGTGGTCCATCTAAGAGTGGGGAAAGAAAATTAGACAAAAATTAGACTTAATCTGTGCAGAAACTTTGTAACAAATCAAGATTTTCCATCTGCCACACTTGCATGAATGCAAATTAACATTGGAGACTTGTTGATTAAAAAAGGGCTCTTATCAGTGTTTCTTGGAAGTTCAGTTGTTACTTATGAGATTTCCAGCTGGAATCAAAATGAGTACAATCCTAGCTCAGCTCCACATCTGATGTTTGAATAAGGTTTATGCCTAACTGTCTGGTCAGCAGTTAGCTCTTGTAATATCTCAAAATTTATATATGTTAGCATATAGGCTTCCTTCCCTGTTGCTTGATTTACAGAATTTTGTATATATATGTATGTATATGCATATATTTATATACATATGTCATTTATGAAGTGTTTGCTTCACACATAAGTTGCTGTAATCCATGGTAAATATTGTCAGCAAAATCAGCTTTGAATTCAGGCCTTCAGAGTATTTGCTTTCCTCAGAGACAGCTTCCTGGACATAATTTTTTGCTTGGTTGTTTCATGGGTCAATACATGGGATTTGCAGTGGTTCACAGCTCACCTATCTCTCCTACTTTAAAAGTCAACAGAAGAAGACCTAGATAATAATTATTTTCCCTTCTGGATAATACCCTAAATAAGACTGCAGTTTTTAAAATGGATAAGAAAATACTGGGGAATAAGACTTCCCAAGTCTGGTTTCCTTAACTTGCTCAAAGTTATTTGTCAATTAAATGTCAGATTTAAGAAATCATCAGAGAAATAATTCTCTATTTACAAGTCTCTTGAGATGAAAGTGGACTTTGAGCTGTTTGTCCATCCTAGCTTGGGCATTTCATGGTTCATAACAGTCACTCCAGAAGTTTCAAGCTGTTTATTTAAATAGTCTCTAGAAACAGCATGAACAATAACAGTCTTCTATCACAGTAACATGGAAATATGTTTTATACAGCGCGGTTAGAGTCCTCGTTCTGGAAGGAACAGTACTAAATTTTGGTCTCAGCTCTGGGGATTATATTCAGTTCATAGTATTTAATATCTGTTTAATGCAAGACACAAAAACCCTTTTGGGATCCAAATCCTTTGCTGAGCAAAGTACTCTATTCTGTTACAGAGCCAGCCTTCCTCAAATGCTCTTTCTCTGACCCAATATATTGTTTTCCTCACAGTGAAAGAAAATAGCTTCAGGATGAGAGGTGGAATGTGCTCCTCACTCTGTCATCCAGAATGGATGATAATCAGGTGGTTGGGGCACAGTCTCAGCAGACATTAGCCTGCGGATTTGAACCTCATCAGTCACAGAAGGGCTTAAAATCAAATTCTTTATGTGTTTGAGTGAGTGTTCTTACTGCTAAACCATTATGCACTGGGGATCCATTTTCTCCAGATTCCTTTTGTTTTGAAGCACAAGCAAGCAAAAACCCTCAAAAAACATAGCAAACAAACAACCCCCCGCCCCCACCAAACCAATAACAACAACAAAACAAAAACAAACAAACAAAATGACAAAAAACCCCAAACCCAAACAGATCCACACTCCATTCATCAAAGAGAGAACAGTCGTTGTATCTACTTTCTGAAGACCTGGAGATCTACACTCTAAGGTATTTAAAGAACCTCGTATTTTGAGCTACACTGCTTGAATACATAACATGTATTTATTCCATGTGGATATTTTAGCTTCCTTTGAACATCTAGGAAGGGAAAATTCCCTTTTTCTGTGTGTGCATCTCCCACACAGACACATAAAATAATTTCCTAGAAAATACCCTTGTGAAATGTATCAGAAAATTAGGTGTTTAGTGTTTTATATTAACAATATAAAATCAGGATAACGCATAAGTAACTGCAAAGATTCACACCAATTAGAAAAACTCAGAATCAAGAAATATTCAAAACTATGACAGTGTGTGGATGGCTATTTTGGACTATTTTGGATAGCCAGAATCTGCTCTTTTTTTAATAGGAATTTCTTAGACATAAACAACAACATTTCTAAGAAAGTTTAAATTGCACTGATTCATTTTAAGGTAAACTAATTTGAAAATTTATTTTTCATGTTTCCAGTAAGAACGAAAACTGTTTTATTCCTAACCAAAATACAGAGAAATTCAGCCTTGTCCATTTATTAGTACCCGTCGCTGCTGTTGGACTTCCAATAGCAGTAACTTGTTCTGAATCTAAGTACTTCTTCCTAATGGAACTACACTCTCCAGAAAACCAATGGCTGTTCCAAAACAGCCTGATTAATCTAAAGCTGAAGTACTTGGAAAAGGCTGTAGTACTCAGCCTCTGTTTCCTCACTTTGGATTTTACTGGCAAGGTCTGCTGCTGGCCTTGTAGGTCCATGATCCTGGTGAAAAGGCTATATATACCCACTTTCAAGACGAAGAAGAAGAAGCCTAAACTCATTTCTGAGGAGATTATGGAATGAATTCATCTGAAAGCCATACCTGAGCACCTGCAGGCAAGAAGAGAAAGGCAGCATGCATCCCTGACCAGTTAGGATTAGAGGTCTGGTTTTGTCAGGGAGAGTAGAGCAGTAAATGTGGTATATATGGAACTTTCACAAAGACTTTGATATGGTCTGTCATAATATTCTGTTAGCCAAATGGCTGAAAGCTGGAGTATAAATGGGTGGAAATTTCATGGACCACCAGGCTCACCACACACAAAGGTATCATTCATGTTGTTAATAAAAGTGCTGAAAGTGTTAGGTCTAATGTTTACCCCTTAAAACACCACTGATGATCATCTGTGTGTATCTTTAACAATTTCACAGATGATACCAAACTTAGAGAATGGCTCATAAATCATAAAGCAGGGCTCATGTTAGAGAAATCTCATCAGAAGTTTGGAGAAATAAAGTGATGGGAAAACCATGAAGTTTGACAAGGTAAAATGCAGAGTCCTGTACCTTGGAATGAGTAACCCCACTCACCAGGGCAGGCAGGAGTCAGCTGGCAGCAGCTTTGCTAGAAAGGACAGGTGACTCTTGGGCAAAAGTTGAGTGTGTTTCATTAGTGTGTCCTTGCAGCAGAGACGGCCAATGACTTCCTGGGCTGCACAAGCAGGAGTGTAGCACAGGGGAGTGTCTCCTCTGATGGCACTTTTGAGATCACTGTGTCCAGGTGTGGGCTCCTTGATACAAAAAGAGACACTGTCCCACTTAATCTGAGTCAGGTGGAGAGCCACCAAGGTGGTCATGAGAATATGGAGAATATGGCATAGATCCGGGAGACTGAGGGAATGGGGTTTGTTCACCCTGGAGAAGAGGCAGCCTGGAGGGATTTTACTGCTGTCTACTGCTATCTAATGGGAAGGCACACAGAAATCAGAGCCAGACTCTGCCTGGTGGTGGGCAGAGTCAGGATGACAGTTAATAAACACATCTTGCAACAAGGAACACTTAAATTAGACATTAGGAAAAGAATACCATGAATATGGTCAGAAAGTGGAGTAGGGCCCCATAGGTGTGTAGGCTCCACTGACAGAAATATTACAGGCTTTCTTGGTCAAGTCCTAAGCAATTTGATCTAAGCTGGTCCTTCAGGTGAAGTGTTGGAAGAGATCATCTCCATTTTAAGATAAAAATTACAAAATATTTTAGCATTAACAGTGGTTTATTTTTAAGCCAGGATATAAGGAATATTTTTTTCTTTCCAAATATTACTTATTTGGTTTAAATGTGGAAGAATGTCCTATCTAAGGAATTTATTGATCCTTTAGATATATTTTTTCTCTGATTTTACATTATTATCAGGTAAAAAACTGCAGTATATCAGTATAGACTTGAGTCCTTTCCCAACCCCCCAAGAGTAGGACCTGAACTGATGAATCAGAGATAGAAAAATATATTTTTCTGCTTTCATGCTATATGATGTTGCTAGGAATGAAGAAAAGTCCAAAAGGAGGAAGAATTAATTAATTGTAATAAACCCATGGTTTGCCTCTCTGTGTTTTCTGATCTCTAACCTATGCATAATGATTTTGGTTAAAACTCCCATCCTTTCTTTGTTGTCAAATATAAATACTAAAGTGGCCAATCAAAATATTGTAAAGATTATCAGTTTTACAATTCTACTAATTCCTTATTAAAACAGATGCATGCACAAAAGTAATAAGAGATGTAATAACAAGCACAATGAGAGGAAATACTCCAATTACCATGAGTATTACAGAAATTGAATAATAAAGCAAGACTGATGTAATCGAATAGAAAGAAAAAAAGGAATAACTTATGGTAGGTTAATACTAGGAAAACAACAAAAAATATTTCTTCTGTGTATTTAATGAATGGAACTCATTTCCAGTATCCTAAGTTTGAATATTATGTTTAATAAAAATGGATTTCTCTATAGACAGGGGCTTCATAACTTATTAATGGGGACATGAGTGCTTAAAGATTAGTCTTCAGTGCCTCTCTTTAATATCAGAAAGAAGCAAGTCTTTTTTGTTCCGTCCTGTATATGATTTTATGTGTTGAAGTTTCATTTTTGCATTTTTAAAAATTTATTTGCAAAATTAAAATGTAAACCAAATTCCATTGGTTAGACAATCAGCTTAACTGCTACCAATAGATCTTTATGAAATTGTTGGTGATCAGTAATGTAATAATGAACATATGTAAGGACATCTATGGAAAACTAAATCATTTTTCATGGAGGCATAAATTGCATCTTTCCATTAAAAAAGAGCACCTAAAACAGCTTAAAGTCTCAGTGACTGACCCATACTGAAAAACTCATGATGTTGTAATAATCTATTTCCCATATCACCTTCCTGAACAAGAAAAACATTTCAATCTTCTCTTTCATTTACTGTAACACAGTGGACAGATTCCAAAGCTGGTACAGAGAGAAGTAAACAAAAATAAATGAATAAGAAATATTTAAAGTTACACTGGGCTTCTGGGATGGTGGACACACACAGATACACACTTAAAAAAACCCCCAAAACTATCTAGAAAATTAAGTAGACATCTACTGGATGCATGATGTAATACAAAAAATATTGACCTAAGATGTATAAACTATCTAAGTTACCATAAATTTATCAATATTGCGTACAATCCTGAGCTTCTTCAGGTGTTCATCCATCATTAGAATAACCTTTTCAGGAGGAGAAAAATGGATATGTCAATGAACGTATCCTGACATTATCAGACTCTCCTAACTACCAATGAACTATCCTAACATTAACAAACATCAATGTGTTCTTTGCCCTTTAGGTCTGCTCACTCTTTAAATAGGAAAAATTCAATGAATAAAGAATTAATTGCTCTTGCATGGTTTTTACTTTGTACAGTGGCAGGAAAATAATTTCCTCCAGACTCTTCTGGTAATTGCAGGAACTACTAGACTTACCAGTAAAACTGAGAAGAAAAAGGCACAGGGTTGTTTGTCCTTTCCCATTTTCTTTTTATCTCAGTCCTGTGTCTCATTGAGCAGTGGATCCCCATTTTCTCTAGGCTTTTCTTTTCCTCAGGCTTGGAAAATGTTCCTCCATAGTTTATGAGCTACTTGACTCTGCTCCCGCTTCTTATTTTTCCCATCTCTTGTTTCCTTTTTATGTTTTTCAGGGGCTTGTTTCTCCATGCAAGTCTCCTGACAATATTTCTTGCTTTACTGCACATGGGGATAGCCTGTTCTTGAGTTTGGAGGAGCTGATTCTTGAAAAAACCCCAACTCTGCTGAAATTCCCTTATCCCCAGGACCATATCCCATAGGGTTCTGCTAAGAAGATGCCTGAACAGGCCAAATACGTAGTCTGAAGCTTAGAGCTCTGATTATGCTATTTGCCTTACTCCTTCCTCTAGAGATCACCGTCACAGTGACTGCTGCCAAACTTTATCCCACCTTTAATCCCCAGTGAGTTCTTCCTCGTTTGTAAGTGCCAGCTCCAACAGAGTTTTTTTCTCATCAGCTCCTCAATCACCTCAATGTACTGGTTTGATTGTGCAATGCTGTGTTATCACTGCAGCAATGCACTTTCTGAGGTCTCTCCCCATCAAATCACCCTGCACCCTTTGCTTGCCACCCTGGTCCACCACCTCCTCAATGAACTTTTGTCTGTCATTCTCCTCAGTGATTTAAGCATTTCCCACCAGACTGAGCAGCTTGTTGACAAAGATCTTTATGTCCCACTTTATCAGGTGGGTGCTACCTCTTCCCACCACAGTCCTGAAAAGTGGTAGTACAGATTTGAAGGCAAAATCTCCTTTTTCCACATCTGGTATGGAACCAAGCTTTGACTGTAGGATCAATCCAGTCCTCATAAAACCCTTTCCTAAAGCCCTTCAAAAGCATCTATGGGAACTGGTCTTGTTTAGTCTGGAGAAAAGGAGGCTGAGGGGAGACCTTACTGCGCTCTAAACTGCCCAACCAAAGGTTGGGGTGAGATGAGTGTTGGTCTTTTCTGGCAGGTAACAAGTAATAGGACAAGAGGAAATGGCTTCCCGAGTTGCATCAGTGGACGTTTAGATTGGATATTAGGAAACATTTCTTCACTTAAAGGATTACCAAGCATTGGAACAGGTTCTCCAGAGGAGGGGTTGAATTACCATCCTTGGAGATGTTTAAAAGATGTGTGGATGTGGCTCTTAGGGATGTGGTTTAGTGGTGTATTTGGCAGTGCTGGGTTAAGGGTTGGACTCAGTGGTCTTAAAGATCTTTCATAACCTAAACAGTTCTATGATTTCCTTAATTTAAGGACCGAGGAGAAAACCATCCAGGCTTCTACACTCTTGGCTCTTGTACTCAGTCACACTTGAAATTCTTCAGGTATCCCCAGGAAGTATCAGTGCACACATGGAAGAGCAGCAGTGGATGGGATTAGTCAGCCCTAGCAGCCTCTTCCCAAAGTCCCATACCTCACTGCTATAAAGCAGCAAATCTCCCTTGGGTGGAAATGATCTTAGCAGATTGGAGCTAATACTACTTTCAACTGCTGCTCAGCTCAGCCATGTTGGATGTTTTGTTTGACAGAACTCCAATCCCTTTATCTGCTACGAGGGCAATGCTGTGTTCTGTAGCTGCAGATCTGTAGGGGAAGAGGAGCTGAAGGAGACAGAAATCACAGGCTTCCAGCCTTGGTCATCATGGAATTTTTTTTTCCTATCCAGATATGTACAGATTCTGGTTTTGCCTCTGCCAGCTGGATTTGCAGGCTCTTGTGTCTGGAGGGTTTTGGTGAAAATCCAGTGAACTTTTCCTCAATACCTTTGGTCCTGTGAAGTCAGTCTATCTCCTGCTACAGCTTCTTTCCTTGGCAACCCAACCTATTCATTCATGGACATCTACTGCAGGGAAGGAGCCCACCCTACCCTCTGACCCCAGTACCAGTGGGAGGCCCCAGGCACTCCTGCAGCCCCAAGTCTGTGAGGCTATGTCCTGCGCTGGGTGATCCTTCACAGTGTCCTCTATCCAAGGACAACCCTATTGCTGCTGCACTGGAACTGTGCCCTGTGGCACGTCAACACCACCACTCAGCCCATCTGTGTTGCCCTCAGCAAAGCTCCTGGCTCCCCTTTTCAAGAATTGCCACCTCTGCTAGCTGCTTTCCCTGGAAACTGTCCTGAGCCAGGAGTTCTGCTGAACTCCCCCTGTGGCCTGCTGGAAGTGTGCTTGATCCTCCGTGATCAGGAGCTACTTGGAACAAATGCTCGACGCACCCTTTGATCAAGGGCATCTGGTAGAGCTTGTTAGAAGCTGCTAGAGCTTGCTGAAAGTCATAGGGCTGGGTAGGTAACCTTTCCTGTCCGTGACAGGCACCTTAATATTTCTCAGAAAATGCAAAGGAGTACCATGATGATCTCAAGACAAAATTCCCAAGGAGAATCCATTGGTTGATTTTAGATATGGGCTCTTGTACAGCTCTCTGAATTGAAACCAATTTATACTAAATCCTTTGCTTGCTTCCAGGGCACTAAAACTGTGAGCATTGGGCTGGAAGAAAATGGGGAAAAATTGTCAAAATGTACAATACTTGGATTACTTTGGCTATAGGGGTGCTAATAAATGTGCCTGGAATGGCTCTTTTGCATTGAACTCAGCCGGCACCAAATAGCTCATAGTCAAGCTACTAAACTCTTTTTCCCTCCAAAACAGGACAGCTATTTCCAGACTGAGAATGGTCCTTGGTCTATGCTCATTGCAACACTGTGCCTCAAAATTATTTCAAAGACCACTATTTGGCCTGGCTGAAAACTGTTGGACTGTTTTAATAGTTTAACAGTATGTATTATTAAGTTCCAATGTCTGTGAATATTCCTCACTACTATTTCCATTAAATATCTTTTGTACACCGTTCTCCAATGGCCGTAATCTCCAGTAACTCACTATTATGAGTTCACAGATCTGAACAGCTGCTGAGTGCTGTAGTCTCTTGAAGATGAGTTAAAACAGGATGGTGTAGTTGGGTCTGAATGCATCATGCACATATATTAAAACAAAATTGCAAGCTTTTTCCAGGATCAATAGGCACTAAGTCAGGTTTTCCTAACACAAGAAATGAGGGAAAATTTACATTACAGTATTTAGCAAAGCAGTACAGGATCATATGGGTAAGAAGTATATAGGCAATGTGCTTCTGGGTAACTTTTCTCAAGCAATGACACACTTTAGGACCTTGTTCTCACTTGCTGTAGAATTACTGGGAGATGTGAAAGCAGCTGCAGCCCTCCTTCACCATCAGCAGATGCAGGATGGCTGCAAGAAGATTGGCTGCTCCCCTTGGAAATAACTGCCAAATAGCAGCAGCTCTAGTCAGCTACTGCAGCCCTGAAATAGAAGTTCCATACCATGGCATCTTCTTGCTGATGCTTTTTATACACGGGTTTGAAATTGTAATGTTTTTTTCTCTTTCATGAAGAGGAAAACTAAGCTACAACATAGAATCATAGGATGGCCTGGGTTGGAAGAGACCTTAAAAATTATCTAGTTCTCCAAACCCTCTGCCATGAGTGGGGACCCCTCCACTAGACCAAGCTGGTCAGAACTCCATCCAAATTTGTCTAAAAGACTTCCAGAGATGGGGAATCAACAACTTCTCTGAACAGCACTGGAAGTTATTTATGGGCTATTAAGAACTTTGGAAAAAACTCAGCCATTTTCAGAGGCTTATAGAATTAATGTTAATACAACAAATTTGTTACCATATTAAATGAGTTTAGTCTAGAGCACTTGTAGAGTTATCTTGTTGTAATCAAGGATTTCTTGCAAACTCACTTAGAAAGCTTCATATCTAGAAAATGAATTGTTGCCTGTCTGTGAAACAGCTAAATAAAATAAGCTAAATGAAGTTATGAAAACGTGACACATACATAGAATCATCATTTATTTGGGTGAAGAATAGAGGTAGTTTAGTTGTAACTTATAAGTGAAACCCTGGAACTGGTGAAGGTGTGCACAAAAATCCCTCTGTTGCCACTAGATTCAGAGTATCACCCTGTACACATGATGGAAATAAATAAGAAACAAATCTTAGCTCAATGGTTAAAAAATCCATTTGGATCATCACTCTTTAAGAAAAGTTACCATAAAATCCTACATTATTAATGTAAAAAAAGTAAACTTGACATAAATTACAAGATGGGGCTCACCTGCTTTTCTGCTGAAACATAATTTCTCACCTACCAGTTAAATTCAATGCAGATATTTTTACATCATGCATATTTTTGGCAGAAAGTGCTATCTTTGTCTTAAGAGTATATAGGCCACTAGACCTGATCAGTTAAGTTTGCCTAGTACAAAAATTATCTAAATGTAGTAATTGATGATGTATAAAAGAGGCTGTTTAAGAAAAAAAAGCAATTGATTTTTTAACAACAGGGAGAGCAGCTCATGTGTTAAATCTGCCAAAAATTCTGCTTGTTGCTTGTCAATACTGACACACATATTTCCGATTAAAAATTTATTATAATAAGCACAAAGCTGAGTTTTCTCCACTGGGGGGACTGGAGAGAAATGCACATACAATGTAGTCCATGCAATCATGTCTATAAGGAGTGCTTTAGGTAATGCATAGCCTTCCAGACATCCCATTCATTAATGTTTCTGAAAAAAACTATTCTGCAAAACTGACTACAGAATGTATCAGACAAAATTGAATTTCAAAGTAAAGAGAATTTCACTGCAAAGCCAACAAATAATGTCTTACATTTACCCTCAATTACAGCACCTGATGACACCATCAGTTCATCTCCAGCACGTGTGTATGAACAAACAGGAACACAAGACTCTTCCTAATCAGATTCTAACAAGATATGGGTCTTAACAAGACACAACAAAAACTTTATGGAGAGGTCCTATGAAATTTAATAGAATGAAGCCAGCAGTAGGTTTTATGGAATTTTAATGAAGAGTCAGGATATGCTCTTCTTAAAATTAGCAGAAAAACTATTCTGTATTTCAGAATGTTTTAAGAGGCTATAGAATTTCCAAGGCATCATAAGCAGTGTTCAAAATTATAAGTATCTTACAGACATTGATAATTGTGATAATATTGTACTCATTTTTAAATAGTTAAAATTTGGAAAAAGTATCTACTTTGTTAATTAAATATTAGAGAATTTTTCCATAAGTTGTAACATTACCAGGCTTAATTTTTCTAATGGGTCACTGTTTTTACAAATGTATTAGAGTTGAACTTAACTCAGAATAAGTTTTATCTACAAGATATACTCAAGAGATTGTCTATTTTTTTTCTATTCTTTAATTATTTGTTTTCTTAAAGAAGGGAAATAGAGATAGTAAGCCCATTGTCATTCTTAGAGGGCATTACTGGAAAGTGAAGCCTCATCCAGATCAGACTTACTGACATGTGCAATGCTGACAAACTGAAAGTGGTGACTCCACAATTGTTTTTTTTTTTTTGTTTTTTTTTTTTTTTTTTTTTTTTTTTTGTTTTGTTTTTTTTTGTTTTTTTCATTTCCTGAGGTGGAAGGAACAGACACCATAATATAAATCATCATGATTACACTGTAACAATAAAAAGTTTCTGTCCCAGGAGAACCACTTGTCTTTTTTGTAACATCTTGTTATCCAAGACTGAACTTAAACTAGATAAATTAAATGAGATACAATGACAGAGTAAGTAAAGCTGAGGGAAATAAACCAGTTTTTTCTGCCTAGCCCTATCTTAACATTTGTCGAAATTAACGTGGGGAACTGGGACTACTTTTAGAAGCGAAAATTTTCATTCCATATTGTCATAGTGAAGGAAGGGGTGGATGTATCATGAGAGGGACAAGCCAAGAGCTGAGAGTGACCCCTCATAGTCTGTTCTTCAAAATGGAGCAGGGTTGCTGAGGTGAGACTTTCCCTTTTTTAGTGCACCAGCATTAGACTGAAAGAGCATTTAAGGATTGCAGGGCTGCATGAGGCCTCTGTCACATTTGGCACAAAATGTGCCAGTGAAAAATTACATTCAAATAAGTGAAACAAAAAATTGCAGTAAGCAAACTTCTCCACTGCAGCTGTAACCTCCTAGACACTCCAGGCAATAGTGACTATTGCAGTTTGATATATCTCTTGCTTATTGAGGTTCCACACTAGAGACTCCAGCGACAGCTTAACATTTGTGTGGGTGGAACAATAATCATGTTTTTGGCATTTACAAAGCTCTTCACTTCTGCTTCACTTAAACAAAGTGAAAGCCAATTACAAAAGCACCTCAGAGGGGTAAGCAATGGGCCACTCCTCTGATTTAAGGAAGGGGAACCAAATCTGCATTCACAAAGTACAGAAAGTGATTAGGAGTTTTAGGGTCTGTCTGTTTGCCTCCTTCTCTCACAGTGGGATAAGTTGCTAGGAAAAATCACCTTGCTCTGCTTTGAGGTCTGATGATTTCATCAGCTATGCTGCTACAGGAGAAACTCAGGGACCTGAAATCAAGTTTCAGCAGGTAAGGTATCCTTTTCAGTCTATCTTTCGTTTAACTCCCAGGAACTCCCTTGCACCCTAATGCACAGTTCTTAAATATACCACGAGTAGCTCCAGAATACTCATGTTTAAGCTGCCTCTGCTGTACTTCCTGTGTGCCTTTGGCTGGAGGGTTCTGGATGTAGTACAGTTTTAATAAAGTTTATTTTTTATAGCTTTTTTAGTCCACACACAGTCCAAAACTGGAGATCAAAAGAGGCTTGTGTAGATGCTCTGAGACAGCAGCTGCTAAATCATCTTTTGCAACTGGATCCATTAGTGAAGTTTTATTTTATCTATTGTTGCTCTCATTCTCCAGTTCATGATAGCCACCAGTTTCCTTCCAATTTGTTTTAGCTGTAAATATAAAACAGGAAAAAGAAAACAATTTTGCCTTTGTGGCACACAGTGAATTTGGCCTTGTATATACAATATATTTTAAACTAAATTCCCCTAGAAGCTAGCAATTAGCAGATGTCAATGCCCAGTTTACAAGTAGAAGCCAAAACAAAGACTAGAAACCTTCACACCAACAATCTGGATATTAAATAGGAAAAAAAATCTTCCAACCACAATACCTCTCTTTGTTTCCTAATGTGTTTGTAGCAATGAGGATTCAATTGGAACAGCTGTGCAGAAAAATCAGATTTTTATCAATTTGGCGTCTGTCTAGGAAAAATACAACATTGAGACTTAAGAGTAGAACAGGGCAGGCAGCTTTATAGCACTAGCTCTGCAACGAATGACACTTAGAACTGCTTTGCATTACAAGTTAGCTGGGAGAATACTGAATCCCATCATGGGATTAATTGCATATTCATTGCTGGAGGAGCACTTCTCTCTCAGAGAAGGGAGCCAAACCCTGAACATCACTGGGCTATGCACTGCATGATTCATTAGAAACTTCGAGGCCTCTAAGTATTTAGTCTAACATCTTATGGACTCTCACAGTGGCTGATGCCATTAAAATCCCTGACTTGCTGTGTTGCTCAGATTGCAAAGGAATTTGGGAGGTCTGTAATCTTAAGCCATGCTCGATGCAGGGTCCACACTGAATTCACACCAGATGCCTCAGGGTTTAGTATGGTTAGATTTGGAAAACTGCAACCTCTCAGACAACCATTTTTAGTTATTACCATCATAATTTTTCTTCTTATATTCAGTCAAAACCACTCTCATGTAAATTTATGACCATTGTTTCATATTTCAACTCTTAACCTTAGCAAAGAAGTCTTGATTCAGCAAACTTCTCAGTAAGCCCCTCATAGGTGCCAAAGTTCCTATTAGGTTCCCTGCAGTGATCCTTTTCCAGACAGAACAAGCTCTGCTCCTTCAGCCCCTCCTCACAGCACAAATGTGATCCAGCCCCAGCTGTCTTGGTGGCCCTCTGCTCAATGTGCTCCAGCTGATCAAAATTTTGCCAGTATTTGGGTCCCCAAATTGAATGCAACATTCTACATGTGATCTAGAAAACAGAGAGTACATCAGAATGATTGCTTCTCTCATGTACTCACTACAGTCCTCTTAATACTACACAGAATCCTATTGGCATTTAATGCTGCCAGAGCTACAACGGTTGGTCTCAGTGATTTTCTACTCCTTCAGGAGCCTTTAAATAGCTTTTAAGAGGGCTTCACCCATGATTTTCCTGGGATTGAAATCTGTCTAATGATAGTTTTAAAATTAAAGTTCTGCTATACAGTGTAGAGCAAAATGAGAGATGAAATTAATGTAGGTAAAGGAAACAGTCCTTCTTTTTTCCAGCCTCACGCAGCTAGTTAGCACTTCATAAGTATTTTAAATCTTGCTTTCCTTGACACTTGCAGGTCATGTCTGCAAAATTTAGCACAACACTAGACCTTTCTTCCTTTTAAAAGATCAAGATAATTTTATTTTGTCAGATGCGGATTTTCAAATTGCGACTCTCTAAGCCTTGGAATATTTACATTGGTCTTTTAGGAACAACATTAATGTTTTTCTTTTAAAAAAGAGGCAACGAGGAAGGTTATTTTTTGTTACAAATTAATAGGAAATTTATCATGTCAGAAGACCTGAATTCATTTTCATTTTGTATTTTTATAGAGTACCCAGATTTTTAATCTTTAGGAAATTAGGTAAAGCAAGAATGAAGTAAAGCCTCTGCAACATATTTTTCTGATTTCTAAGATATGAGAAATAAAAAGCTCTTGGCTCATCTCCCTGGTACGCTCCTTCAGAGTTCCTGTGCCTATAGTATGACTATTTAAGGTTTTAAAATGGTAAATATTACTTACACAAATTACTTATACAGAAGTTTTGAAATTGTTGCCTTTAATATTCAAAGTGAATTCCCCCCCCAGGAGTTCCTCCAGATCATTAATTACACCTGTCAATAATTCCTGTCCCTCTATGTTTGCAATGTCTCTTTTGAGATTATGTCCCTACAAATGTTCTACATGTATAAATAAAAAGTTTATTGAATACATATTCTCAACTATCTATTTTAAGATGAGAAAAAGCACTTACTTCAGCTACATATTAATTAGGACCACTCAACTGTACAAAAATTCAGAGTTTCAAAATACGTTTCATTTCGAGAAAAAAAATCATAAAAATTGTTATTTAGCAAACATGCTAATAATAATTGTGATTAATAACAATAATAATTCCAAATGCTACATTGACAACTCGGGTAAGTTTTTAGTTAGCTGTAATATACAAGTATGATTAGCAGATAAAAATGTGAAATAGTTCCCCCAAAATATTGTTTTGCTTAGTGCTTTTTTGTACCTCCCCAGGAGAACATTGAGTAGTTGTAAAAGCATTGTCATTATATGGTAATTTTATATAATCATTTTAAAAAATTCTTTCTTACTTGGGAAGAAAACACTCAATAAATCTTTTCCAAGCAGCACATTCTGGTCCTGGAGTTCACATCTTTGAGATCCAACGTTTTCTACCACCCCTCCCTAAAATATGCAACCACTTCAAGTCCACCTCAGCTCAACACAGCACACCAACTGCAAGTCATTTTTAGAGAAATTGAGCAGTAAGGAGCACATGCAGAGTTGTTTGACTGAATGATGACTGTAGGGGCAGGAAAATGTTTTTATGTCTATATATAATATTTTTATATATATTATACATATATGTGTAAGGTTGTAGGTTGGATAAGACTGAGAAACAGGAACTGCCAACAAGGGCACAATTTTTTGACTCAGATTTCTCTTGATCTTGAACTTAGTTAAAATTTTTTGCAACTTCCAAACATTTTAAAAATACTTAAAATTTCCGTTTAAAAAGTTAGTAAGATTGGGGAACCTCCACCTATGGATATATTTTAATCTAATGTCAAAGTTACCCCTTCTCTGAGCTGGAGTTTGGACATCACTCTCTGATTTCTCATGAGTCATGATTCCATGTGACCATTCAAATGGAATTGATAGAGACCTTTAAACTGATTTCAGAAGAATTTGACTTAAGCAAAGAAAGGCAGGATAGAACCTTAATTTGGATAGAAACAGACATGATCCATGTCATACATCTGTGTATTATGCTGGTTGACACTTGAAAATGAGGGACAAAGAATACAGTTTGTTTCATCTCACCATAAACCTGAGCTTCTTGAATTTTAGAAATCGGTTGACGTTACCAATGTCTGAAGACATTGCTTCATTGGTATTGAATTGACAATTCAATCGGAAATAGAAGAGAGGCATGTTTGATGTGAGGGATAAATATATTTACAGAACATGAAGACCCCTAAAAGTGCAATTCACATGAGGAACGCAGCTTTGGAACATTTGCAAGCATTCTAATAGTTTTATCATATATACTCATTTTTCTTTCTCTCATTAATGCTAGCAGCAACTTTCAGATCTTCTACTCTGTACAACAAAAAGCTAATTATATGTGCTATTGGCAGGCTGCTACCTGTAGCAATTAATTTAGACTCTCTACTGATTTATGAGTGTTGTCTCTGTGCACAGAGTTATGATGCACTTAAAAATCTTAATTGATTAAATCAAATAGGATAGATAGCTTTAATTCAGCAAAAATAGTTCATAATATTTAAAGTATATCTGAGTTCTGAATAAGTTTAAAAGCTCCCTGAATAGTGTATTAATTAAAAAGAAAGGAAAATAAAAACAAAAAGGAAAAAGAAAAGTGTAATGGCAGTGTAGTTCAAGATATGAAATCTTGCCTTGATATTCCAGGATTAGATTGCATAAAATGGTCTTTCATTCCAGTATAGAGGAATGAAAAAAGATACATCAGCAATATTGTTAATTATGCATCAGAAAGCATTGCCCTTCTCTGACAGTGTCACTGACTAACTGTGGCTTTGCATCAGGCGTCAAGACGACACTACAAATACGTGAATGGATGCTTGGGAAAGTGCACGAGCTAAGAATTTGTCTGGAAATTCTTTTTCACTAACATGGTTGTGTTTCCATATGACCAGAAAATAACAATGAATCTATTATACTGCCTGGGTGTCTACATGATAGCTCAATTATTTATACATTGGCCATTTGTATCTTATTAACTTCTTTTTTTTCTTCACTTTTCACTTTTTTCGATTCAAGATTTTTGGGAGGCCTTCTATTACATGCAGAAGACTGAAACTCTGGTTTCTACGTACTCTCCTTCAGTAAATATTTATGCATTATATATACATAAGAAATCCTACTAGCACAATATATTATTTTATTTTATAATGATGGACACTGTGAATCAACATAATTGATCATTGATGGGATTATCATGCTTAGTTTTAGAATGACTTTCAGTGATCAGTATAACTCAAAGCAACTGCATTGGAGAGCAAATCTAGACTTTAAAGCAGAAAACAATGCTAAGGCAACGTATTCACAATTACTGAAATGCTGGTACATACAGCATAAGGGAGATATGATGTAGCTGCCTTGCAGTTTGACTAGACTCCCAAGTAATAATCTGTTTTCAAAATTCCAGTCTTTTTTTTTGTATCCATATGGTTATTATGGTCTGTCTCTGAAAGCTTTAATGTTGTGAGGGCATTAAATTCAAATTTATTTATATTTTAAAATCAACAAGATTAACATTTAATGAGGAATATTTATGAAAGTATCCTTCAATAATTCATCATGCAATTGTATGTTATGCATAATATTTACACATAATTTGTGTAAATATTGCTTTTATTTTTTGCTTTTACAGGCAAAGAACCTTATTGGGACATAATAGCTCAGAAATCTGGAAGAAGTGTACCAATTTTTATAGACAATAAAGGAAAAATACCTGGCAAACTGTAAACACTGTAGTCCATATTTATTACATGCTGACACTTTTATTTGGGGGCCAATGGTGCATTTCAAAAGTGATTTTAACCTTCCAAGGAGTAATAGGAAATCTCTCAACAGTCCTATGGCCTGTGAGTGTAAAAAACCCCAGGATTTTATTCAGTGTCTCTAGGTGTGATTGTCCTGTAACAAGGTTGAACTTTCTGATGTTTTTCAAAAGCAGAAGGCATAGAAATGCAGGGTAACATGCAGATTTGCTCTAAGATTTATAGAAATTTCTTTGCCAGAGAACAGACAGATAATTTGAATCTCATGTATTTCCTACCCATAATTTTTATGGACTAGTATTGTATTTGAATTAGATATTATTTAAAATGCATTGACTAGACAAGCATAAAGGAACAATCTGATTGATGCTATTTCCTCACAGTGTACTGAATACACCATCACCATTATGATGACTGGTATTTTAAGCAGACAGCTTTGTGGACTCTGCAGCTGGAAAGAGCTCACAGTGGGAGCAGGTGACACTCAGCTAAAACACTTATGTTGGCTGCCTGGAGATTGGCTCCAGGCACGATGCTGGGCTGTGTCCTGTAATCCAGGCAATCCCCATTTCTCTTAAACAAACTGGGCAGGAAAAACATGACAGGAGTAAATGTAGCAAAAGAGCAAACAGAATGTCAGCAGGACTACTGGCAAAGACAAAATTACAATATTTGAAGAGGAAATTTAAAATGTCTAGCTCACTTCCAAGTTAATAATCTATATCAATCTGCAATCAATCACTGACCTATCTTGGATGCCTACCTTATCAAACTTTGCAGAATTAAATGTTCTATATTCTTTTAAAATACAACTGAAGGAGTAAACTGTATCTGTATTCAATGTTTAGTTCTTACTAGACCAGGATTCACTTTTCTTTATCTCAAGATGATGAAGTGTACATTTCTCACCACACAAAATGTTCTCAGTTTATTGTTCAAGAAACGAGTGCATAGGATGAAAGCATTTGCAGGCCTATCTGCTGAGACATCCATTACGCATAAAGAGAAGTCAAGAATCAGTAATTTAGAAAGAAAGATATAAACACCTAGATAATATACAAAGTACTTATGAGAAAGAAGAGCCTTGTATTTGATTCCAGCAACAATGGTAGGTTTTAAGTCCTTTTTTTCTCCATTGAGATGCAGAGAGCTTCTGACCGTAATATTTGTGTGTGGAGGGAGAAAAAGGCTTTGATTAGAATTCAGTAAGTCAGAATCCACAAAAGACACGAGTTTGAGGCAAAACTCTCAGATGTCATCTCCTTTTCAGCTTTCTACTCAGATTACTCAGATGATTTTCTTGAGAGATTTTTTCCTTGATACATGGTATACTAAACCAAAAGATTTACAGGAGTATGGAGATATGGAGTATGGGCACTTCTATAACCTCCAGATTTACAATGTGATGAGATCTTGCAAGGTATTTTACTAACTTTTATTTTTTTCATCTGCATTTCCTACAAACACAATAGTCACCATTAGATCCAGTGACGTGTGTTACACAATCAGGAAAGAGCCAGCTAGATCTTTTCACCTGTGAGTCTGAGAGAGCAGACTTGTGTAGTGAGTTTATGGAAATTTTTCCTGACCTGGTGTTTCTGGCAACATATATAATGCAGGAAAATGACATGCTTCTAAATCACTAGCCTCAAAAAACTTTTTTTTCCCCCTCTATCTCAGTGATTTTCTTACTGTGATGATTAAATTTGAATTTGGTTTTGGACCACTTATTAACACAGAGTCTAAAACTTTTCCTCAACTTCCTTATGGTTTCAAGAAGATCCATTGATCCATTGCAAGACTCTTCCCCACACCATAAAGCTAAGCCCAGAGTACTGTCCAAAGGACTTATTACCACTACAAAAAGCCTGTCATTTTCCAAAGTATTGTGATTTCTTTTCATTTTCCCCAACAGTCCATAACAAGAATAAAAGCTGAAAATCTATTTTACACAGAGGGTGGTGAGGCACTGCAACAGTCTGCCTAGGGAAGTTGTGGATGCCCCATCCCTGGAAGTGTTCAAGTCCAGGTTGAACGGGGCCCTAAGCAGCCTTACCCCATCTAGTCGGTTGCATCCGTGTATGATGGAGAAAAAGGAGGATGGTTGGAACTAGATGACCTTTAAGTTCCTTTCCAACCCAAAGCATTATATGATTCTACAATGAAATGGGAGATTTTCTTCCTATTAATCCTGAAGAATCAATTGAGAGGACTGGCCAAGAAGACTGTTTTTTTCCCCAGAACTATTATCACTATCTTATCACAAGAGTGGCTAGAAAAGGGGTAAGAGATGCCAGAAGTGGAAGAAGTTTACCAAAAAGCCAACTATCATAAAATACTCCAAGTCTAGAAAAACACCAAGGCCATGCTGGGCCGTGATAGAGATATTCTGTTAAGATGTAAAGAAGATGTTGGAAAACTGAAGCTGGTTTGCTTCATGCTGAAACATGAATGCCTGAAGTCTCTTTATATGCATCTGAGGATCCCTAAAGCTTATGGGTCCTCAGTGTCAGTTTATGTACTACCTGATGCTTCTGACAGTTACACTGAGATTCTGTTATGGACCATGAGAACTGATTAAATTCTTAACAGAACTCACACAGAGACAGGATAGACTGTCTGAGAAGTCTGAGTTTAAGGAAATGTTGATACCTTCACAACATGAGGCTGTCTCCCAGAACTGTTTTTAAAACATGATGTCTTAATAACCTGTCCTTATCTGGGGTAACTTAAGTCCCACTGCAATGTCCCTATCCAAACAATTTTCTTTCCTTTGGCCTTCAGAACTTTGGCTAATGCAAGTATCAGGTTAATGAAGAGCTTAAGAAGAAAAGGAGTGCAGATATGTATAGCGGGGCGGGTTCCGGCCAGCCCTGCAGCCGCCCGCTATAGGTGCCACACGCTAGAAAGCAGGGCATGCAGCCACGTGGATTCTTGAGCAGTGTGAGTGGGAAACATGATCAAATGGCGTAGGAAGAAAGCAGGGCTTCGACCTGGGTACTGCAGGGAGGTGTTTATTCCATGACACGTACCCAGGAGACCGCGATTGGCCCGGGAAACCTGGGGTTTTACAGTGGGGTGGGTACCATAGGTGGAGACAAGGCTCTCCCAATGGGATTACAGCAGGGGTGGAGTGGAACACCTGTCTGTTAACAGGGGAACGAATGGTGAGAGACATGGGGAGGGGTTGCTGAGCCCCAGCCAATCCCTCGATGCTCTCCCTAGAACCTTCTGGAAGGCAGGGAGAGGCTTGGACAGAATTGACAGGTGCCAGGGGCAGGGTTTACAGAACTGACAGGTGGGGGGGGAATTGGAGTGAACCAAATGGGGAAAAACCAAAGGGGTAAATGGAACAAACCATTGAACAGAATAAAAACCTCAAATATAAAACGTAATATAAAAAACCTGAAAAATTAACCACCACAGATATGTGCAGATTTATACCTTCCTGTGGTACCATGGAGAAGCCCTTAATTTTACAGGGTTTAATAATCCTTGTTCTTCAGTTGGGAATCAAATGTCTATGAATAGAAAGGGAATCTAGGCAAATTTTAAACAATTTCTGTGAGTGAGAGTGCTTTGGACATGGTAGAAATACATAAAAAAAAAAAGAAGGCTAAAAAAGTAAGGAAGAATTTGTGCGTGCTTAAGTTTGGAATTTTACCATATACAAGTGTGCCTGTGTTGAGGGTGGAATGGACTTCATGAGAGGAGAGATAGATGAGCATCCATTCATCATTCTTATCTCTAATTTTATTCAGCTTATTATCTTATGACTGGGTGGAGTGCAAGGAATCACTTTGATGTTTAAGGTGCAGTCTTTCAGAGGAGAAAAATAGGTCTTTGCCTGCCTTCTTGAATGCCATCTACTGTGGCAGTAGGTGGGTACCAATTTCTGAAGTACACACCTCAGAGTGAGGGGCGTGGTGTGGTATTGCATTCACTTTGAGGAAGTATATGACTTCTCCCTCAAAGTCCCTCACTTTGATAACAATGACTGGAAGACCTGCTCAGATTTTTTTCTTCCTGTATTCAATCTTTTTATACCATTATTTTTTAAGTCTCTTAAGAAAGAAACATTCACCCTTCTTGTTGTGATATAATTGCTTACAATTCAGTACTTCTATTGAGACTTTTACACGACCTTCATCATAGAAAGCAACTTAGAGTTATAAAAGTTCTGGAGTCTTTTTTATTGCTAAGAATATCGATTTTCTAAAAAAGTTGAAGAAATTATGAAGAAAGAAATGTATTTTTTTGCAATGAAATGTACCCAGATATTCCATGGCTTTAATTTAAGTATGGATTATTTATCTCCCTTGTCCTTCTGCATAACTATACACAAAGTCAGATATATGAATAAAATACAATACAAATTGGTTTGTTTTCTATTAAAATATTTATTCTCTCCAAACTGATTAGTTTAAGTCTTTATACTTCAGTTTCTTTTTCTTATAGTCCACATCTATGATACTTTATCTGTTTATTTTTCTCCTCTCCACTGATTTGCCTCAAGGCTGGCTGAAGCTATAAATATGTGCCCAAAACACACGAAAATCAGTCTTGTCTTTATGTGGAGGTGAAGCATCTGAAAATAAGAAAGCTGTGCAAGAACTGCTCACCTTAGTCAGCAAAACCTGACATTTTTGTAAGAATCATCCTTCACTCAAGTGCTATTGACTTTAATTTATCTCCAACATTTTCCCTGAGACTCATAACACAGTAAATTGCTTTAACACAAAGAATGCATCAGTTTTTCTTGAACTCTTTAAATCCGTTAACCCATCTTTATGATGATATAGTTTTCCCAGGAATTTTGTACAAATCAACTTTTTATAACATTAATTCCTCAATCTACCTTTGATAAACTGTATCTTTGCTTAGTTAGAGAGCCTTTGTACATCTTACTCCTACTGCAATTTCTGACATTACTCATATTTTGCACCTTAGTGTGAACATAATAGAAAATAGATAAATAAAATACAAATAAAACACAGCAGATTTACACCAAGTCCATGCTTATTGCAAATCTGAAGGAAACAGGGAAGAAACAATGCTGACTTCGGTGTGTATTTATGGTGCACAAATAAAGTGCAAACACTCAAATTTATAAAACCCAACATTTGCGCTCTATCTCTGCTGCATGTCATCTGCCCTAAGCATGCCTTAACAGTGAAAACACGTCAAGTAGGGCAGCAAAAATTTAGGCATATGGTACTAAAGGCAACCTGGTTCAGGAGCTTTCCCTATGCTTTCTCTGAATCTCTCCTGAGCACTATCTAATTGTCATCACTTTAAAAAGTACTTATTTGTGGGTTGTTTTGTTGTTGTTGTTGTTGTTGGTTTGGTTTTTTTGGCCTGCTTTGGTAACATCAGACCAACAAACTGAGGGCTAAAGGTCTTGTGATATGTCTCAATGTTAAGCTTTGGCAGCACTCTTCCAAACCTTCGCATTCTGAGTGGGAAACAAATTAATATTAGAGAAATTTGAGTGGAGTTACTCAATTCAAGGTTCCAAGTGGATATTGGAGGTGGAAGACTGACTGTTTGTTTGCAGACCAAAACTATGGGCAGATGGTCACACAAATCTATGCTCCTTGCAGCAGTAAGAAAACTGATATTTGTAAGAGCAAGCTCTCTCTGCTCATGCAGCACAGCAGATGTCTGCCCTCTCCTGCTCCTTCAGCAGCAGTTCTGTGCACCAGCTGTTCACAAAGAGGTCCTGATGAAGCATTGAAGTGGGGAAAGAGCTAATTCCTGCATGCACCTGTCTTCAGAAAAAAGCTAAATGTGCCAAATATAGTATATTTTATCTACAAAATATTACTTCATTTTAAATTATACAAGCAATGTCTTTTTATTAGTACCTTAAAAGAAGGCTCATAAGAAGATTAGAAATATTATATTTTTACACAAATATGAAACATGCTGATCACTTGCTTTTCACTCGTGCTTTTTTTTGACAAATACATTCTATCCACATTTGTAAATGAAATATAGGGGATTTCATTTCAAGAACAGGTTTGCTTGCTTTCTTCCTTTAAGGGTTTACGGTAATTTTTCCATTTTTTTCTCATTCTTTTCAGCTGGATCTGAAATATTTTCTTTTTTAATTTGTTGATTTCTCTTGGAACTAAAGTGGCCTGAAACGTGATCATTTTTCAAATTCATTTTGATATTGGAGGCTAATTTCTTGGAAAGCAAAAAGACTCAGGATAGAGGCAAGAGGGAAAGGGGTGAATCAAAGTGAAATCAGTTGCTTTTGCATAGATTTTGTTCATAACTGACTAAAACCATAACAGTCTGCCTGGTTTACCCTTGAATGTGCAAGTGATAGGGCCATTAATTAAACAGGTACTTAGAGCTTAAGGCTATGGGAGACCTTTAGATCATTTCTG
Organism: Hylia prasina; assembly: GCA_013397195.1. Taxonomy (NCBI): domain Eukaryota; kingdom Metazoa; phylum Chordata; class Aves; order Passeriformes; family Sylviidae; genus Hylia; species Hylia prasina. Next base: position 156,540 of record VYXD01004356.1, on the reverse strand, counting down.
ACTTTGTGTATTCAGTAGATTAACTCACACTCAGAAATTCCTATAGGAATCCAAATGACTTTGATTAGACTTGGAGATTATGGTCTTCAAAATATTGAACAGCTAAGCCACAGCAAACTATGAGTGAGACAGAGGTTCCACCAGTTTCTGATGAGATACTTTAAGATATTTGCACTTTGCCCAGGATTCAGTAGGTAAAAACATTTCAAAAAATACTACCAAACTGAACAGAAAGCAAGTTTCTTTGTTTTTCTGATTGTGGCTTTGAACCGGAGAAAAAGATTCACTGACCATTCACTTGAAAAAAATATTCTACTGCAGAACAGAGTCCATCCTTCCCAGTCTTTCATCTTGAGGTAAAGACTGACACATTACAGCTGGTAACAACCTTTATCTTTCTCAAGAATGCAAAGTAATATGAAGTTAGAATACTTCTGAACATGTGTACATTATTAAGGGGAACAAACAACCTCCCTCCCCACCCCCCCAAACCCAAAAAACCCAAACCCCAAACCATAACCAAACCCCTTCACATCCTGACTGTCATAGAAAATTATGAAAACCATGTTGGTTTTAGACTTTTGTTACAATTTTCTTTTCTACAGACATGTAAGCATTAATACAGGCTCTTCTCTTCTGCAGCCCATCAAAAAATGGAATTCCAATCATATATGTCCCAGTCCCACAAAGAAATCTCAAATCCCGAATTTTTCCTTCTATCCTTGCTATTCCTTCTAGAAAACTGCAGAGTATTCTGTGCCAGTTTGTTTAAATTCAAATGCATTTTACCTGATTGTGGAATGCCTTTGTCAGATGTCTCTTTCATCAAAAAAGTAAATGCATGCAGTGACAAGGCGTTCATCCACCTTCTCTTTTGTAGGCTGAATAACTGGTGATACTGAAGCCTCTCACACTAAAGGTTACTTTTGCATGATTTTCATGGCCTGGCTTTGCTCTCACTTTCCTTACATATGGTGTGGTAGTAGATCTCCTAACCTCTGCACATTCCTGCATCACCCATGATGTGATTGGATGTGACCTTGAATGGCAGCACCAGCACCACTCTCAGGTTCAGTCTGAAGAAGTGTTTATTACAGACAGTGGCATGAGTTCTGTGAAGGAGCAATGCTAGCTGGTCAGGTCAACTCTGTTTCCTGTCCTTAGGACATCATAAGGAAAAAGGAAACACACAGTGTCACTACCCTAAGCTACCTTACCTTTTTCTCAAAGTGCAGCTTGCAGTGTGCTGGAGAGCTAACAGTATGGATGACATTTCTGAGCTTGAGCCTGTACCTGGGCTCTATTTCTTTCACTGTTGTAGACACAGCCTTTCATTTTTTCTTGTCAGCAAAGGACACCTACTTTTTGGGGTGTCTCTTCCCTTGGACCTGCTGGGAAGTCCCACACTTTATTTTCAGGCCTTGAAACGAGTCAGCAACTTGCTGGAAAAATTACCTGGTACTTCGCTCTGAGCCGTATGATAATTTTATCATTAATCTGCAGTGCATATTCTTCAGGTATAGGGGAACTTTGAAATAGAAATGATGATAATATAGCCAGTGGCAGTGAAGCCAGAAATAGTTTAAAATGCAGATTGGATTCAGTGGTAATAGTCAGGGATATGATGACACTAAAGTTCGTTAATATCCTTATTCATATTATTATTCTTATTGTGAATAGTCACATCACCTTAGAAGTCTCCACAAGGAGAGAAGTTAATGGAGCTATCTGACCATTCTGGATGCATCTAAATTTACCAATCAGGAACTGCAAATTATTACAATAGATATGACAGCAACATTTCTTACTGTCTGGGAGAGGAGAAGGATTGGAGAGCACCAAAATATGTAACATTATGAGCAAGACATTTGAAAAACAAGCATTTTCTTTTCCGGGGGTTTTAAAAATTGTTCACACATATGTAGTTGCAACTTTTTATGGTATTGGGAGCACTCCTAAATGTATTTTTCTCAAATGAGAGTTTATAACTTAATCATGCAACATTTCAAGGATTGTGTGGAATATTTTTCTGGGAGCTTTTTAGTTGTTTATCTATTCTATTCTATTTTGTCTAATCTGTTTTAGGACATCTAGTCCTTTAACCTGTTTTTAATCTGTGCAATCACTCTAGAAAGACAGCTATATTAGACACAGGTCATACCATGAATATAACAAAATTAGGGAGTGGGTTTAGGATTGTAATTTATGCTTTTAATTTAAGGTTGTAACAGCTCTATGCTCCTTACAGTATCCTATTTTAGAAGGACAGAAGCAGTCTCTACTTTCCTACTCCTGCTGTGCCCCACTGAGCCACATGCTCTTCTGACCAGGATAAGTGCAGCTGCTACACTTTGGCAATGTTGTGTGATAGAAGTGAGAATGCAACCAGAGTTACCAGGTAAGTAAAAATTTTGTATTTAAGGTGATTGAGATAAAAAGACTACTAATTGGGTTGAAAATCATAACTCATTCTCCCCATGGAAATCTTCAGTACAAGGAGGAGCAGCTGATCTGAAGAAGAGCATTAGCCAGGGGTAGATTATGCTAATGATCATTACAAAGTCAGTCTTAAAGGAATTGTCCCTGGAAGATGCTAGGGACTAAAATTAAATCACTCTGAGATACCAGCAGAAAGTGAAGATACATGGCATCAGTTTTCCTCTCACAGAGCTTTCCTCTTCTGAAGGAGAATCCTGAATGTTTTTTGCAGTTTTGATATCTACCTGTGGTGAAGGATACGTGACAACATGAAAATCACTTAATAATTTCACTTTTTACAATAAATTCATGAAAGCACTAAGTTACAATGGTCACATTCTAGTGTTTCCCCCATCTTCTTGTGTCCCTGATAGAGATTTCAGGACATAATTTTCTTATGGGTATTTCTCAGATACTTTAAGATTATCCTCTAGCTTGTCCATGATACCACAGACATGTCCTTTCAGACACAGTGTAATTAAAGAGACATTGGCAAATTCCTTACTGCCAGAACCATATTTTAGCCATCAAAAGCTTTTACTTACCTACCGAGAACATCAGATTAACTGCCTCACTGTCATGCACAGGAAAAGTCAAAAAGGGTTGTAAGAGCAGATTGAAGCAGACTGTATTGTGATTGCATTTCCACTATACATATTCCCTCACTTCAAGAAAAAGAAATTCACATGTACTCTTTTTAACCTTGCTGAGTGTACTTGGCTTTAGTAACAGTACAAGAGGGTTGGTGGGTTACTCATATACTTTTATGGCAGTGGCTCCTCAAAGTATACAAGTCACTGCAAAAACAAGTCATAAACCTCTTTCTTTGTCTACATTATATACAAGAAGCACCATCCAGATATATTGTTATATAAATACCCTTTCTGTATTTAGTGGCTCCATTGGGCATGTTCTTTGCTTCCTAGCTGCTTGGATTAAGGACTGAGCAAGGTTTTAGCTCCTGGCTATGTTAGTTTAAAACTGAATTGGTTTCCACTTTTGGTAAGAAGCTATCTGCACAATAGTGGCTTGCAGTGGGTAATTGCACCCAATGCATGGACTCAGTTTGGATGTGGAAGGCTCACAGTATAGTTCCAGCAAAAGCTGTTGACATGTGCATTCAACTATTTGAAATATAAAGTTGAGACTTGAACATATGTCAGTTTTTAGTCATTTTTACTGCTACTGCTGCTGCAAAATATTTTTTTTTTCCCAGCAACCTTGGTAATGTCAGGGAACTAGTAAGTGCTGGAGAATAAAGGAACCTTTTCTATTAAAAAGAATATGTAGAACTAATTGGTTTAAAATGCTTTAAAAATTAATTATTTTAACTTGAATGCCTTTACAAGCCTATGAAGTTATATTGCAGACAGTGATTTTTGAAAGAATTAAAGTAAGGTTTCATTTTTAAAATTTTCTTTTGCAAACAAAAAATCCCAAAGATTTAAAAAATACAGTCAAAAGAACTTCTCATCCACTATGAACAAAGGCACTCACATTAGCCACAGTCGTTCTGAAGGGGTAAGTTATTTTTTAGAGTGAGGACGTTCTAAGGAACTTTTAACTGTATTGCTAATCAGATCTTTATACAAACTTGTGGGGAATGTTGAACACCAACCTCCAGCCACAGGCCTCTAAAATTCTTGTCAGCACAAGGTAAGGAAACCTCAGCAATGCTAAATAAGTCTGTGAAAGCTACCACGTAAAGCAGCTGGACAGAACAGAATGTGTGTAATGAAAATGAACCAGTCAGCAAAGAAACCCAGAGAAGGTTAGGAAAACAATCCTTAATTAAAAAAATTTCTTAATAACTTGGACAGTTGTGCTGGTTTGGGTTTGTAGAATTTATGTGATTTTTAGGATATAGAGAAGTCTTGAAAATAGAAAGGAAAGAGAGGGCTCTAATTTTCCATCCTAATACTTTGCATGAAGACCCCTAAAGCTGTTTGAAATCTGCCTCTTCCTGACCCATATACCATATACCAGTCAGCATGCAAAAAAAGATATTGTAATCTAACTTGATAAGAAATTTTTAATAAGAAATCTATTTATTTCTGCATGTAATGAAAAATGTGAATAGCTAGAAATCCTTCATTAACAATAAAAACAAATTCACAGCTAGCACTAATGCTTGGAATTCTCCTAGTACTGATTAGAAAGTGCTTCATAAGAATTATCTGTCTATCTATCTATCTATGCATCTGTCTAATGTTTTGCAGTTTGGGATAAAGCCCTTCTGATTCATCTACATATTGCATCATTGTGAAAGGAGAAGTTTTACAAAATTATTTTACTCATATACATATAACCCAATAACATTTGACACAACTCAATTGTCAATTCCTGTGACTCATTTTGAGTGTTCCTCATGGCACAATTAAAACAGATGAATTGGGCAATATGGACAACTGCACATGTGGGAATGTTGTCTACAACAACTTGGAAAGGAGGGCTAAAACAATCCCAGATTTGTACTGAACCTCTCCTTATTTTCTGTAATCTGTAGTTACTATGCCATGAGCCAGGGGTTAAATCCAATACCTGGGCCACAGGAAGAAATGCTGCACTCATTGAAGTGAGGCACTTACTACATGTGGGAGAAACAGGGCAGGTGTCTTACAGGTTAATGTTAGTATTTTTAGTATTATTACTGTTGTTATTAGCCCATCAAGTGCTAACTACATATTAGTTAATCATAGTTCTATGGGTCATGAGAAATAAAATGACAATAGCTTAATTATTAACCTGCAAGATATATTATATTAATATGCAAAATATTTGACACTAGCTCTGAACTATCTAGTTGGCATGTATTTATAAGATTTTGCTAGCCTATTTCTGAAAAAAAATTATTTATTTCTTATTTATTTTTGATTAAGATAAGTAAAATGAAAAATATTTTGCTTTCAATGGATTCATTAAGCAATATAAATGACAAAAATTAACACTGATTTATGGTAATTTGTCCTTTGGTACCTCTCACCATTAGGTTCAAGCAGTATAAGATAACAAAGGCCTATAGGAGGAGATGAAGATATACTAGTGTAGAAAATAGAAAATGAGACATGTCTGAAGAATTAATTCTGAGGTGGAGAAGTAAAAGATTTACTATAAAGGATTTACAAAGAAAATATTGGCAAAGTGTTATCAAAAATATTCAATAATCTTTAAAACAAATGTTTTCTCCCCTTGGACATCAGCCTGTGACCAGGGCAAGTATGGACCCTTCAGAAGAGTTAAACCTGCTAATGTCTACAGTATTTACCCTGCCTATTATTGCAAAATGTTCCTTTGTACTGAAACAATTTCTTGAAATGCTTCCTATAATTATAGTTTGTGTTAGAGAAGTTTATCTTATAAAGCCAAAAGATAAGGACTATTTCAGCTAAATGGAACATTTCATGAATGGTCGAGGTTTTAATCTTATCTCCCCCTTTCAATTGCTGTTGGAATTCAGCTGTCAGAGTGAAGGGGCCTCACTTTCATCTTTTCTTACCTTCCAACCTCAAACTATATGTGAACTCCCCATTTTAACAGGATAAGCTTTCTGCTTATACAGCTCTTTTAGTTTTAAAATTTCTAGTACCAACAAAATTTATCTGGAGTAAATGCAAGTCACCTTTACAGAAAGAAAGCTTAGTAAAAGGCTATATGCTAAGAAAGCACAAAGAATGGAATACTATATGAAAAGCTCATACTTTTATTTTACGTACAAATGGACATTTATATATCCCTTAGTCTCATATCTTCATCATATTTCCACTTTTATTGTCTAGGAGTCATGAGTACTTGGAGGATATTAGCTGTAAAGCTACCATGAGAATTCTGTGATTTTTGATGCAATTTTCTGCAGCAGTTCTGGATAGGATGAAAATGCCTTGTGGCTTGCCTTATTCTGCATAAGTCTGAGGGTCCCACTGGATGGTTTTACATTTTGATGGGAAGAATTGGGTGGTTTATTCAGCAATTGATAAATCTCATTATCTGGTCATCTAAGTTCCACTTGTAGAGCACATAAAGTTCATCTTTGGATCCAGAAAATGCCACTCATGGAACCCTTCATGATACCCTAAATCCAGAAAATGTCATACTTTTCTGAAGGAACTAATTTCCTTCATTTATACAGTCCAGCAGGTTTTGCACAACAATTAAGTGTTAACCATTCTACTTCTGTAGTAACAACTAATTTTGAGTCTGGCCTCCTGACAATCTGGAAAGAAAATCTGAACAAAGTGTGTGTATATATTTTTCTTCCCTATTGTGATAGAGGGTGTGCCTGATAATTTCTATTATGATATTTCCTCTGCTGAACTTTTCTAATGTCTTGTTTGTTAATTGTAGCAACCTGTCTTGGGGCACCCTGCAATACATACAGTACATACAATACATACAATACATACAATACATACAATACATACAATACATACAATATATCTACAACATGATAACTCTTCTGCACTATGAGTGGCTATTCAAATGAAGAATTAATTCTTAATCTATTTATGAATCTGCTGGTAAATGATTTTCTTTGTACGTTTTGAGAGAAATAAAGGTAGACAGTGAGCAAGATATAACTTGGCCATCAACACACCAGCAATAACTTTCACCGTATGCAATAACACTTTTTTGTCTCATTATCTGCCCAAATCTGCTGTTTGGAGGTTATTCTTCCTCATCTTTCAATAATCTAACCCTTCCAGAGGAAAGAAAATCCACTGAGGTGTGTGGACACAGTGCTTGAGATGGGTTCACACAAGTGCTTATGTGATTATAGAGGGATAATTATTTCCTCCAACCTGCAGGCTGCATTCTTGCTCATAATGAGCAAGAATGAGAGAGCTGTTGCCTTTCTTTACATTCTTTTCCTGCAAAACTATTTTCTCATGAGTTGGACTGCAGCCTGTACTGGTGCATGGGATTTCTTTTTCCCAAAGGCAGGATTTGGCACTTCATGGAACTTCAGTCAGACCACTCCTCCAGTCTGCTGAAGTCTCTCTGAACAGCAGTCCTGCCCTCCACATAATTGACTGCTCAATTAATTTTGTACCATCTTCAAATTAGTTATAAGTACTTTCTAGCCCATCTATCAGTTTATAAACAAATGTAAATTGGTATTGGTTCCACTTGGCTCTTCACTGAATAAAGACAAGGTACCCGAAATGCTTTGTACTACTGCCACAAACCACTGAGCCTGGTGGTCCTGTCAAGTATCCACCTACCTTGTAATCCACTGTACTGGATTTGTGTGCTCACGTTTTGGCAGCAGGGAGACAGGGGCTGGCTACAGGCACTTCTGTGAGAAGCTGTTAGAAGTTTCCCTTATATATTCCATGGTTAATGGCAGCTCCAAGACAGACCCACCACTGGCCAATGTCAAACCCATTAACTAGAGAGGTAAAGTCTCTGTAGTTATATATTTAAGAAGGCAACAGTTACTGTGCAGGATCAAATTGCAGAGAGGAGAATATGTGAGAGAGGCAACCCTCCAGACGCTGAGGACAGTGAGGAAGGAAGGGCAGGAGGTGCTCCAGGTGACAAGGCAGAGTTTCCTCTGCAGCCCTGGGTGCAGCTGTTCCCCTGCAGCCCATGGAGGTCCATGGTGGGGTAAAGTCCACCTGAAGGGCCCATGCTGGAGCGCCTGGGAGCCCCAAGCAGGTTGTGACCCCATGGGAAGCCTGTGCTGGATCAGAGTCCTGGAAGGACCTGTGGACCCATGGAAAGGGGAGCCCATGCTGCACCAGGTTCGCTCTAGGACTAGTGTCCCCATGAGCAACCCACTCAGAGATGTGATGAACTGACACAAAATCCATTCCCGGTTCTCCTGTGCCACTGGGGAGGAGGAGATAGAAAACATCAGTAGTGAAGCTGAAGAAAGGAGGGAGGGGGGGAGGTATTTTAAATTTTAGGTTTGTTTCTAATTATCCTACTTTGGTTTGATTGACTGTAAATGAAATTATCTTTTCTCCCCAGGCTGAGTCTGTTTTGCCCATCATGGTAACTGGTGAGTGATCTTTTCCTGTCCTTATCTTGACTCACAAGCCTTTTGCTTTATTTTCTCTCTTTTCCAGCTTCGGATAGGAGTGATAAAGCAGATTTGGTGGTACCCTGGAATCCTACCAACATCAACCCACCACTTCCACTGATACAAATCATGATAAATGTTGCTGCAAAAGTAGAATTTCAGAATAACTATCCCTGGAGTAATCTGCCCAAAAATTCAGTTTAGCTGGGAAGAAGCTATGAAAAAATAGAGACTGAATATTTTCTCTCCTAGCCAGAGACTGTATTTACACTGACAAAACAGGGATTCTAGACAACTAGCTTAGGTTACAGATCCTTTAAATGGAAAAACTTAAATGAGATGAATCCATTCACACTTAAGAAGCTTCCATGTGAAAACTGTACAGAGTGACTGACCTAGCAATCCTTCAGAAACACATTCAACTATCTCCAAAGAGGGACCTACAGAGAGGATTTAAAGGGGTCATAATGCTCAGAAGTGTGAAAAAGTTTCCATGTAAGGAAACACTGAGAAACCTTAAGTTGTTTTGCCCCTGCAGTTCTGTCTAAGTCTGTGGTGGAGATGGCAAGAAGCAATGAGCCTGAACTGCAGGAAGAAAGGTAAGAATCAGGTGTTAGGGAAAGGCAAGTAAAGGAAGCACTTGAGTACACTGCCTGACATAGCTGTGGAATATTTCAGTCCCTTGAAACAGACTAGAGAAAATCATAATATGCCTTGGGGTGCCTTCAGTCTCAGGATATCTCCCAATGTTATTTTCTATATTGGCCAGTGCTGTGGTTGTTGCATTAGCAGGTGCTTCTAGATAAACATACTTAAACATACCTCTTTTTTTGTGGCTAGCTGGAGGGTAACCTTTTCCTCTCTCATCAAGCATGAAGCATCTGTGTACCAAGCTATTTGATCAATCTGGATGAAAACAAAATCCGGCCCTCAAGAACTCTCGCCTTGACAGCAGGCAGCATCACAAAATTACCATTTTTCCTTCTGACCGTTGGTAGAAAATAAACAATGCATTAATTCTTTTATAACTGGTATGCAGTTCTATAAAGGAGTAATTGATTTTTTTTTTTTTTTGCATAAAGTTACTTTCAAGCATGGGATTATTTAACCAATATTTATAATTTACTTTAGAATATTTAAGCAGAAATACTAGAAGTATATAAATGAAATCATCTTTAGTCTATATTAGTTTAAATTAAATAATTTTTGGTACTTGGGCATGTCATCAACTACAATATTGTGCTGACCAGTAAATTAAAATTAGTTATTTAATGAATTTTTCATTTCTCAATGAATGAAAAGAACCTAAGCTGGTCTTACTCGGAATGTGTGCATAACAGATATGATAAGTAAGGCACTCATTATGAATTAACGCTTATGGCTAGTAGTCCACACCATCTATTTTTATGAATATATTTTGGGTACATACATCAAACTATCTAAGAAACAATTGTAAAAAAAATAATGGATGCTCAATACACTTAACAAGGATACGTGGCTTCTGGTTACATTTAAAAGTAAGTTATTATATAATACCTATTATATAAGTAAGTTATTTATATTTGCATTCTATTGTATTAGTTTCATTCTCCTCAGTGTGGACTTGAGTTCTGTGAGGAAATACTTCATACCTATAGAGCCATTGTCTCAAGGTGACCTTTAACCCAAAATGTTGTGTCCACCAGCAAGACTGAAAATGCAGACCGGATAGCAAAGAAGAGTTTTTAGCTAACTAATAAACAGCCCTGTCATGAACATCAGAGTTGACTGCTCATCAAGACACATATCCTTTTGTTACCTAGAACTGTCAAGGAAAAGATCTAAGTATAGTTCATATCTACCCACTCGGATCATTGTCAGAATTCTGTGTTTTAGAGCTTAATTGCCATTGGCCTCAGTAGTATTTATTGGATAGATATTTTGACATAGTTCTCACACTTAGAAATTTCTCTGTCCTGTCAAGCAAAGTATTTTTTCATTTTCATATGTTTCCTGAATTCATATTTTTAAATTATATTTGTAGAGGAGAAAATTTCAGATCCTTATCCAGCCATTGTTGTAGTCTTGGCATTACTCTATGGTCCTTTTTGCCTTGTCTTTGATGACTCTTCCTGCAATATGATTTTGATGGAAAAATAACTAAGTTGTGAAATTCCACATGCAAGTCACTAACAGTTAAGCATGGCTGGAAAGAAGACACTGGAAATGTCGTGATTGATACATATGTACAGAGTAGCTGCAATACATCTTTCTAAATAAAACATTTATAGAATTTCTTTTTGCCAGAATGTTCATATAAACTATGCGTAATATCAAGTATGTTCAAGATCCAGCTCTGCTCATTAAGAGAATAGATCAACCATGTGATTCTGCAGGAGCGTAGCTCAACACCTTGGTATTTAATGCCAAACCACACTGAAATTACAGGGCCTAACAAAGGTCTTCTGGACAAAGCCAGTCGCAGGCTGGCTAATGAAGTGGGAACTATGAAAGAATTAGGTTCCACCCATAAATTTTGTCATTTTCCATAAAAATTTTAATCAAGACCAGTCAATTTATTTGGTGGCAGAGGATAAATGCCTCACTTCCTACTATACTTGCAATAAATCAATCAGCAGAGAAGTTTATTGAAAAAATTATATCACACAGAAATGTATTCCAGCTGCCTGTTATATTTTGTCTGGCCACACAGCAGTAGTGAGGATAAAAAGGTCTGATACAGACATAATCTCTGAGTACAAATGCAAAAGATAATTCATACTATTGGCTGGGATTTGTAGGTTATAAGTCCTACATTTTCTGAATACAGAGGTGTTATTCAACAAGTCAGATGAGTCACAATTTAAAATTGCCTGGATCTACTCTCTTCAAAAAGTTCCTGGACACCCTGCAGCTCTGTTTGCAGATGTTTCCCCTGTAGGTAAATGAGGTTAAGAATCTAAGAACATAAGAAAATGATTCCACACTGGATCAGAATAAAGGTCTCCCTAGGTTTGCACTTTATCTGCAACAATGACTAGGACAATATACAACAGGAATATAAAGCCATAAGTATAGAGAAAATATATTCTGATAGAATAATATACAGTATACATATTTTCCCACTCTTAATTCTCTATAGAAAAAGGAAAGAATATAAGCACAAAGTATATAGAAATATTTCCTTTTAGCATGTGGTTCACAGTGACCTTGTAAATTTACTGAGTCATAGCGTGGAGTCCCTTGTATTTAAAAGTCTTTGATAGATTTTTCTGTACTAAATTTGCCTGAATATATTAAACCCAGGTAAAGGTTTAGCAATGTCAAATGAGATACACCCTGACACAGTTGACATCAACACATATACTGAATTATGCTGAATGCTAAGATTTTTTTTCTGTATATCTGCTGTATGTTTTAATGAAATATGTATTCCATTTTTGGAAACTTGGTTCTTATTTTGATTAGTAAAAGGATACCTTTTTGTATTTTACAGTTTAAAGATATAGGGCCCTGAGGCAAAGTCAGAGTAAAAGGAGAATAGTTGCAGAAGTCATTACAGAGGACAAACTCTACGTGCTCTTCAATTAAATTAAAAATGGGTTTAGCCCTGGGAATGAAAAATCATTCATTTGTCTAATGTAGCAAATAAATGATGCAGATGGTTCTAACTTCAGGAGAGGCATCTAGACAAATAAGGCATGACTCACATTTTTCCCTATTTTATTCAATTTCTTACTTCATGTCATGAAAGATTGCAAATGAATAACTGATGCCATTAGAAAAACACATGATTTTCTTTAACTTCCAGTTGGGAAAAAAAATGCTGAAAAAGAACTCCAATGTGATTTTTTACCATTTACAATATTTTGAAAGCTTTTGACCTAGTTAATAAGTCCTTTAAACTTTTATAATTTATTGCCAGTCTATTAGTATTTTTGAAAGCTATTGTTCAACCTTTGTTTATTATAAATGCATTTAACAATGGAGAGGGCTTAATTCCTCTACATACTGGGTTTGAATAGGATAGATTTAGTGTTCTTTGTAATAGCTTGTGTGTTTCTATGATTGGGATTTTTGGCCAAAATGGTGTTGATAACACACCAGTGTTTTAGTTACTGCTGAATAGTGCTTACACAACATCAACCCCATCTCATGATGTCCTGGCAGTGAGTAGGTTGGAGGCCAGAAGAAGTTGTGAGGGACAGCTGACCCAAACAGACATAAAGAACATTCCATAACATATGACATTGTGCCCAACAATAAAAGCTGGAGGAAAGAGGCAGGAAGGAGGTGTGTTCAGAGTGATGCCATACCAAGCATCTGTTCTTACATACAGTGGAGCCCTGCTTTCCTGGAGATGGCTGAACTCCAGATGAGGGAATTACTTGTTTTGTTCTGTTCACATGCACAGTGTGTTGACTTCATCCTTCCTGGACACAGTGTGGCTACTAAAGCTGCTGAATATCTCCCTCTCCTCAACTTGACAGGGTACAGAAAACATAATGAAAATCTTGTGGATCCTTATAAGGACAGGGCTAATGTTGGTTCTCTTGGACATGGAGGAGGCTTCTAGCAACTTCTTACAGAAGCCATCCCTGTATCCCCCTATTGCCCCCCAGAAAACACACAAAACCCCTCTTGGATGCAAAACCAAAACTCACACCTTTACTTTATCTATAAAACTTGTCTTAACCAAAAAATTTGCTCATTTTTACCATTCCAGTTCTCTCCACTACCTCACCAGGGAAAGTGAGTACGAGGCTGTGCAGGGCTAAGGTGCTTACTAGGGTTAGCACACAGCATTTTATTATTTTTTATAGATTCCCTGTCAAATATATTTGGAAAATAATTTTAAGATGTACTTTATACTGATATGGGTTTTGTTGTGAGTGCTGGTAGCACTAACCTCTTGTACTACAGTATTTATTAAACAAAGAATTGCTGACATAAACCTGCTTATTAAAGGTCTTGTATAAAGTATGTGGCCTAGATCAGAAAATAGAAGAAAATTGTTTCTCTTGAGATTGTGAAGCACACTTTTGCATTGTTCAATTGATTTTGTCCCAGAAATATAGGCATTCTTCCTTGAATCTCTAATGAGTAATCCAGAGACAACTGTATGCATTGTATATGGCTAACTTGGACTGGACATTTACATTTGAAGCCCTGATTTAGATAAAAATAAATTGTTCTTACAATGCTTAGAAACAAACCCCTTAATTTAATTAAGGGGTGGGGATGTCCTTAAAAGTAATTATATTCCTTCAGAAAAATAGGAAAAAATATATACTGAAGTGTAGAAATATTAAGAAATACTGAATTCTGCTGCTTTGGTATACCCAGAAGGTACTTTGTATTTTAACTTGCTCATACTTATCTCTGCTTCTTATGTATTATAGAAATATGTAAAACAAATTTTGAGATAGCTAAATAGCCCCTAAAATACATTTTTGAGTGACTTTCTACCTTTCCACTATCTTTACACTCCCACAAGTAATAAAAGCCAAAATTATTTCCTGCAACAAATTTCTCACTATAGAAAGGAGAGTTTGTGAAGGTCAGATTTAAAACATTTCAGTCAAACTCTGAGAAGTTACCTATCAGGCTGTGAATCAGATGCAATATTGTAATCCTGTAGTTTGAGAAGATTCCTAGGTGGTGGCTGTGAAGATGAAGATCTTCTGTCAATGGATAAATGATATGTAGTATATTCAGTTTTAAATTGTGTTAGAATCTACAGTCCTTTGAAATACATGGAAAATATCCTCTTGAATACATTAGTGACATCAATACAGCAGTTCAATCACAGCATAACCTCAGGATAAAAAAGTTCCACATGTGGTTAACATCAGGATTGCTGTTCTAGATCTGTGACAGCAGCTGTACAACCAGTCATGTTGAGGTTCATTGTTGCCCAAACAAGGAAGAAACTAAACAAAAGTATGGACATCTTAATTTAAAACATTTTGCATCACTTCAGCATAGAATTTCCTAAATATTAACAGTGGTATTTTTTTTTTCCTAAGAATGATTATAAGATTATTGTATTCATTCCACAGGTCAGGAAGTGAGATAAATATGTATATTTGGGATTGAATTGTCTAAAAAGATAAACAGATCTGTGACCACTTTTGTATAATCTAAGAAGACCATAAAAACATAAGATATGGGAGTTACAATAGAAAAATACCAATTCTGGAATATTAGAGGATTTAAAAACCAATAGGACATGTAACTTGATGCTGTTTTTCACGTAAACTACCTGGAATATAAATGTGAGAAATTACAAAGCCATTCTGACACACATCTAGCACCATCATTTCCATAGAATCATCAGCAGTCAACTATTTACATTCTTTTCAAAGGTTTATGAAAGTACAATTTTATGAGACCTTATGAACTTATGAAAAGGATATTGACCAGTTGAAATTATGGCAGTACAAGGAAATTCTCACTGATTGGAAAAGGTACATAAAAATAATAAAAAAATAGCAACCATAATCCCCTTTCTTAGAAAGCGAAAGAAAGGAAGACCCAGGGAACTACAAGCAGGTGAGTCTCTCTGTGCCTGGCAAGGTCATGGAGAACCATGGAAAGGAAACCATGGAAGGCACATGGAAAACTAGGAGGTGATTTGTGAGAGCTAAAATGTCTTCAGTAAGGGCAAATCATACTTCACAGAACTGGTGGCCTTCTGTGATGGGGTTACAATGTTGGTTGATAAGGGAGGAGCAACAGATGTCACCTACCTGGACTTGTGCAGGGCTTTGGAGACAGTCCTGCAGGACATTCTTGTCTTTACATCAGAGGACGTGTCAGCATTATTCAGTCTGGAACAAAGAATGTTCCTGGGAGACCCTAGAGCAGCCTTCAAATATCTGAAGAGGATCTACAAGAATGCTGGACAGGGATCTTTAACAATGCTGTGAAGTGATAGGACAAGGAGTAATGTTTTCAACCTGAAGGAGAGTTGATTTATATTTGATATTAGGAAGAAACTCTTTACTGTGGGGGTGGCAAGGCACAGGAACAGGCTGCCTGGAGAAGCTGTGGGTATTTCATCCCTAGAAGCATTCAAGGCCAGGCTGGATGGGGCTCTGAGCAACTTGGTCTAGTGGAAGATGTCACTACCTATGGTAGGGGCATAGGAACTATATGATCTTTAAGGTCCCTTCCAACACAAAACATTCTATAATTCTGTCATTCTAAATTGCTGAGTATTTGAGAATATGCCTCTGCTATTGGCAAGTAATTCTGCTGAAGCGATTGACACAATCAGAGAGGACAATGAAACAGATAACTTTTTTCACCTAATATAATTTTTTTGTATACTGGGATATCACTGATATACTTCTTATTAGCTGTTATTAAGATAGTCCATGTACGTTGCCTAGAAGATGTCATTCTAAACAAATATCTTTTTTTGATCAATATTCGCAGACAAATGTACAACAAAATACAATGAAACTTCACTACTGAATTTCAGGCAAAGGCAAATTCCAATTTAAAATAGCATAGGATGGGATTAGTCCTAGAATTGAAAAACTGATAAACAAAAGATATAGAAAGTCATGAATAAGAATCATTAGGATCGAAAGCAATTAAATGAGTGGTTCAGGAAATGTTGTTAGGATGAGTTTTGTTTAATGGTATATTGTTTTCATTTGAAATATTTTTATCTACATTTACTGTATTTCCAAGTTATGCAAATTATTGTTAATATAGGAAAGGATCAGATTATCATACTAATAGATGTAGATAATCTGGTAGATTAGTGTGTATAGAAATGGGATAACACTTTAATGGTATAAATTGTTAAGTCTTTCTGCTTGAGAGTCAAGGAAGAGAGGAAGATTCCTGAGATGCTAGGTGATATGAACATAATGATGCTTATCTGTCAGTCTGTTTTCAGTAGACCAATTTGACTTTAGACTAGAGTCATCATTAGAATTAAGAAAATATTAGTATAACTTTGAAAAATATTCCTGACACTTTATTATGTTCTCTTTATTACGACAATAAGAATTTAGACTGCAAGAAGTATTGCCAAAGATACTTCTGTGCATTCAAATATTAAAGGCATAAAAAACCACCATTATCCATAATACACTAGATAAATTCACACTGTGATAAAAAAATCTATGTGTTATTTATGAATCTATATTATATATAACATTCATATGTCTGAGTACCTGCTTCACATGGATTTAAGTCAATGAATTTACTAAGCAAGAAAAGTAGGAGTCACCTACATAAGCAGGGTCCTAACAGGAACTTACACACTGTTGTCAGATTTACATCTGGGAGTGCAACCCTCAAGGCAGAGCTATTTTTGCCAAGTCAAAGAGAAGACATCAAAGCCCACCAAGGCATTGAGAAAATCCCTGGGCCTAGCAAAGGGTAAAGTTAGTCAAATGATCAAAAGTTGCCCAAAAATATGCCAGTACAGGTAGGAAGGTTACAGCACAAACTTCAGTGGATTTTTCTGAGTAACCATCTCTGGGAAGGGCCAGACTCAGCCTTTGCAGTTGCTTTAGTCCCTCAGGGGGATATGGCATTTACACCATGGAATACAGTAACCCAGTGCAATAAATTGAATCTTAGGTATGTTTTTCATCTATTCTGTATGTGACTGAGACATAACCTTTGGTGTTGAGGGTAGTGCATGTAATATGTATGGAGAGTAAGCCAGAAAATCAGAGAGCCTGAAATCATTATACCTGAAGGTTATCTAGTGAGAATAAAGAAATGTGCAATCATTTTCCTTGGCATCTGTTACTACATAGCCTGAAGATGGTGTTGTCAGCCATTTGGAGAATAACTGTTTTCTTCTATAAGTATATAAATTTCAATTTTGCCTTAGGGATTTTAAAAGTATTAATGTTAATTCAGTTTTCATTTGCCAAGGATATCTTAAATAGGTGCCAAGAGGCAAACACAATTGTTTGGAATATCATAGGTAGACACCTCAGGAAGAAAAGGAATTTTAAAAGGGCATTCATTTTGATGGCTGTGATTATTATTACTGCCTCATAGCAAAAAACAGAAAGTACCCTCTTGCTGAATCCTTTATGAGTTTTATTCTTTGTAAAGGGAAAGGGTTTTTTCCTACTAACAGAGATGGTGTTTTTTTAAGCAAATGAAGACTCCTGATTTTACTTCGGATGAAAAAAAGTTTCAAAGTCCATGTTCTAATGATTAGGTATTCATGAAATTCACAATTGATACTAAGTAAGATATTCTTCTAGATTCAAGTCACTCACCAATACTTTTAAAAGCAGAGACAAAGTCCATATTTCTGATCCAAGAAAAGGATTATAAGAAGATCATATTAGTTCTAAGTAGTGATTTTTAGTGCCTTTTGAACTGCATCCAAACAATTGCTGATGGAAATAATGGTATTCTTAAATATACCTTAAAATTATTAACTTTGGATCCTTAGTTTCTACTAGGATTTCCCACACACATGAAGCAACATTATTGCCTCAAAAGCTGCAGATAAGACTCTATTAAATGTAATTTTAAACTTTTCCTCCTTGGCAACAAAAGAAAGGCTTTGCTGTCTAAACTAAGGATTTTGAAAAGAAAAAAAACCTTAAACCAGGAAGAGGTAGTATGACATTGTTCTGCACCATAGAGCAAGGCTAAGTTTTTACATTCAACATATATGAAATGAGGATCTTCACAGGTGCAGCTGCAACTGACTTCTATTCAAGAAACCAGGTTATTTTTTATTCTATATAAGACATTTACAAATATTAATATAACAAATTCAAACACTCAAAAACAACGTAGCAAGTACTGCCTGGATTAAAGTTGGCTGTATAATGTTACTCTGACTGGATGACAGTAACAAATTAAGTGGTTGGGGACGGATCTTGAAGTTTTAATCTGCCAGAGAAACCACTGTTTATTTCTTGGTACTTCCACAGATGTAGCATCATGTTTACAGTAAACAAACTTTTTAAAATGTAACCATCACTGTTGTCTATTAGATCTGTCTTTCCAAAATTATAAGCACTCAGGAAGATGGCTGCAAATCAGGAAATATATGTTATGCAATATTAATTACACTGCTAACCCAATTTTTTCATTGTGTGCCCAGATTTTCCATATTCTGCTGATTTGTGTGCTAATAATATCATCTAGTACCCCTTAGTATTGATATGCAAAAAGCCACTACTTTCCATTAGGCACCCATGTACTGCATCGATAAACACCAGATGAGGTAAATACAAATCAGTTTCACTGTAGGTCTGACTAGTGTGCAAGAAAGGTCAGATGAGGTCATGTTTTGCTCTCAGAAAATAAGGCATCAATTGGAAAAGGGAGCAGTATCCATGAAGGAAGAAGGGATCCTAGGAAGAAGGGAAAAGGGAAGCTGAATCCTTAAAGAAAATCTTAGCATCAAAACATAAGAGGTATATATATTTGTTTATGCACTGTGAATCTGCTAATTAAGTTTCCCTGTGTAATCCTAATTATAGCTTCAATAGATGTTTTTCACTTTCTCTTCTGATGCTGACTTTCTTTGTACTGGTGTCTGTCTTTCTAAAAGAAAGCAGCTATTGATAGGATATCATACTGGTGATTAGCAGTATTGGAATCCAAAGCTGTGTTTAGGAAATGAGTGTGGGTTCAGTTTGCAGACCAGACCCTGAAGAACTGATGTTCACTGTAGCCATTCTGTGAAGATTTGCTTCTTTGGTCCATGGATTGGTTGTCGTTAGCAAAAGGAACAAACTCAGGATGTATTCCTTGGCTTACTTCCCCACAAAAGGAATCCAGTTTGTAATCCCTACTTAAAGATAATCATGATGCAAAAAGTCCACATCCAATCTGTTAAATATTATTACGAAGCCAGCCTTTACATCAGCTACAAAAATACTTTTGGATCTACCAGAGCAACTAATAACAATGCTGTGCTGTCAGCCTCTCTGTGGGCACGCAAAGCAGCAGATGTCACAGGTAGGGGCGGGCAGCCAAGGGCTAGTGAGAACTGAAATTATTTGATTCTCTTCTGGGCACTGAAGAAGAAAGTTTTTAACTAAGTGCAGGCTCTTCAACCAGTTTTCCTCCAAGCCAGTCTCTGCCTTATTTTTTTCTAATGGCAGAATTTCCCCTCTGTTTCTCTACTGCAGTTCCAACATGCACCTTATCTCATTTCAGTTTCACACTTCTTGCTCAGCCATATCCTTTTTCTGTTCACCTACAGGGAGAAGTAGCTCATGCTTTTCTTCTGCATGCTCATCCAATCTCTCTTCTTGCTTACTCCTTAAATTCTGAGCCAAGATTTTTCATTAATGATTCAGAGACAGATGGATTCTGATGAGTATGTGTGATACAACTAAACTATTTTTAAAGCATATTTTTTCCTTTCTAAAAGGAGAATAAAACCTTGCAGCTAAATTAGCAGTGACTTGTATTTTCAACACAGAACAGCAGGCTGATGAAGTGTTTTTTAAACAAGAGACAATTTTAACATAAATAATGTAATGAATCTGATATTGATAAAGATTCTGTGCTTGCAAAACATATGTGTGGCAATTATTGTGCTAGTTATCAAGTTTAAATAATTTCTTTTTTTGTCATGAACCTGAAGAAGCAAATGCCTAGAGTAGTTTTTGGGCTTCTGTTGAATTGAAATCATAAAAATGCACAGCCACAACTGGCATGGCTACCTTAGATTACTTATGTTGATGTACCACTGATGTACATGATTGAATCTAGCCCACACATCTTTAAAAAGTACATACAGGTATCTTAGAAGGTGAGAGTCATTGAAAATGTTGCCAGTAGGAGTCAAACCATGGCAGTCTTTTTTATCCCATGGCAGTCTTTTTTGTCATACAGTGTGGTGCTGTTATTTCAAAGGGTTCAAAAAAATTACAGATGTTCCAGATGGAATTTATACATACATGTTCCCTCTTGTGGTGTTTATCACCTCTGATATGGAGAATGATGGTCGAAGCATAAATATTGAGAGGCCCAGCAGACTGATTATATCACAGGCAGGTATAACCCAAGCTGTCTTCCCCAACTTATTTTTTATGTGCATTACAGGGACTTTACCCCTTTCTTCAGTACATAAAAATTCTGATAGGCCGGGGACAGCTTGATCCTCTAGTGCTGACTAACCACGTGGCTTTCGCAAAATGCTTTTCCCAATGTTTAGAGGTCCAAGCACCCATTGCTCTTGGTGTACTCTCTAGCAGTCCATTTTATAATTTGATTTTCCTGGAGGCTGATGCATGGTAAGGATTGTGATGCAGCCACTCAATGCCATGTTCTTTGGACCAGGTGTCTATCAAGTTTCAGAAATTAGTCCAGTTGTCTGACTCAGTTGTTTCTGTGGTGCCATGTTGCCATAAGACTTGTTTTTCAAGGCCCTAGGATAGTTTTCTGGGCAGTGACATGGGACAGGGCATATGCTTCCAGCCATATGGTGGTTGCTTCCACCACTGTAAACATGTGCTTCCCTTGGCAAAGGAGTAGGAGTGTGATAAAGTCAGCCTAGCATGCCTCCAAATACTAAGATTTCAACCAGTGTCCCCCATACCAGAGAGACTTTAATCATTTGACTTGCTTGATTGCAGAACCATTCCACGTTCATGGATAATGTGTGCAAGAGTGTCCATGCTAAACTCCATCCTGAGGAGGTCATGAGCCTGTCTCTGTAGTGTATCACTCCCTTGATGGGCTCACTGTCCTGTAAATAATTCACCAGTCCAGATCCTCCTGAGCCACTTCAATCTCAGGAGCCTGATCCACCTGCTGGTTGTTCTGGTGTTTTTCAGTGACATCTGTGTGAAGCACTTTTACAAACAGCAATATCTTGCAACAGTCCAGCAGCCCAGGTGGGTTTGCCTCTGCACTGCCAGTAAACACCTCCGCAGGGCATTCCACCATCAGTCAATACAGAGGTAGTGCACTGGCGGTTTGTTTTGGTCAGCAGTGTCTAAAGGTAGCTGAATGGCCTTCATTTCTGCAAATTGGCCTGATTCATCTCCTTTCTGCAACTTGTCGAATAAACATACAGCTTATTACATACAGCTCATAGAGCTGCTTTCTATCTCTGATGCTTTCCTACAACTCAACAGGACCCATCAGGCAGTAACTTGAATGGGCATCCTGTGCACATAATTGACTGTCCCAGGTTGGAAACACAGCCCTACCATCTGCCATGGACCAATCCAGACTGCACTGGAGCAGGGTGAAGCTCTGGAACACCTGCAATACATTGATGACATCATCACGAGCAACAAAACAGAAGACTTTGAGAAAGGAAGAAGCCCTTGGTGCTTCTTCCAGAGGCTCCAGATAGGGTCATTCTTCCAGTATGTAGCATAGCTCTCATTATTTTATATATTTTCCTACCTGGATTGGCCCAAGAACTACTGCATGAAATGTCTCCCAAATATTTTGTTCAAAGGTTACATGTTTCTCAGGGCCCCTTTGGAAATTTTTCTTCTGATAGGTGACTTGATAGAGAGGGCTTACAATCAGAATTATAATTTGGAATATGCATTCTCCAAAACCCCACAGCTTAAGAAAGCTTGAATTTCCTTTTTGCTAGTTGGTGGAGAGGTTGCTGTTTTGTTAAACACATCTTTTGGGATCTGCCCACATCTGTATTGTCATTTTATTCCTAAAATCTGGATCTCCTGTGCAGTCCATTTATGTTGTTTCATTTTACAGCAAAAACAGCTTTCAGAAGTATTTGGACTATTTTCTTCCTTTCTTAAAGTCTTCTGTTTTGTTGCTCGTGATGATGTCATCAATGTATTGCAGCTGTTCCAGAGCTTCACCCTGCTCCAGTGCAGTCTGGATTGGTCCATGGCAGATGGTAGGGCTGTGTTTCCAACCTGGGACAGTCAATTATGTGTACAGGATGCCCATTCAAGTGAAAGCAAGCTGGGTCTGATGTGCCAGGCCATTGAATCCAATCCACACAGTCCAGTAAATCAGTTAATCTCTTCCTCCACCTGGCTGGAGGCAAGGACCCTCTAGTCCTTGTCATAGCATTCATAATTCACCTCTTGGAAATAAGATTCAGAAGTCCTTTTATTAAAATCAAAAGTCAGACCAGCCCTTCTGTTTGGTCTGAGGAACCGCCCACTGGAAACTGGAACACATATTTTTCTGGAAGAACCCCCTTTTGTGACTGTTTTTTAAACTACAATAAAACCCACCAAATTCACTATTTCATTCCCCTCCTAAGCTGTACAGGGGAGAGAAATTTTAATGAAAGACTTAAGACAAAGCCATTGGGAAATCACTCACCAGTTACCATCATGGGTAAAACAGACTCAATATGGAGAAAAATTAGGGAAATCACGTAATAATAAAATCAGAGTAGGGTGATGAGAAATAAACCCAAATCTTAAAACACTTTCCCCTCAATTCTCCCTTCTTTCCAGGCACAACTTCACTCTGTTTTTTTCTCTTCCTCCTCCCCCTGTAGCAAAGCAATGGGATGGGGGATATGGGCTGTAGTCAGCTCATCACGTCTCTGCTGTTCCTTCCTCCTTGGGAAAATGACTGCACACACTCTTCCACGCACTGCTACACTGCTCCAGTGCGGGGTCCCTCCTAAAACTTCTCCCCCCTGACTCCTTCCCAGGCTGCAGTTCTTTAGAAACTGCTGCAGCGTGGATCCGTTCCACATGGTCCAGTCCTTCAGGAACAGCCTGCTCCAGCTTGGATCCCCTGCAGGGTTACAAGTCCTGCCAGCAAAGTTATTCTGGCATGGGATTGTATCTGCATGGGTCCACAGGTCCTGTCAGGGGCCTGCTCCAGCGTGAGCCTCTCACAGGGTCATGGCCTCCTCTGAGCTTCCACGTGCTCCAGCATGGGCTCCTCCATGGGCTGCAGGTGCTTCCCTGCATCCCTGTGATCCTGCATGGACTGCAGAGGGATGGCTGCCTCACCATGGGCTGCAGGGGAATCTCTGCTCCAGCACCTGGAGCACCTCCTGTCCTTCCTGCCCCTCCTTCTCCACTGACCTTGGTGTCTGCAGGGTTGTTCCTCTCACATATTCTCACTTCTCTTTCCTGGCTACCAGTGTGCAGTGCCTGTTTTGCCCACTATCAAACATTTTATCCTGGAGGTGTTGCCACTGTACCTGATGGGCTCTGACTTGGCCAGTGGTGGGTCTGTCTTGGAGCTGGCTGGCACTGGCTCTATTGAACTCTATAGGGGAAGCCCCTAACAGCTGGTAGTCCCATCCTGCTACTAAATCCTTGCCATAAAAGTCCAATATACCTTACTAAAGAAAGGGATGTACCTTACACAATAAGCCTTGTTGTCTGGTGTTGTTCACCCAATCAAGCTTAGCAATATATCTTCTACTAAAATCCAGCATCTACTCAATTGACTGGCAAATTATCTCTTAGTAGTTACAACAATAAAATTAGAAAAGAGCATCACAATAATTTATTGAATATTGGTGCTGTGTGAATTTTCAAAGCCAGGTAAAGTCATAGTTTTTTTATGAAAATTCATGTTTGGGTAATCATTCATGTGAATCGAAAAATAGTCATTCATTTGAACAATGGGAGATAAAAGATGAGAGATTCATGAGATGTATACTAGAGCATGGAGAGTCCATATAATGATGTTGAAATCTTTATGTTCCCCAGAATGGAGAATGGAGACTGATTCATTGTTTTCCTATATTTGTAAATATTTTTATTCTATTTTCTCTTTTTCCTGCCTTTT